>JAJJWW010008807.1:0-444704 GCA_023531295.1 Papaver armeniacum
TTAGAAATGGGGGATATATGTTTTGGTTTTTTTGATTTTATTGTTTTAGTAGAGAGGGTATTATGGTATTTTCATAATGTTTTATAATTAACCAAAGGGTATTTTGGTATTTTCATACCTAAAAATCACCCCTTATCAGACACCATGGGTTGGGAGAAGTAATCTATATCCCCCAATTACTTTTTTTTATCCCCAATTGCGCGTTCTTTGATAAACTCTGTTCCACTTCTGGGTTTGGAATGGCAAGTATATTATTCTGTAGATGATATATATGTATGTAAAGAAATACGCAATTAATAATTCTTTTTGCGAACAAAGATAACACAATTACATCTGTTTCAAGATTTTTTTTTTTTAAAATAGGTAAAATTATAAAAGTGATAATAACTTTTTTTCCAGAAACAGAGTTAGTGATAATAACTAATTTCAAGTATGACCAAGCAATTTTTTGCTTCAACATTGAAACTCGTGGTCACCAAATTCTTTACGGATCAGAAAAAAAGAGAAAGAAAACAGCACCCAGCGGAAAACCCAAAGACTTTTTCTTTTTCATTTCACAATGGCTGGGACACTGGTTCCTCGGCGGCCTAGCCGGGTGGTCCGTATAACACCTATTGACCGTTTGGCAAGCGTAGAAATTAGCACCCGGCTAAGGAAAATGTTAAGGGCTACCTTATAAGGTCCTTTCTTCTTCATTTCGTTCCGCCATTTCTCACTGTTCTTCACATAAACCCTAGACAGAAACACTCTGAAATTGAAATCCCAACAAAGAAGAAGATAGAAATCGTCTCAAGCTCAATTACCACCTGAGGTTCGTATTCTTCTTCTTTTTCTGTAAATCCCTAATTTATCTTTTTTCTTAATTGATGTTTACAGTGATAAATAGAATTTAGGGTAAGCAATCTGACTAATCTGAATACTTGATTTTTTATTGATTCATCAGTGTAGAGAAACTGTGGGCTTAATTTAAGTATTGAAAAATTTGAGCGAATTACTTCTGGAAACCCAAAAATGGCAGATTTTATAGTTTTTGCCCAACTTCTAAGTTGAAAAATGCAGCAAAAAATATAGAACAATGCTAAATAGATACACCATAGCTTTGGAAATAATAAAGAAATGAAAATTAAACTTTCCTTAACGATAACCTACTGCCAGCTTTGTGTTTGTAGATTTTTTTGGTGTGGTGCTAGTTACTTTCACTTACAGTTGTCGCTTGCTCTTGTAAGATTACAGTGAAGTGTTTGCATCTTTTACAGCAATTTCTGTGCATTTGTTCTGATTTGTGAGTGTACTTGCGTAACACTGTCTAGTGAAGTATATCTTGAGCTTTGCTTTGGTTTTGATTTTATACATTTTTAGGTGTTTGTTTGTTTGTTTTGCCACACAGTGAGTGTTGGCATTGTGTTTCATTTGCGGTTCGCTGTTTAACTGAGATTTCTTACTTTTTTCGGTTGGCAGGTTTATCTGTTTATATTATTACATTAAGTATTTGGTCCTCTTGGAATGGATGAAGAGATTATACTGCAAAAGAGCGAAAAGAAGAAGCACAAACAAGGAGAAAGAGGCTTTGAGCTCTTCAGAAGTACCTACAGAGGAAAAAAAGAAGCACAGGAAAAGCGAGGAAATAGAGAATTTAAGTACCTCAGAAGTACCTACGGAAAAGAAGAAGCACAAGAGAAACAAGGAGAAGGAGGCATTCAGCTCTTCCAAAGTACCCAAAGAGAAGAAGCACAAGAAAAGCAAGGGGAAAGAGGCTCTTATATCTTCAGAAGTACCTACAGAGAAGAAGAAGAAGAAGCACAAAAGAAACAAGGAGAAAGAAGCTTTAAGTTCCTCAGAGGTATCTTCAGATGTGGGAGGTGCGAAAAACGTCAAGGGGTCCGAGAAGAAAGAAGATTTTCCTGATAATGGAAGAGAAAAAGGTGTTGAACGCAAAAATAAGAAAGACAAGGAAATGGTTATGGAGTGCAGTGATGTACAATGTGCAATTGATCAAGTGGCTTCTAAAGGGAAGGATCGCATTGATGTGACTGGCGAGGAAAATAATGAGCATGTGAAGACGGGAAAGGGTAAGAAAAATAAAAGAAAGAATGAAAATGGAGGTGATTCTGGGGAATGCTACGCTGAGAAGTCTGACGGTGAGGCTCAATCTGGCTCTCGTTCTTCCAAGAAGAGGAGCAGAGAGGAGGAAGTGCTAGATGTAGATATAGGAGAGGGGAAGAAGAAGAAAAAGAAAAAGAAAAGAGCCAAATCGGATGCAAATATTGAGAATACAAATGCGAACATTGGAGATGTTGAAACACAAAACAATCTCGGAAGCACAAATGAACATATGAGAAACTCGAATTCCAAAAATTCATCCAAAAGAGTAAAATTTGCTAGTAATGTAGAAGTCTTCCCTTTATCTGATGACCAAGATAATCAGGAGGAAAACCTAAGAAATAAGTTGGTTCAAGGTAAGAGGTTCACGAGGCAAGAAGATCAAATAATCAAAGATGCTGTTCACAACTATATAGAGGTATGCTTATTATATAAGTAATATTAATCTCTTATTAAAAATTTTACTTTGCTAGGCAGTGTGTGGTCTTCTCATAATATATTAGAGTGGAAATTCTTAAAAAGCTCTGTGTGCCCTTGTTTTGGACCAGTGGTGATGCACGTCGAGCACATGTTGCCTTAGTAGCACTCTTTGTGAAACACACACAACAAAAGTGGAACATATACCTCTCATATCCATGCACTTTCACAATTATTATGGTCATGAACATAAACTACTATAGAGGAAGCGCTTTTTGTCTTAAGTGTAGTTTCATGCCTGGAAAAGTCGTGTTTATTTTGTCTGACCGACTATTTTGATCATAATATTGTTTTAATTTGTTTTACATCAAATATGCTTGGTAATCATGCTGTTTGTTTAAGACAAGTGACACATGTATACATTGCTTGGTCAAATGGTAATCATGCTATCAGTGAAAATTCTAGTTTTCTTCTCAATCTTTCTTATTTAATATTCAAGTTAATAACAAAGGGCGTGCTTTAATGTATCATATTTGGCGAAGGATTCGTGGACCTTAGATAAAAAGAAACCTTGGAGCTGGAAGATTGATATCTTACGGTTTATGTATCACCTACTGTTAATGTCTCTTATTCTTTTGTTTGAGATTTCAATGAATCTTGGTATGTAGCGATGCAACTTGATATAGAGTTGGAGGATTTGTTAGAAGTTATGTTCTCATTGGTAACACGTTTTAGGGGCTTGTCGTAGAGAAACACGCTCGGGAAGCATGACTGTGGCCCACAGAATATCAAGTTTGCCAATCCCACCTCCAATACGCGGCATCTAGAGATTCTAGACACCAGATTCCCATGTTCATTACTTTTACTCAATTAGTACTAACTATGCTTTGCCACTTAGTCTTCCCCTCCTTAAGGAGGCGCTTGTAAATCATTGAATTAAATGCAGCACATGATAATTTTGCCCTTCTCTTAGTTGTCAACTACAACATGCGCTAAGACGCTGTCATGCTTTCATCCCTTGCTATATGTTACAGATTTCTTATTGATGGTAGAGCACCACGTTAATAGCCATAATCTATGAATGTTCTTAGGCACATGAATTGGGTGAGGAAGGCTTGGATATGATTCTGAATTGCAGGAAACATCCAAATATAAGAACATGTTGGAAGGAAATAGGTTTGTATTACCCAGTCAATGATGCACACTTTGCATTGCCTATTCGACAGAAATTGTATAATTTAAAGAGGTAGTTGAAACTTTCAGGGGCTGCCTTACCGTATAGGCCTCAGGGAGCAGTATATGAGAGAGCACATACTTTGTTTGAGAGGGGAGAGCCACGTAATTGGACTGAGGATGAGAAAGCAGTTATCTTAAAGTATGTTTCATAATGTTTGCTGTTTGTTGCTTTTTACACTTACTGTATGTTTATGTCAATCAATCCAAGTTTCTATATCTCGCTTGTCCAAAATTATGAATTATAAGTTTCTATGTCTACTTTTGTGATTCTTTTGGCGCTTTCTGAGGATATGCCACAATCTTAAAATGTAGGTTTTACGAAAAGCATGGACCAAATTGGAAAAGCTTGGCCCAGGTCCTTGGAAAGGATAAAAAACATGTGAAGGATAAATGGCGTCACATATATCGTGCGGGTCTTAAAAGGGGTGAATTGCTTTTTTTTATTTTTTTATTTTTTTCCTTACTCTTTTCGTTTGTCAGATTACTTTTCTTATATATTTTTAGATTATATTTATCTACCCTGATAGCCTTAAAATTTTAAAATATGAACGTGTGTCATCGAATTTTAAGTTTGTGAAACATATATCAGGGTATATTTCTATTTACTGCAAACCCAAACAGTATGCAGTCACTCCATTTTTAATTGTGATTTTTTAACATTCGTGGTACATCAACGAAGATATAAAGCTCATTACCATTTTAGGTGAAAGTTGCAACTTAGTATTTATGAATTAATCAAATAATGATCGTCTTTTTCTCTTTCAACCGAAACAGGCAAGTGGTCTCAGACAGAGTATCAGTATTTGTTTCATTTAGTAAACAAGGATTTGCAAATGCGTGTGTATGAGGAAAAGAAATCGAAGCATGGCATGGTTAGTATGAGATGAGTTAAAAAGCTTAAGTAGTAATTGGATTGCCATTCATCTAATTTTCAAGTTTTGACAAAGGTACATGTTCTCTGTTCTTAAGTTTCTTAATTTTTTTGCACAGATACGTGACAATATCAGTTGGAAAGCGATTAGTGATCGTTTGGCTACTCGAACAGAAATGAGATGCTGTAATAAATGGTACTTTTTAACAATATTATTGTTTCATCTATGATTTCAATATTTCATACTGCAACTTCTGGAAGATGGTCATCATTGTTTGTGAGCTGGTCGCACTACCGGTGTTTTGAATCGAAGTTGAGGATCAAAACAGTCTCAATCACGAAGAATGCACAATAAGCGTTCGACGAATTGTTGAAATGTAAAACTTAGGAAATTAAGATAACATGAGCTATTCACATTTTCTTCTATGCTATCTTAATATCTCCTTTCATCAGTTTGGACATTTATTAAAAAAAAAAATAGTTTTTACGTAACATATAGATCATGTAAACCTGGAATCACTTTCCACTTTCTGAAATTAAAAAAATTTGTTAAATGCGGAATTGTTTTATTACTGGGTGGGGCTGCGATGGATTAGGACTGCTTGACCAGTAAACATTTAACTGCATAATACTCAAACTCTGATTTGTGAATGATCTCTTGTTTCTTGATGTTATTCTCCTTGCCAGGTATGGACAATTATCATCATCTATGGTCAAAGAAGGTAAATGGGGCAATGCAGACGATTATCGATTGCTGGATGAGTAAGGAACTTGTCTTTGGCTTCCTAATGTAGTTGCAGTAAAATAGTAATATATGGTTTCATGGTATCCATTTTCTAAACTAAACATGTAACTTGTCATACGATGTAAAACAAATTTCTGAGGGGAGAAAAGGAAAATCGGCTCCTACTTTTTTAAAACTAGGAAATCAATCAACCAATATACTAGAAGTAAAGGAGGTTCATAGTTCCACGAGTAGTGATATCTAATGTACATTTTTCATATCGAGTGATCTTATGTATTGGCGCTTTATAGACTTGAAGGACAAAAGAGTACTTGAAGTGCATGAGTAGTAATTATGATGGCTTACTGGCAATGATTTTACAAATAGGATTTTGTCTAATAATGAAGAATGTCCGAAGTTACAATTCGGACTTGGTCCACTCATTACAGGGGCTTGCTTCCAATCCTTCACACATCAGTGAAATGATACAGACTGATTGTATGGGCTGTAATAATGTGGCTGGCAGAACTTAAGTTTAGCAACTGATTCGAATGAATGTAGCTCAAATAAGTCTAATCTTATCACTGGAATTGCAGACTTGTTAGGCTGGATGCTTGCTGTATTGAAGATGTTGACTGGGATAATCTTCTTGAGCATAGGTAAGCAACTAAACTGAAGCTGATGCGCCTACCACTTTCTTCAATTTGTATGATTTCTTGAAAACATTTTAATGCTGGACCTGTTGGTAATGCTGATAAATTGTTCTCATACTGTAAAAATGGAAACACATAACAAGATATACTGGTATTCTAATAAATAGCTTCATTTCAGCTTTCAAATAGAAAGTCGATGCCTTGTTTGAAAAATCCACACCTCCTAACCATTTATGAAGAACTTCTCTCCTGTTGGTTGCAGGTCTGGAGATATTTCTCTGAAACGGTGGAGGCAGATGGTAAATCACATTGGTAGCCATGGACTGAAATCCTTCGCAGAACAAGTAGAAGTGCTTGCCAAACGCTATTGCCCTGAGCTACTTGAAGTCAGAGAAGCTCTTGACAGCAGACCTGTGGTTGATTGAGATGTGGATGTGGGAGATACGGGCTCCATAGAGAGGTTGACAAGAAGGTCCAGCCCAGAACAAGAAGACTACTGCTCTACAGACTAAGTTGGTGCTTTTAAGGTGTTATAGTTAGACCAGTAGTTGGTAGTGTAGTTGGTAGTGTAGTCGGTGTAACTGCGGGAATTGCAGGTAGTGGTGCTGGTTCTTGCAATAGATGACGAGCCGCCGAACTAAAAATGATAATCATCTATGTATGAATCTGCGCCAGCTTAGTTGGGTTCACAAATTACAAATTTCAAAATAACTTTTAAGGAAAAAAAAAATAACGAAGAGCAAGCCTGTGGAGTTAACTTTTTTTAAAAAAAAAAGCAACTATTTTTGTTTCGTCGGTAAATGTCCTAGTCAGTTTTTTTCTTCTTCAATATTCTCTCCGTGTGCTATTATTGTTTTTTCCTTTCCATCTCAGAGATTTAATTCCGAGACTTAGATAATACTAACAATCACCACAGTTGCTTCCTTGATAATTGCATCTTTAATTCCTCGATTCCTAAAAATTTTCCTAAAAATTTCTTGAGAATTACTCCCTTCGTCCCATTATTAGATGACCTAGTTGAAGTTTGCACAATTCTTAAGGCAATGAATGAAATGAGTGTTTTTAAGTATTTTTTACAACTATACCATTATGGATAATAATTTGTAAATTTTAGAAATCATTTATTTCTCAAACTATACCATAGATTTTCGCCCAGTTGAAAATCATTTTAAAACAAAAAAAGTATAAACATGAATATCAAATTATACATATTTCTTATGATACCAATAATCAATCAAAAGGGTAGTTTTAGAGATATCCCCTTGATTAGTGAAATAGGTCTTAATGATGGGACAAGATCTTAAAAGTTTCTTAATAATTACGGAGGGAGTACTTTTTTATTGCCTTTTCAACTTCCTTAATAGGGTCTTAGGCTTAGTCTTATGGCCTTCCAATCTAGCATACTAGTCACACAATAACCCCCAAGTCTTTTGACATTTCTATTCTATTATACTAATCGCAAAACCAAACCAAACAGCGGAAAATCAATTTTTTCTGTGCGTGACCATTTTAGTGAAACTATCTCGCTACTAGTTTCCCAACAGCATCAACAGTCCCAAAATCAAAATCATTTTGTAATTCAGCAGCAGTTTCACAAAGTAGCTGCTTACGTGCCTAAACAAATCAAGCACAACATACTTCGTCATCTTAAAAACGAATGGGTAAGACAAAAACTACTCTCTACGCCCACTGGACCTTCAGGCCTGGTTGGGTGCTAGCCATAGTAAAACTTGGATAAATTATTTGTGGTAAGTTAATAATTATTTCTCAAATAATTAGAACAAAATCGGTCCTGGCTATGCTTGTATACAAATTTTAACTCTATCTTGTAAAAGGGGAAGGAGGCAGAAAATAGGGAGAAGAAGTCGAGGGAGCTATTAGATGTGTGTATAGAATACAGAAATTTATGACTCTATCTATAGAGTTTACATACTTGGTGCTCAAATAATAGGATCCCACTAAAGTGGGCATCTACATGATAAACCGTCTTTTATAACACCCCCACCCCACACCCACACCCCCTAGATGACCACGTATCTAAGCTAGTTACCTCATTAAAACCTTATCAGGAAAATATGAAGGGACAAAACTTGACTGAAGGGAAAAGAGTACAATTAATTATGAGAAAACATAAAACATAGTTGGGCATGTATATGTTGTCTCGTTAAAACCTTGACAAGGAAAAACCCAGCGGGGAAAAAACCTTGACGAAAAAAAAAGTGTACAACGTGATAGTTCAGCGGAATATTTTTACTATGATGCTCCCCGTGATAAGTACTTCAGTTAAATCGAGGCAAAAGAATTAGGGAGCATATCATGTTGGCTATTATTCTTGCATATATATTCTTGTTATTACTCTTGTTTTCTCTTATTTGTTTTTATTAGGTGAGAAGGATCTAAAAAGTGCTAAAAATATCTAAGAAGAGAAGTATTGCAAGTATCCAAGTGCCCAAGTCGAAGAGAAGTGGAAAAGTGTGACGAAAATGAGCAAAGATGCTTAAAATCAAGATACAGGCCAAAGACCATTCTTAACTCATTCAAATTAAGGATTTATCATCACCATATTAAATATAATTCAATTACAAAGAGATTACAAAAAGAATGAGGTCATTCCGAGTTCAGACGAAGAAGTTATGGGCAAAACAAGCTTATCAAATATGGATTCTACAGGAAGGTACACATACAAGTACGTATACCATGATTTAGTGGACTGGAGAGTTTGCATACTTTTTTACATACCAAAAATTTCCTGGACACTATTTTAAAAAGATGGTTTGCAAACTGTTACGCAAACCTAAAAGGCTAAAATTCCACAAACTATCTTTTAGGTCCTTCTTTCGTAGTTTAGGGTCGGGTTCCTGCCAAATATTTTTCAAATGCATATAAACTATTTCTATAATATGTTTGGCATTAGAAAACACTCTTTAACACTTCTAAGACAACTTTGATCATTAAATCTCTTTTGATCATGATTCATAGTTTAAGTCTTGACTCTTGAGTGTTATTGAACTCGGTTATTACTTGAACGTTCACGACCTTCTTGGTTTATATGAGAACATATGTTGCATGATTCTTAATTAGTTATATATTTGTATATATGTGCATCTTCTTATTTGTCAAGGAAATATTTTTATACGCTTTTGGTAGTCATTTTTGGTGTAAATCCCGACGGAAAAGAATGATCCTTCTTCTAAGAGAAAATCAACTTGTATGCTTTACAACTTTGTTTCCTAGATAAGAAGATGAACTTGCAGTATGTAATCATTATTGATTTAATTATTGCAAAATTCTTACAAAATATTCGTGCCTTTACGTTCTCGTAAATCGAGCTAATATTTCATATATGCTCCGAAGTTAAATCTAGCATTATTGATCTTCTTGTGATCACACTTTGTGTTTTTTGCTGCTTGCCACACTCCGTAAGTTTCTCTTATGTTGAGTAAAATCGAGTAAAATTGTTTCGTTGTCCGTAACAGGCCTCGAGATTAATTTATGACGATACTATGGATACAAATCCTTGTGATTTGTTAATGTCCTCCAAATCCTTCTTTTCACAAAAGTAATTAAGGTCACACATGTTTTACTCCCGGGTATGACATTTTATGGGGGAGAGTTCTTAAATGAACTTGTGTTTAATTGCTATATCTTTGTGGGAGTGTTGTTGTGGAATTATAAAGGGATG
This sequence comes from Papaver armeniacum, assembly GCA_023531295.1. Classification (NCBI taxonomy): domain Eukaryota; kingdom Viridiplantae; phylum Streptophyta; class Magnoliopsida; order Ranunculales; family Papaveraceae; genus Papaver; species Papaver armeniacum. Next base: position 9,684 of record JAJJWW010008807.1, read on the forward strand.
CTTGTATCTTTTTAATCTCCTAGGATGAGCGCTAAGTATTATTATGAGGTATCTCCATCTTCCTTAAAACTTGAGATATCTTTTGGTTGTATGATCTCGCGGTTTTCGTACCTTTGTTAATTTTATGGACAAAAAGAGGAACAATTATTTAGTAGTTTTATACTATATATACATATGGTTAACGGATCATTATATAAGGGGGAGTGAATCATTTAAGCAATAGGTGTACCTATTAAACAAAAGAGGGATCCAATCATTTAAGCAATAGGTTTACCTATTAAAAAAAATATGTAAGTATTTATTAAGGGGAGAAACATATCACCATAGAATTACTTTAGAGTTGAGATACAATTGAACTTTGGAGAGAAGATAATAATACTATGTTTCTGTATAACAATGATTGATAATATTAATTTGTTTTCAAAAAGTTGTTATCGATATGGAATCAGTTCTTCAACAACAACGACGGTGAGTTGAACACGTTCAGAATCATTGCAACTTGAAATAACGAAGAATTCAAAGAGAGTTGGAGAAACCAAGGAAATCAAGATATGGTGGATCGAGCACTTTTTTCAAAAACTTTATTTTGTTATCCATATGTATGTAAGGGGGAGATTGTTAGAGCCTTGCTTGGTTGAACTCACAAATGTTTTAATATCAAGATTGTTGTCAAATTTAGCTGTCAAAACTATATCTTGATTTCCAGTCTACAATTAGTTAAGTCTCGGTATAGGATAGTGGAGTTGAGAAATGAACCAGTTCCCATTTGCGTTCTACCGCCGTTTGAAGGCGAAGATCAATCGAAGCTTTTGGAGAACTTCATCAAAAAAAGGTAAGTGAAGAATGAACCACCTATTTCTCAAGTTATATTCACTTTTATATCTTGAGACAATTGTCGCATAACTAATTAGACTAGCTCTGCATAGACAAGAATTTCGAGTCGGGAACTAATTATTTAGTTTACGAATTTCTCGAAATATAGTGATTAAGCTTAATGAACATTTGTTCATACTTGATCAAATTCAATGGAGAAAAATTTATTGTTCGAAACCAAATCATGTTTCAAGTTTATCATTCGAAAATAGCCTGGAACAGTGATGTGTGGCATTGATGTTATTCAGGAATTTTTCGAATCAATTCAAAGAAATATAGAACTACTATATTCGGAATACAAGACAATGTTATCAGTCTTACAAACTGAGAAAACTATTATATGTCTGAAGCCGTATTACATGTATTCGTACACGTAGCGGATTAATTATATATCGACTTTCATATTTGTGTGTGTTTATAGGTGAAAATCGTTTCTGCCGATTTCGGTAAATTCGGTAGGTGAGTGAGAAACTGGTTTAAACCCTAAACAAATGTGCTGCACGTGAGCACTTTATAGATTCGAGAGATCAATCTGTACAAGTCCGGACTAAACCAAGAAATGGTCGTTCCCGGACTTGCTTCGGTCACAAAGTGGAGGAGAGGTTGATTTGGGGAGGAAGCAAAGAAAGGTGTTGAGACCGAGAACACCTGGGAGAGCAAGTATCTCGACTTGTATCGAAAGTGAAAGCTTAGGAAGCTTGCAAGAGATGAAAGCTTTTTGGAGAGCTTGCAAAGTTGCCTTTTCCCGAGAGTGTTGTATTTTCTCCGACCGAGACTTGTTGTCTGGTGGAAATAGGTAAGATCTATTTATACAAGTCGAGATTGAAACGTACCCTGGCCTTATGAAGGAAAAGAGTAAAGGGTGAAATAATGGGAGGAGGTGGTAACCGCATGGTGTTTATGGGTGAAAACGTTTTCACCATTATTTCCTCATTTATTTGACCGCTTTATTCCTTTTCACGCTTTCTTAATGTGAGCGTAGTGTACGCCGCAAGCCGGTGGATCGCCAAACCAAAACCCCGGGAAAGCATCCCCAGTTTGTTTTGATATCTCGAGTGTTGGTTGCACCTTGAGTGCAAGTGGCGCTGCTAGTGGCGCGTGTGGCATGTGCCATTGGCATGTGCGGAATGCCTTTGTTGTGGGTTGCACCTTGAGTGCAAGTAGCAATGCCAGAGCTGCTAGTGGCGTGTGTGGCATGTGCCAATGGCATGTGCGGAATGCCTTGGTGGTAGGTTATACGTTGAGTGTTAGGCTACTAGTGTGGATGTACCAATGGCATGCGTGTCTAATTTGGATCACGGCCTCGTAAGAAAGCTACCAGTGATGCGTGTTGGCACGTGCCAATGGCATGCTCGGCCATTAGGGCCATGCCCGGGGTGAGAAAAATCTACCGGCGAGCATGTTGGCATGTGCCAATGGCATGCTCGGCCATTAGGGCCACGGTTTGGTAAGAAAGCTACCAGTGATGCATGTTGGCATGTGCCAAGGGCATGCGTGGCCAATTTGGGTCGCGCCTTGGTAGAAAAAGCTACCAGCGAGCGTGTTGGCATGTGCCAATGGAATGCGTGGCCAATTTGGGTTGCGCCTTGGTAGGAAAAGCTACCAGCGAGCATGTTGGCATGTGCCAATGGCATGCGTGGCCAATTTGGGTCGCGCCTTGGTAGAAAAAGCTACCAGCGAGCGTGTTGGCATGTGCCAATGGCATGCGTGGACAATTTGGGTCGCGCCTTGGTAGGAAAAGCTACCAGCGAGCGTGTTGGCATGTGCCAATGGCATGCGTGGCCAATTTGGGTCACGCCTTGGTAGAAAAAGCTACCAACGAGCGTGTTGGCATGTGCCAATGGCATGCGTGACCAATTTGGGTCGCGCCTTGGTAGGAAAAGCTACCAGCGAGCGTGTTGGCATGTGCAAATGGCATGCGTGGCCAATTTGGGTCGCGCCTTGGTAGAAAAAGCTACCAACGAGCATGTTGGCATGTGCCAATGGCATGCGTGGCCAATTTGGGTCGCGCCTTGGTAGGAAAAGCTACCGCGCGTGTTGGCATGTGCCAATGGCATGCGTGGTAATTTGTCCTAGGTTGCATGGTTTGCAAGCCTAGGTGCGGCGCTACTTTGGCATGGCGCGGCTAGGGCCAAGGTAAGGGTGTTTGGCTTGGCGTGGCGAGACCAAGATAGCTAGGTCCAAAGCGAGTGTGTTTGGCATGGCGCGGCTAGCTTGGGCTAGGTGTGGCTGGCATGATTTGCCATTGGCACGGAGGTGCGGCTAGCATGGTTGGCATACTTTGGCGCGTTTGGTGTGGCTGGCATGATTTTCCATTGGCACAGAGATGCGGCTAGGGCCAAGGTAAGTGTGTTTGGCTTGGCGTGGTGTGATTAGCGTAGCTTGGGCCTAGGCAGAGTGCATTTGGCATGGCGCGGCTAGCTTGGGCTAGGTGTGGCTGGCATGATTTGCCATTGGCACGGAGGTGCGGCTAGCATGGTTGGCATGCTTCGGCGCGTTTTGGTATGGATGGCATGATTTGCCATTGGCATAGAGGTGCGGCTAGCATGGTTGGCATGCTTTGGCGCGTTTGGTGTGGAGGGGAATTAGGGTTTTGTTCGTTGTAACCCTAATTTGAAAAAATACCCCCTATTAATTAATGACTACATGCATTAAATGTCCTAATAAATGTGTCACTGGTTACATTAGGTTATTTGGGGTTTTATAATTTTACCCTTTGTTTAAAAACCACCATCAACATTAAGTCCCCTGCTTAGCTCGGAACATGAGCTTTGTTGCGAGGTAAGCATAAGATTGTGACAAACTATCAGCAACAAATCGTAAAGAGAATTGAGGAGGCTTGTCTGACCTTTTTATAAATAGGATTTGGACTCCTTGCCCCTGGCAGTTTTGCACAAATCGGGAGGCTGGCGCAATTGGGAAGTCAGCATCTTTGAGAGACAGGAAGCTGGGCGGCATTGAGAAGTTGACGCGAGTTGGGAAAGTGAGCGTGCTAGCTGGTGGGACCGGCGCAAGGTGGGGAAGCTGTGCGTGCTTGCAGGCGTGACTTGGGCGATCATTGAGAAGTTGGCGCAATTGGTGGGGCCGGTGCAACTTGGGCGGCGTTGGGAAGTTGGGCGCCCTTGTGGGCCCGTTCATACACGCACGATTTTTTGGTAAAGGGAAATCCTTCCCTATTTCAGAATCTTCACGCCCATATATATAAAATCCCTTTCCCTCATCTTGCACTTTGTTCTTTCATCTTTTCATACTAGCGGCAGAGTCACAAAGAGAAACCGGCTTCCAGGTATGTCTTCCAGTACTTTTCTTGTTTCCCTTTTCACGTAGGTGTAAACCCTAAGAGTCGGCGTTTTCATAATCCTTGCAATGATATTGCGCATATGACTTCTTGGCGTGCTTCTTATAGAAAATATTGTATATATGCACCCAAGGGAAATACTGCATATATGATTCGAACCCGTAGAAAAATGCTCCATATATAATTTTGAACCCGAAGAAGGATACCGTAGATGCATTCGACCCTGTAGAAAATACTGCGTATATAGTTTTCGATCCCGAAGAAGGATACCAGACGCGCTTGAGCCCGTATAAAATACTGCGTATATAATTTTGAACCCTGAAGAAAGTATTGTGTGTGCAGTTTTGAACCCGTACAGAATACACCCTCTTTTTTTTTGTATTTCAGGTTTTCCTTTTGTTGGGAGCGGTTATGTGACAGGGAGATAATTTCGTCTTTCTCCGTGTGCAGGTATCTTGTTGCTAAGTTGTTATGAAGAAATCCGACAAGATGTTACCTGAACAAAATTTCGCCTCTGTTGATGGTGGATTTTCGTTTAAGGTTATATTTGTAAAAACCAGAGAAAATCATGCGCTGACATCTTGTAAAAGATAAAGCCATCTATAAGTGTTGGATACTCCTCACTTGATTCACCAAGAATGCAACTTGTAGCAACAGTCCCATTCTGTGAATTTCATATCAGCCTTGTATTTCCTGTACTCATTATCAGTGTGGCATGAGACTGAGTGTTACTCATACAGAGTAACACGAACCTCCAAGCACTATAATGAAACCATGTACGAAATACCCCAGATAGTGATTCTCGGTGTGTTATACTAGCCCGAGCCCTCTCGGTGTGTTATACTAGCCCGATTGAGCCCTCTCGGTGTGTTATACTAGCTCGATTGAGCATCCGGACTTGATCAGTATCGGTCTCCGGATATGATTCGATCGATCATCCAACTCCACAAGTATGATTGGATAACCACAGATCAATTCCATCACCCTAAGCATGGTATGGAATACCCACGGCCTTAGCTTGCCGGATATGATTCGATCGCAGTCATCCAACTCCACAAGCATGATTGGATGACCACGGATCAATTCCATCACCCCCAAGCGTGTATGGAATACACACGGCCGACCCCGCATGGTCGACCATTGGCCTTTGCTTGCCAAGAAACCGTCCATACCAAGCATTATGGGTGGAAAACCCTAAATTAGGGTTTGCGGCATATTACATGTGCCGCAAAAACGGTCTCAACCATCCATCTTCGCAGGTATAGATGGAGGGTGTAGATGCAGACTCAAAGGGCCCGGAGCATGTCGACACAATCACCATGTGACCGCCACACACTTGACCAATCGGTCAAAACCAACCATGATTGGTTACAACACATTCGTCCGCCCGAAATAGCATGGTCGCGCGGCTTTGAAAGCCAAAATTAGGGTTCAAGCCATCACGCGCGTCCATCTTCTCCGGCACGAATGGAGGGTCGATTAGATTAAGCAGTCCGGTCATACCAAAGCATGACCACCGTGGGCCCATCTACCTCTTCATGCGGTCGGCCAAGGCATATCACGCCCGGCCAATCCAAAACGCCCGCTCAAACATGCGTGGATACACTTCCCAAATTGCAAATCGATCTCGACCACTCAACTTCACCGGACGAATGGGTGGCTTAGATCACGTTTTCATGGGACGGTGAGACATGGGCGTGAACATCAGCCTACCATCTTCACGCCAAACCAACCGGCCAAGACCGACCAAGTCGAGTCATCTTGGAAAACACGCTAGGAAAAGGGTATGGTGCGCGACTCCTTGCGGCATCAAACTCCTATCGCAAATCGATCTCAACCACTCAACTTTACCGGTCGAATTGAGTGGCTTAGATCGCGTCTTCTTGGGAAAGTGAAGTATGGACGTGCACACTGGCGTGTTGTCTACACACATGCCCGGTCGGTCCTCTTCAAAACCCTTCCCATGCTTGGTTTCGACTAAGTCAAGAGTGATGCTTGCGCACCTCTTTAAAAACCCTAATTTCATCAACGGTCGCAGATGGGTGTCTCAAACATCATCTCATCCGTCCGACCTCACCACTTGGTTATACAACCCCGATCGGGAGTTATTTGGTTAGTGAGGAGTCATTACCCATCACTTTACCACACCGTAATGCAACTCGCATAAAATACACACGATACGCACAAGTATCGACTTTCCGAATAACGCAGTTATTCAATTCAGCATTACATGCTATCTTTCGTGGATCCACGATCCACATTCCGGACATCAATCATGTCACAAACCGGGGGATACTTACCGGGGTATTGGTCGGGCGGTTTACGGCGTGCGGCGTGCAACGCGCCATCACAAGAACGTGTTAGGGAGTCATGGACGGTTAGAGATGAACAGGAAAAGTGGGCAAGACTGGTCGTGTATTACCGACACACAACTCCACTACTTCATCATTCCACTACCTCCACTTCCCACGAGAAATGTGAATGAGGCTCAATGACTTGTATAAATAGGTTCTCCGCCCTATTTCCAACAACAACAACAAGGAATAACGGAGAACAACACAAGTTGGGCGACGAAACCAAGTGTTAATACAAACCGTATTCAAACACTCGAGAGCTCGCTTGCATCAACCGTAAGCTTGCTCATCTTTCGTTACAAGTCATAAGCAAGCCAACACCTTCACAATCTCAACACCTTCTTCGCTTCCCTCCCTAAGATCAACCCCATCTCCTTCACTTTGTGACCGAAACAAGTCCTGAACGGCCATTTCTTGGTTTAGGCCGGACTTGCACTGATTGATCTCTCGAATCTACAAGCACTCACCGCGCGCAATGCATTTGTTGAAGGTTTAGATTCATTCCTCATCCACACCCCAAATTACCAAATTAACAGGAGTAGTTTTCACCCATCAACAATTGGCGACCACGTTGGGAGGTTGATCTCTCGGTTACAAAAATCGAATTCTCAATTTTTTCGATTTTCATCTCACGATGTATCCTCACCCGGAGTCCGGAGGTGGTTCAGATATCATAGGAAGCATAGCTGTAATGTTGGAGGATGTCTTGGCGAATCAAGCCGGTATCACCAGAAGGCAGAGCGAGACATTTCGCCTTTTGAATGACATAGCAGCACAATTACGAGAAGGATGCATCCGCTCCGCAAGAAACGGTGAATCCTTAGCCAGGGATCACACTTTTACCAGTGGAGAAGCAAGAGGAGCACGTAATCGCAGACGAATCAGAAGAGATGGACAACATGGTCCAGACAAAGGAAGAGACTTGTCCGGAGTACTACAACGTCTGCCAGATAAAGAAAGGGAGCCTGCAGCCTATGGAGCCCTACTAGAGGATTTATATCTCAAAACTCTTTTTGAAGCCCGAGAGACTGTCCAATCCGCGTCGACTTTTCAACCGACTGGAGAAATGCTCGAGGAATGAGAAATCAATCAGGAAATGCCTGAATACGGGGGATGGGAACGTTCAATTCGGTCACTGGCAGTGACATTGCGACATCTTCCACATCCCTCGCCTAGGCAAGCGATCCGCGATGATGTGGCGGCACTCGCGACTTCATCCCCTCCTCCACGTCAAAGCCGCGGAGAGACATCACAACGCCCGCTAACGCAGGGAAAGCCGAGACTCAAGGTACTTACATTTCCCCTTCCCAATGGAGGAGATTCCGAGCGGCTGGAGATGTGGGTGCGAAATGGAGAGGTGGAGCTACCCCCGGTATGGCATCCACCTACTGATCAAGAAGTAATGGACCCGAGGTACTGTCATTACCACTGGTTCCTTCATCACCCCACCATTGAATGCAACGCTTTGAAGCGCATTGTTCAGGAGAAGCTTGGTTCAGAGAGATAGCTTGGGAGAGGATTTTCTTAGAGACTACTCCGGTTTGATATAAGTGAGGCTTCAAAAGGCAAGTAAGTTTTACTCAACAACTTTACAAGAAAGATAGTTTAGAATTCACCGGGGACTTAGCATCCCGCACGTGGAAAAAGAGGCTCAGTGACCAAACGCCATGTTTGTTTCCATTCGTACCTCCCTTTTACATAACATTTGCAATTTCATATGTGCAATCCTTCATGACCAAGATGCAAATCTCATTTAACATAATCTCTTCCAAAAAGGTTGTTCACATAACTATCTCAAAATAAGCCAATTCAATTACCTATTCAAAACCGGAAGCCAAATTACGAAAGAAAATCCTCACTATCACTCAAAAAGAAGAAACATCTAAAAAAGAAGAGACAAGTATATGGCGCAAATCAAGGAAAGTCCTTGAAGAACAACTCGTCCTTCCGGGCGAGAGCGACCTTCATCCTTTGGAGCACTACCGCTTCGCCTTCAACTTCTCGACCGACTTTTCGACCTCTTCTTCCCCGGCGAGTAACACAAGATACGAGAAGGGGCTCCGTCCTATAATTTCTGGAGCTACCGTGGTCAATACACCTTATGCAGCCGTCACTTCTACCATCGGTGCCAGCGTAGAAGGAGATGTTCCAGTAAGTGTAACACCTCCCGTCACCAGAGTCAGAGCAGCCGCAAATCCCGACAACTCCTCAAGCGTAACGCCTCCAGTAGTCACCAGAGCAACAACTTTCAGGACGAAGAGCCGGAGGGACGAGAGGAGGACCACCATCCATTACCATTTCAGACTTGATGGAGAATCAGGAAGTTCTTGCTAAGACTCAAACGGATATGGCCGCAACTCGTAAAAAGAGGTATTTCACCGCGCGGACCTACGTGGACCCGATCAAATGAGCAACATCGGATATGAACGGTCTGTCATGGAGATTCCTACACGGGGTGATCCTCACAACGATCCTCCCGTGTCAACAGATTTACTACGAACCAGAGACCATGGATTAGGAAGCGGCATCTCTAGTGGAAAGCTTGTGTGAACTCTTGCGCCTCCCAAAGAATCAACGTGCAGAGATGTTTCCTAAGACGACATGATGGCAGAAAAAGATCACGACCGGACCTACATGTTACCGCACACATCAAGGGTTTAGAGTTCAGGAGGGCCCTCGTCGACACAGGAGCATCTTCCAATGTGATTTCTCTCAAGACTCTCAGGACGGCCAAGGTTAGCCCATGCAAGATTGTGCGTCATCCCACCACAATGACGGACTTGAAGGAAACGAGACTGAAGACATACGGTGAAGCTTCAACCCATACTCACACCAAAAGGGGACGCACTTTCGAAGCAAGATGTGATTAGAAGGGGAAGACAATATACCTGGCGTCGTCATTTGTTAGCAATTAGGGGAGAGACCGACACCGGCCTCTCCGCCCAATAGAATGCTCCAAAAGCGATTCTCCTCTACTGAACATCGACATGTTAGTAGATGCAACCAGCGGACACGGCATGTTCTCCTCCATGGATGGATGTAGCGGCTACAACCAGATAAAGATGTACGAGCGTGACGCAAGGACATATATCTCACCAACAGGCGATACAACCTTGACCTTCGTAAGCAGTTCCCTGAAGCAGCAAGGGGAAAACCACCGAGATACAATATCCTGCGCGTCCATCAACTCCAACTGCCAGTACCACGTGCACGAATCCCACAATGATGAAACAACGTCCAAGGTATTCCATACCTGGCTCGACAACAACCACTACGGACAAACCATGTAAACCACGCTTGGGGACTGAGGCTCAGCATGAAGTTCTTTCACCGTCAGTCAAGGACTTCTTCAACATGAGAAAGATGGTCAGTCAAGAATCATGGATTCGCAAGGGTAATCGAATCAAGAGGAAGCCACTTCAACTCTCCCTCAACAGGAGCCGCTCAATGGTCTATTCAAGAGCCGCCGCAACGCTCTCTCCGAGACCCACGTTAAGCCTGTAATCCTTCTTCAACACTCTCTCCAGGACCCACCTCAACGGTCGCATCGAAACCACTTTAACATCCTCTCGAGACGTTTCAACACTCAAGCCGCATCAATAATCTGCGCGCTCCGGGTCAAGTTATCTGTGATGTACTCGTTGCTCACCATACGTCTCATCCATCCTTCATAAGGGCCCAGCGGAGCATGAAAAACCTAAAAGTCGATAGGAGAATAGTTATCTTGTGGAACAGATATTTTCCTATAGTTGAAAAGGCGCGGTGAACAACTCATCATCAATGTTCGGCATATCTTTGAAGCTTTCAACACCTCCCGACTTGGCACCAAGATTATCTCCGAAGACATCTCAACATGGATTCTTTTCTTCCACAATGAAATAAAAGACAGGAGTTAGAACTTGTATGAAAATACAGGAGAGATGTAGTCACACGGCAAGACACAACTCACATCGGAGCACACAATGGCCGGTCCAAACACCATTCAAGTCCGGTACAAATTTTAGTCTGGTGTTGATTTCAAAACCGGTACAAGTTTCAAGACCGGTACAAGTTTCAAGTTTGTCAGGCGTATGTGAGTGAGACTCACGTTCAATCAAGCAGACACAACAAGCCCACATTCGAACAAGCAGGCGCAGTAGCCCCACGAACGAAGCAAGGTGCAGCGGTCCGTCGATTAGGCACAACCCCACGATCGAGTGAAGCGGGCGAAATAGCCCCTCGACCGAAGCGGGCATAGCAAGGTCGATCGAAGGTGCAAGGCCGACATCATACTAGGGAAACACTCTCCTATATGCCTTTTGAACGTGACATACTCCAAGGACGGGATGACCCGTCCCTCCTGGTAACATCTAACTTTGCCTCATAAGTTTTATCTTTAATTGTCACCATCTCATGCCTACTACACAATAGTGTAACCATTATGTGCTAGGCGAGGGGACTTAATGTTGATGGTGGATTTTCGTTTAAGGTTATATTTGTAAAAACCAGAGAAAATCATCATAACGACATCTTGTAAAAGATAAAGCCATCTATAAGTGTTGGATACTCCTCACTTGATTCACCAAGAATGGAACTTGTAGCAACAGTCCCATTCTCGTGAATTTCATATCAGCCTTGTATTTCCGTACTCATTATCGGTGTGGCATGAGACTGAGTGTTACTCATACAGAGTAACACGAACCTCCAAGCACTATAATGAAACCATGTACGAAATACCCGTACAGGCTGATTCTCGGTGTGTTATACTAGCCTGAGCCCTCTCGGTGTGTTATACTAGCCCGATTGAGCCCCTCTCGGTGTGTTATACTAGCCCGATTGAGCCCCTCTCGGTGTGTTATACTAGCCCGATTGAGCATAGGACTTGACTGTATCAGTCTCCGGATATGATTCGATCGCAGATCATCCAACTCCACAAGCATGATTGGATGACCACAGATCAATTCCATCACCCTAAGCATGGTATGGAATACCCACGGCCTTAGCTTGCGAGATATGATCGATCGCTTGATCATCCAACTCCACAAGCATGATTGGATGACCACAGATCAATTCCATCACCCCCAAGGTGTATGGAATACACACACGGCCGACCCCGCATGGTCGACCATTGGCCTTTGCTTGCCAAGAAACCGTCCATACCAAGCATTATGGGTGGAAAACCCTAAATTAGGGTTTGCGGCATATTACATGTGCCGCAAAACGGTCTCAACCATCCATCTTCGCAGGTATAGATGGAGGGTGTAGATGCAGACTCAAAGGGCCGGAGCATGTCGACACAATCACCATGTGACCGCCTACACACTTGACCAATCCACAAAACCAACCATGATTGGTTACAACACATTCGTCCGCCTGAAATAGCATGGTCGCGCGGCTTTGAAAGCCAAAATTAGGGTTCAAGCCATCACGCGCGTCCATCTTCTCCGGCACGAATGGAGGGTCACATATTAGATTAAGCAGGTCCTGGCCATACCAGCATGACCACCGTGGGCCCATCTACCTCTTCATGCGGTCGGCCAAGGCATATCACGCCTGGCCAATCCAAAACGCCCGCTCAAACATGCGTGGATACACTTCCCAAATTGCAAATCGATCTCGACCACTCAACTTCACCGGACGAATTGGGTGGCTTAGATCACGTTGTTTCATGAGACGGTGAGACATGGGCGTGAACATCAGCCTACCATCTTCACGCCAAACCAACCGGCCAAGACCGACCAAGTCAGGTCATCTTGGAAAACACGCCGGAAAAGGGTATGGTGCGCGACTCCTTGCGGCATCAAACTCCTATCGCAAATCGATCTCAACCACTCAACTTTACCGGTCGAATTGAGTGGCTTAGATCGCGTCTTCTTGGGAAAGTGAAGTATGGACGTGCACACCGGCGTGTTGTCTTCACACATGCCCGGTCGGTCCTCTTCAAAACCCTTCCCATGCTTGGTTTCGACCAAGTCGAAGAGTGATGCTTGCGCACCTCTTTAAAAACCCTAATTTCATCAACGGCCGAGATGGGTGTCTCAAACATCATCTCATCCGTCCGACCTCACCAGCCTTGGTTATACAACCCCGGTCGGGAGTTATTTGGTTAGTGAGGAGTCATTACCCATCACTTTACCACACCGTAATGCAAAGACTCGCATAAAATACACACGATACCGCACAAGTATCGACTTTCTCGAATAACGCAGTTATTCAATTCAAGATTACATGCCATCTTTCGTGGATCCACAATCCACATTCAGGACATCAATCATGTCACAAACTGGGGGGATACTTACTGGGGTATTGGTCTGGCAGATTTACGGCGTGCGGCGTGCAACGCGCCATCACAAGAACGTGTTAGGAGTCATGGACGGTTAGAGATGAACAGGAAAAGTGGGCAAGACTGGTCGTGTATTACCGACACACAACTCCACTACTCCATCATTCCACTACCTCCACTTCTCACGAGAAACGTGAATGAGGCTCAATGACTTGTATAAATAGGTTCTCCGCCCTATTTCCAATAACAACAACAAGGAATAACGGAGAACAACACAAGTTCAGACGACAGAAACCAAGTGTTAATACAAACCGTATTCAAACACTCGAGCCCTTTGCATCAACCGTAAGCTTGCTCATCTTTCTGTTACAAGTCATAAGCAAGCCAACACCTTCACAATCTCAACACCTTCTTCGCTTCCCTCCCTAAGATCAACCCCATCTCCTTCACTTTGTGACCGAAACAAGTCCGGAACGGCCATTTCTTGGTTTAGGCCGGACTTGCATGATTGATCTCTCGAATCTACAAGCACTCACCGCGCAGTGCATTTGTTGAAGGTTTAGATTCATTCCTCATCCACACCCCAAATTACCAAATTCTGCAGGAGTAGTTTTCACCCATCAACAGCCTCATCGAAGGATGTTCATAGTTCCAAGCCAAACACGGATGATGAATTCTTCGCCAAAACCCTTTCCGCTGCTCGGAAAAATCACCCAGGTTTCGTGCCAATTTTGTTAACCGGTGGTGAAGATGAAAATAAGACACATTCGGTTCGCCCAGAGAACACCATACGGTTCTGTCTTCATAAAGGGGTATATTCCTCTTCCAACATTGATTTCAGGATGTGTCAAAGCCCATTGTGTTCTTTTGATAGATGGGTTGAGTTCATGGTGAGTAAGGAGCACATAAATACCAACTTGACTCAAGCACAGATTATTGATGCTTGTCGAGCTTCAAGTAAATCTCCATTAGGAAGGATATCCCGGGCTTGGTTGCTTTCATCTCCAGATGGTGTTCGGACACCCATACGATCATATGTAGATGGGGTGAGATAACTTTCTCCTTGGAGAGTGTGGCTCTCTTGTTGAATCTTCCAGAACCGGAATCTTAACATCCAATTATCTCGAAAGTGAGGGGAAGATGCGGGATGACCTTGCCACTAAGTTGGGAGATTTCGCTCGAAAAGACTCCACTGCGAAGTCGAGGGATTCCGTCCGTAAAGAGGATGAAAGGTGCCTTTACAGCTGGTGGATATCTCAATGGTTTCCGGACGAGCTGGAACCTAAACAGAAAATCAGTGATCTTCACGTTGCAGCATTTTGGCTCTCTGGTTGTCTAGAGACATTTTTGATGACGGTTCTGGTAAGAAGGAGATAAGACCAGAGTTGCTAGCGATTGCTGTGAAGTTGGTAAAGGGCGAAGTTCTTCCCATTGGCAAGCTATTTCTTGGTTCCCTGTATGTGCATCTGGATCACCTAGTTGCGAACATGAGAGTTTCGAATGGTTTTATGAAAGTGGATTCATATGTGCACGTTGCTTTCCTGCAAGCTTGGTTATGGGAACACTTTGAGAAGTATGCCCCGAAACCGTTGTCTTCGATTCCCGCGAGTTGGGGGGGTTCCCGAATTCTTCGATGGGTGAACAGGCATCCAAGGGTTGGCATGAGCTTGGTTAGTCTCCTCGATAAGTCGTATGAAATCAGTTTTCGCCCATGGGAGCCGGTCCATAGGTCGGTGACTCAAATTGACACCTTTGCTTCTGCTCCGATCATGTCTTTGTCTTCTGATGGCAATTTGAGCGTTGGTGAAAACTTGTTCATTCAAAGCTGCATGTCCGGTTATATGCCGTCTTTCTTCATGGGGTCTTTCCAGATAGCTGCTTACAATATTGACCGTGCGGCTCGTCACATGGGTTTCGATCAAGGGGTGCCTCTTGCTTACCAGCCGATGATTCCTAAGGATTCATTGCGTGTCGCCCTCAATGCCAGTGCCCTTGAGCCGGGTATCCGCCTTCCCTTCTTTCAAATGGGAAGAGTAACTTCGACGACCTTTGGCTATAATGAGTTTTGGTGCGATGAGTTTATTATGATCCAAGATTTTGTTAGCAGTGTGGTGGAGAATGTTCGTTGTAAACCTTCCCCAGCAATTTTGAAGAAGTATCCAATGTTGAGAGATCTCAAGCGAAAGTCGCCTAGCAACTCGGAAAGTCCCGGAGCCAGGTGGAACGGAGAACGAAGAATCGTCTTTGGCGGGTTCCGTGCGGTTTTAAAAGATCCTCCCGCAGCTCTCGTGTCTTTCAATTCTTCCAATAACCAGGTATGTGTCGCCTCCTTGTTGGTTTGTCTCAAAACACGTGAATTTCACTGAAAACATGTGTCTTGTTTCTTCCAGTGGCTTCGGGTAGTGTTAATGCTTTCGCTGCCCTTGCATGTTGCCAGGAGACGGAAATTTCTTCAAAGAATTCCGGCAGCACTGAGCCTTCTCATAGCGGTGATGAGTCAAAGAAAGAAGAAAGTTCGACAAGTGAGAGTGATTCCTCTAGCAAAGACGGTTCTTTTCGGAAGTGGTTCGGTGAGTTTCGCGCTTCTTTTCCTTTCTTCTTCCGTTTCTTCTTTTGAAAAAATGTCTAACTCAAGTTCGCAGGAGGAATCCGGTTCGGAGGACGATTCTGGGGTGGAGCCACAAGAAAACTTGTCTTTGGTGACCACTGCCGGTGACTCGGAGATGGGAGCTAGCCAATCACTGGGAACAGATGTGTTTCAAACGGTGGGTGATTCCCTGATGACTGCTGTTGTAGACATGGAGAAAGACCCTTTGCGAGTCATGAGGCCAGTTACAGGCGCCATTTTCGATCCCCCGTACTTGGTTCCTTATCCAGGTCATGTGCTGGTTGGCGGTTTTGCGTTGGCTAAGTATGAGGCGTTGTACACCAGAACTGGGAGAAGCATGGACATATGGCCACAACCAAGAAGATCACTAGTCGATTTGCGCTGGTTAAGCGTGTGTAAGAGGCTTTATCTTCCATCGAGGACATGCGTGAGGTGACTGGCCACACCGTTTCTGAAGACGTTATTGTTGACTGGGAGCACCATCGCGACGTGTGTGTAGAAAAGGAGTTCAACGCTTCGTGGTTTGTCGAAGGCCTTGCCGAGATCAGAAGTCGAAAGATGCAGATCGAAAGCCTTTCTCGCAGAGGAGATTGCACGACAGAGGTAGAACTCGAAAAGCTTTCCAAGATGTTGACTATGAAGAGAGCGGCTCTTGAAGATGCAAAGTTGACTTTCTCCAAGAAGAGCGGACCTCTCGTTGGATGATTTTCCTTGAATGTTTCTCTGTTAAACTTTCATTTAGGTTCTTCTTTTTTTTTTTTTTTTTTTTTTTTGAGAAACATACTGGATGTCCGGTTCAAAGTTTGACCGGTTTTGATAGACAGATGGTAGCTTTTGAGGGTATTGGATTATTTCTGGGATGAATGGTTTTGATAATATGACTCTGATTATGTTTTGGGAAAGGAATATTGCTTTTATGAAAGTGTGTGCTAGCAATAGGCACAAGACTCGTAGTATGACGGTTTTACTAAGAACCTAAAACACATTGTATATCTTGCTATCATAATTTACTCACTTCATAGGTTTTTGTGAACACGCCCCTCTCCATGTAAAAGGCGGCTTTCATTGGTAGCATCGCTTGACAAGTCCATAACCGCCGGTAGCATCTTGGCGAGTCCCGTTTTCTCGTGTAGTTTTTACAACTGTAACCGGTCGCCCGGGTAGTTGAGTCGGATCGAGTGGTAGCATCTTCGGCAAGTCCCCAGTTTTCTCGTGTAGTTTTTACAACTGGTAACCGGGTCGTCTGGCAGTTGAGTCGGATCGAGTGGTAGCATCTTCAGCAAGTCCCCAGTTTCTTGTGTAGTTTTTTACAACTAGTAACCGGGTCGTCTGGCAGTTGAGTCGGATCGAGTGGTAGCATCTTGACAAGTCCCCGTTTCTTGTGTAGTTTTTACAACTAAGTAACCGGTCATCCGGGTAGTTGCGTCGGATTGAGTCGCCTTCCCTACCATCTTGATATCCGGGTCGAAGAACGAGATCGTGATCGACATTGTAGCCGATAGATCAATCCTCCCGCCGTGGTCGCCAATTGTTTATAGGTGAAAATCGTTTTCTCATCGATTTCTGTAAATTCGGTAGGTAAGTGAGAAACTGGTTTAAACCCTAAACAAATGTGCCGCACGTGAGCACTTTATAGATTCGAGAGATCAACTGCACAAGTCCGGCCTAAACCAAGAAATGGCCGTTCCGGACTTGCTTCGGTCACAAAGTGGAGGAGAAGGGTTGATTTGGGGAGGGAAGCAAAGAAAGGTGTTGAGACCAGAATAGTGCTGGGAGAGTAGTATCTCGACTTGTATCGAGAAAGTGAAAGCTTAGGAAGCTTGCAAGAGATGAAAGCTTTTTGGAGAGCTTGCAAAGTTGCCTTTTCCGAGAGTGTTGTATTTTTCTCCGACCGAGACTTGTTGTTCCGGTGGAAATAGGTAAGACCTATTTATACAAGTCGAGATTGAAACGCACTCGGCCTCATGAAGGAAAAGAGTAAAGGGTGAAATAATGGGAGGAGGTGGTAACCGCATAGTTTTTATGGGTGAAAACGTTTTCACCATTATTTCCTCATTTATTTGACCGCTTTATTCCTTTTCACGCTTTCTTAATATGAGCGTAGTGTACGCTGCAAGCTGTGACCGCCACGGAAGTGGGGGTGGCTTACCCTGGCTACAGCCCCCCCCAAAATATGCAAAACTTCATGCGGTTAGTGGAAATTTTCAAAATGAAAAAAAATAGCCCAGGTCAGAAATGTAATTAGCCATTAGTTGACTTTCCAAAAAAAAAAAATTAGCCATTAGTTGACATTTGAGAGTCACGTGAGTCTAACTCTATACTGCGTGCAATACAGAAAAGATATTTACCTTTCGCAGCATCGACCACCCACACGCAAGCCAATACTCATCACTATCAGGTTTTCATATCCAAGCTCATCTGTTCATATATTCTTCTTCCTACAAATGTAACAAATCTCCGAAAAATAGCTAATTACTTTTGGTTACTTTATTTTTATTTTGATGTAATGTTTCGTTTTTTAATTTTCATTGAACTGGAAATTGAGACTGATTATATATTTATATGTATGATTATTGGATGATTATGCATTTTTAGTTTGATTCAATGGTCTTTCACGGTTAACTTAATGTTATTCATCTTCGATTCAATTGGGAATTAACCAATTAGGGTTAACTTTGAAATTTCATTTTTCAATTGAGAACAGGGGATTATTTTTCTTTCTCAATTTATTCATTTTCAGACTGTTCTTACTTTGTTAGGGAATTAGGGTTAATTAACTTAATTTTGAATTATCTATTGGGAACAGGGGATTCTAATGGGAATGGGTGTATATCTTTGAATTTTCAGGTTATAATGAGCCAACATTCAGTGCCTAAACGGGGAAGAATAGAATCATTTT
This sequence comes from Papaver armeniacum, assembly GCA_023531295.1. NCBI lineage: Eukaryota > Viridiplantae > Streptophyta > Magnoliopsida > Ranunculales > Papaveraceae > Papaver > Papaver armeniacum. The sequence goes on from JAJJWW010008807.1 coordinate 27,978, forward strand.
TCTTACCATCGAAACGCGGTTTTTCTTCTTCATCAAATGTTGATAATTCTGTACGTATTGAAGTTGTGCCTGATGCTCGTAGGGTTGACAGTGAACATATTAATATTGAAGGAGTACAAAATGTAGAGGATGATGAAGCTAATGGTGCAAGAGTTGAACAACAAGAAACTGATCCTTTCAAAAGAATGGAACATGAAGATACCGGGGTTCAACGGATTAACTTGAAACAACCTGGTTCTGATAAGGTTGATGTTTTTAACTTGCAACGTGACCCAGGATTAAGAACCCCAATACTGGAGTATCCCTTACATTACCGTGATGACATTCGAAGAGCTTACTTGAATATGGGGGCTTATCATCCAAAACTTCGCTATCCTAAGACTTGGGATGGATGTTCGCAGAACCGTGGGTTCAATTATAAGCATTTTGAGAAGTTTCCATGGTTGGAGTATTCACCTGCAAAGGATGCCGTCTTTTGTTTCCAATGTTATCTTTTTGACACAAATTCAGCAAGACATGATGTTTTTACTGCAGTTGGGTTTAAAATTTGGAAAAGAGTTTGTTGTGGTGATGGTTGTTCATATATAGGGCATGAGGGTAAGTCAAGATCTCCACATTCTACCGCAATGGGGCGTGCTGATGACTTAATGAATCAACGTCAGCATATAGTAACATTGTTTGAGACACAATCCGTAGAAATTGTGGCGAAAAACAGGCGGCGTCTCATTATATCAATCTGGTGTATTCAGTGGCTGGCATTCCAAGGATGTCCCTTTAGAGGAAGCAATGAATCAAAAGCCTCCAAAAATCGTGGTAATTTTCTAGAACTTGTGAAATTTTCGGCAAAGCTTAATAAAGATATTTGTGAAGTTGTTTTAGATAATGCACAAGGAAATGCCAAGTATATCTCTCCTGCGATTCAAAAAGAAATACTGAATATTTTTGCTGTTAAAGTTAGAGAGAAAATTCGCAAAGATATTGGAAATGCCAAGTTTTGCATTCTTGTTGATGAATCAAAGGATAATTCAGGTATAGAACAAATGGCAACTGTGGTGAGGTATGTTGACAAGGAAGGGAATGTCCAAGAACGTTTCTTTGATGTACAACGTGTTGATAATGTGTGTTTTCTAACTCTGAAAAATGGAATTATGAATGTTCTTACTCGCTTCGACCTCCAAGTTCAGAATTTGCGTGGTCAAGGATATGATGGTGCTAACAACATGCGGGGTGCAATGAATGGATTGCAAGCATTATTTCTCAAAGTCTGCCCATATGCATATTATGTGCATTGCTTCGCACATCGGCTCCAATTGGCTCTAGAAAAAGCAGCTAAAAATTCTGGGGATGTTTGGAGCTTCTACTCTATGTTAAATTCTATTATTACCCTAGTCACCGCTTCATCCAGGCGCACAAGTGATTTTCAATCCGCCCAAGAGGAAGACACGACAACAAAAATACTTAATGGTGATGTAAAGACAGGCAAAGGAGCTAACCAGGTTGGTACTTTACGACGAGCTTCTGATACTCGTTGGAGTTCTCATTATAATTCTACTTGCAGCTTGATACGTTTGTTTGATCCTACTTGTATGCTAATACAAAAACTTGGAACTTGTGAATCTAGTGATGACTATTTTGTTGGGGAAGCACAGGCTACCGACGAAAAGATTAAATCATTTAAGTTTATCTTTGTTCTACTCTTAATGCATAAGATAATGGGAATCACCGATACACTTTGTCAGGGCCTCCAACTGAAATCACAAGATATAGTAAATGCTATGAATTTGGTGTCAACTACCAAAACACTTCTTCAGAGATTGAGAGATGATGGCTGGAAAAAGTTTTTGGAATCTGTTGAATTGTTTTGTGAGAAGCATGATATTCATATGCCAGATATGAAAGCTCGACATCTTATTGGTACCGGTCGCTCGTGTCAACAAGTTGATAACATTACAGAAGAACATCATCATCGTGTTAATATATTTAATGCGGCTATAGATGTTCAATTGGTTGAGTTAAAAACTAGGTTTCCTGAAGACACAATGGAACTTCTTATTCTTAGTGCCGCTTTGGATCCTAGAGATTCATTTAGGCGTTTCAAAATTGAAGATATTTGCATGCTCGCTGAAAAGTTCTATCCAGCAGATTTTAGTAATCAAGATATACATATATTGAGAAATCAGTTGGAGCATTATGAAGTTGATGTGCTTTCTCATGAATCTTTTCAAGGATTGTCTACTATTTCTGAACTATGTCGGCGAATGTTTGAAACAGGTAAATCAGTTGTTTATTGTGAGATTGATAAGATTATACGCCTAGTATTGACACTTCCCGTTTCTACGGCAACTGCCGAACGCGTCTTCTCAGCTATGAATTGTGTTAAAACAACCATCCGGAATAAAATGGGCCAAGATTTTCTTAATGATTCCATGATGATTTACATTGAAAGACTCCTTGCGGAAGGTGTTTCCGTAGAATCTATTATTGAGGTTTTCATTGCTTTACATGATCGTAGAGTGCAACTGGAAATGAAGTAATGTTTTCGTCAACCTTTTTTTGTGGATATTTATCTTGAATGACTAGATATTTGTCCTGCTAGTATGTCGTCTTCCTATAAACCTTTTGTAAAAAGGACGACTCTTTTTGTAATTAACACGACAAATCCTTTTGTAATTAGTTTATATATATATATATAAATAGACGGTGTCGTTATCTTTTGCAATCATTATGGTTTCTTATATTAGTGAATGTATTCTTATATAAGTGTGTATTTAGCTAATTTTGTGTTTGAAGCTGAAAATGACTTGAAATTCCCTGGGATGGAATGAGAAACCAAGCTCAGTTACCTCTATTCTTTGCGGAAAATCTCATAGCAGTTTGCAGGTAAATCTCCCATCTAACTTTTATTTTATTTTTTGAATATTCAGCCTGAAATATGAAGTCTTGGACATGTTGTATGAACAGATTTGATTCAATGCGTTGTGCTTCAAGCAAAAAATAGTGTGTTGCACACTCTTCTCATTTCAGGTATTTTTCTGTTATCTTTTTTGCAATTGAAAATCCGTGAAATTTTTTTTAGCCCACCTCAACTTGAAATCCTGGTTCCGTCCCTGCCGCCAAACCAAAACCCTGGAAAGCATCCCCCAGTTTGTGTTGATATCTCGAGTGTTGGTTGCACCTTGAGTGCAAGTGGCGCTGCTAGTGGCGTGTGTGGCATGTGCCATTGGCATGTGCGGAATGCCTTTGTTGCGGGTTGCACCTTGAGTGCAAGTGGCAATGCCAGAGCTGCTAGTGGCGTGTGTGGCATGTGCCAATGGCATGTGCGGAATGCCTTGGTGGTAGGTTGTACGTTGAGTATTAGGCTACCAGTGTGGATGTGCCAATGGCATGCATGGCTAATTTGGATCACGGCCTCGTAAAAAAGCTACCAGTGATGCGTGTTGGCACGTGCCAATGGCATGATCGGCCATTAGGGCCATGCCCTGGTGAGAAAAGCTACCAGCAAGCATGTTGGCATGTGCTAATGGCATGCTCGGCCATTAGGGCCACGGTTTGGTAAGAAAGCTACCAGTGATGCGTGTTGGCATGTGCCAATGGCATGCGTGGCCAATTTGGGTCGCGCCTTGGTAGAAAAAGTTACCAGCGAGCGTTTTGGCATGTGCCAATGGCATGCGTGGCCAATTTGGGTCGCGCCTTGGTAGGAAAAGCTACCAGCGATCGTGTTGGCATGTGCCAATGGCATGTGTGGCCAATTTGAGTCGCGCCTCGGTAGGAAAAGCTACCAGCGAGCGTGTTGGCATGTGCCAATGGCATGCGTGGCCAATTTGGGTCGCGCCTTGGTAGGAAAAGCTACCAGCGAGCGTGTTGGCATGTGCCAATGGCATGCGTGGCCAATTTGGGTCGCGCCTTGGTAGGAAAAGCTACCAGCGAGCGTGTTGGCATGTGCCAATGGCATGCGTGGCCAATTTGGGTCGCGCCTTGGTAGAAAAATCTACCGCGAGCGTGTTGGCATGTGCCAATGGCATGCGTGGCCAATTTGGGTCGCGCCTTGGTAGGAAAAGCTACCAGCGAGCGTGTTGGCATGTGCCAATGGCATGCGTGGCCAATTTGGGTCGCGCCTTGGTAGGAAAAGCTACCAGCGAGCGTGTTGGCATGTGCCAATGGCATGTGTGGCCAATTTGGGTCGCGCCTTGGTAGAAAAAGCTACCTGCGAGCGTGTTGGCATGTGCCAATGGCATGCGTGGCCAATTTGGGTCGCGCCTTGGTAGGAAAAGCTACCAGCGAGCGTGTTGGCATGTGCCAATGGCATGCGTGGCCAATTTGTCCTAGGTTGCATGGTTTGCAAGCCTAGGTGCAGGCGCTACTTTGGCATGGCGCGGCTAGGGCCAAGGTAAGGGTGTTTGGCTTGGCGTGGCGAGACCAGTATATCTAGGGCCAAAGCAGAGTGTGTTTGGCATGGCGCGGCTAGCTTGGGCTAGGTGTGGCTGGCATGATTTGCCATTGGCACGGAGGTGCGGCTAGCATGGTTAGCATGCTTTGGCGTGTTTGGTGTGGCTGGCATGATTTGCCATTGGAACAGAGATGCGTCTAGGGCCAAGGTAAGTGTGTTTGGCTTGGCGTGGTGTGATTAGCGTAGCTAGGGCCAAGGCAGAGTGCATTTGGCATGGCGCGGCTAGCTTGGGCTAGGTGTGGCTGGCATGATTTGCCATTGGCACGGAGGTGCGGCTAGCATGGTTGGCATGCTTCGGCGCATTTTGGTATGTCTGGCATGATTTTCCATTGGCATAGAGGTGCGGCTAGCATGGTTGGCATGCTTTGGCGCGTTTGGTATGGAGGGGAATTAGGGTTTTGTTAGTTGTAACCCTAATTTGATAAAATACCCCCTATTAATTACTGACTACATGCATTAAATGTCCTAATAAATGTGTCACTGGTGACATTAGGTTATTTGGGGTTTTACGATTTTACCCTTTGTTTAAAAACCACCATAAACAGTGTGATACGCATATTCGTATGTACATCATGGGAAAATCTGTTTGTTTCGTGATCCGGATAGGTACGTATATTCATATACAAACCATTGTAGAACTGTGGTAAGGAAATCGGGTTAAAATAATTAAACCGGTATGCGATCCAAAACACTTCTATGTTCTAAAACCAGTTTTAGTACCCAAACCGTTACGCAAGCTAAATGTTCTGTGAACTCCGGAACTAACAAAGGTTTTAAGTTTGCATATCGGTATGTGAACTAAAAAGTTTTATAGACTCTGGAACTTTGAGTTGGTTGAAAGTTTGCAAACCGGTACGTGAACTGAAAAGTTTCGTAGATTCCGAAAATCGGTAATTGCATAAGTTTGCAAACTGGTTATGAACTTAGACTCTGAAACTCGTTTTTTGCATATAAGTCTGAAGCCGTATTACATGTATTCGTATACATAATGGAGTAACTATATATCGACTTTCATATTTGTGTGATATGCATATTCGTATGTACATCATGGGAAAATCTGTTTGTTTCGTGATCTGGATAGGTATGTATATTCGTATACAAACCATTATGGAACCGTGTTAAGGAAATCGGGTTAAAATAATCAAACCGGTATGCGACCAAAAACAGTTCTATGTTCTAAAACCAGTTTAGTACCCAAACCGTTCGCAAGCTGAATGTTTTGTGAACTCCGGAACCAGCAAGGGTCCTAAGTTTGCAAATCGGTACGTGAACTAAAAAGTTTTATATACTCTGAAACTTTGAGTTAGTTCAAAGTTTGCAAACCGGTACGTGAACTGAAAAGTTCTTTAGATTCCGGAACTCGGTAATTGCATAAGTTTTCAAACCGGTTTATGAACTTAGACTCTGAAACTCGTTTCTTCAATATAAGTTTACAAACCTGTCCGTGTATAGTGACTCAGATGGTTCACGAACGGTTCAATTGCGATTAAATTATTTCCTCGAAGTAATTTGCATTTGATCAATTCTCTAATTAACACTAGACTCATTTTATTACATGATTGTGACTCAATATTAATGTTTTAGTGAACATGAAAATGAGTGTTAAGCTTTTAAGTTCAAATCAGCTAGTTTCGGCTAATCATGTTGAACATAGTCTTTATACACGGTTCAGTTACGGTTTACCTAACCATAGTGTATATCTTGTATACGTGAATAAGATTCAAAGCTTTCATCTAATAATGTAAATTGATTGCTTATTTCCAAAGCTATCTTAGCTTAAACCTAAAGCAACCCAGGCTTTGAAGTCTATATAAGGGGAAAACTTGGCAACTGGGATCTTTGAATCCTGACACTATTGTCTGTTATGTCCTAGTCGTATCTAGAGTCGTCCTCTCCAGAAACCCTTTTAGGGTTTAGTGATTACAAAGACTTCACTGGGACTCGTGAAGCCAGGTCCAGTTATCTTTTATCTTGATAACTTGAGTATCCTGATCTTGATTTTTTTTAGAGCCTTTCACCATCAATCAAGATAGATAGTAATCAACAAAGTCTCTTCGTCTCATACTTTGTTGATTCTACAAGTTTTATACTTGTGAGATGAATAATAATCTAGGTTGTACTTCGGGTTGCATAAGTACGGATTTTGATGATAGCCAGACTTTTGTCTAAGTTTCTATCGATTTCTATCACCTGGATCTATTGTTTGATCTGATCATCCGTTTAGATCGTAAATCAGGAAATCAATCATAGGCTTAATCTGTGGTTGGCAGATCTGGTTTAAAGTCTTCAATTGAGTTGAAGCAACTCTTAGTTGGTATGAAACCGTCTAAGGGAATCAATTGTGCGGAGTCCTGCTAGGATTCAAGAGGCGTAAGGAGCGTGACTTTACCTGAATCAGTGGGAGATTGAGTTCGGGCTCAAATACATTCCAGACCGAAGTTAATTGGTAGTAGCGTAGTGTTTGTAGCGGCTTAATACAGTTTGTTGTTCAATCTGGACTAGGTCCCGGGTTTTTTTTGCATTTGCAATTTCCTCGTTAACAAAATTTATAGTGTCTGTGTTATTTCTTTTTCTGCATTATATTGTTTATCTTTATAATTGAAATATCACAGGTTGTCTGTTGATCAATCACAGTAGCTAGGTCCAACCTTGTTAGTTGTATAAGACTTGATTGATCCTTGGACATTGGTCTTTGGTACCGTCCAAGAACTAGCTTTGTAGTTAGGTTCAAAGATTCAATTCTGTAAACGTTCTAACAACAAGATAGAGAGAGATAACTCTAGGCACTTTCCTTGATTGAGTTTTTACTCTCGGAGTTGTGTTGAGTTTTTCCATACATATTTCCTAAGAAAAATTTGGTGGTGTATTTTGGTACCCCCGGCGTATTAACTCTTAATACCAATATCAACAGTTACATCAAATAAAATCAACAAATCTATATATGAAAATTAAAATTAAGTCAACATACAAAATCAGATCCTTAAACCACCGCCGCCATAATTAAAATCAAGTAAAAAACACTTATTAATTTCATTTTTATGAGTCAATACGGATGAAAAAAAATGAATTGAAGAAGAAAGTAATCATTTACCCGGATCAATTATCGACTTGAAGAAGAATGAAATCCAAAATTAGGGTTTAAAAAGGGAATCATATAGAACTCATTTGCAAATCGAATTGAATCTAACCATTTTGATCCTCAAGAACAGTTTTGCGTTAGTTCATCTCTAGGTTTACGATTTGTAGTTGAATCAGGTGAAAATCGATCTCAAATCGATTGTTTTGGACGTGGTAGTGGCGCTGCTGATGGTCTATGGGTAATAGCAGTGTAAGAGGTGGTGCTAGAACTGGTTTGGTTTAATTGATTTTTCATGGTGATGGTGATGGAGATGGTGGGGGCGACATAGATGGTGGTGTAACGAACAACAACATATATTGCCTCTGCACTGCAGTTTATAATGAGCCTAACTTTGATGTTTGAAAATAAATTGATTCGGTGTAACCAAAGGTTAATAGATGAAGGGTAAATATGTAAAGAACAAAAGTGTTGATGTACCCAGATGGGATGGAAAAAGGTATATTTATTGTATGATAACGGTAATTATAAAGCCCATCAAAATAAGGGGTATTTATTCAATTTCCACCCGTGACAATACATAGCCTAACTTTTTTTTTTTTTTTTTTGAAGCATGAGAAACAAGGAAAGGAAAACTAAGATGCTATTACATGTGAGTATCTTATACCCATAATATCATTTAAAATGATCTTCAGGAGGAAAGGAGGTGGTTTCCGGTCCAAAATTGTTGTTGAGTAGATTCCGACTTGGTCTATCTGCAACATAATTTGCCAGACCATCTGCCGCTTTGTTCCTTCTTTGTAGTTGTGTTGGATATCACTATGAGGAATTATTCGCATTCTTTGTTTGATTTCGTGGATCATTCCTGCAACATACCATGGAGGTTCAGTCGCAGTTTTGATGAACCGAAGTAGATTTTCCGAATTCATCTCAAAGATGACTTTTTGCCATTGTCTTTCTGTTGCTTTCCTTGCTACTAGAAGTGTTGCCCAAGTTTCGGCCGTCAGCGTCGTGATGATTCCAAGAGGCTGTGCGAGAGCTATTACAATTTGAGCATCGGATCTTGCATATGAAACCTGCTCCCGTCGTTCCAGGATTTCCCTGCGCTGCACCATCTGTGTTGATCTTTATCTGGTCTTGATTCGGTCTGATCCATCCCGCCAAAATTGTAATTGTTGTTCTAGGATTGGATGGGGTCGCCCTTGCTGGTGGTTCCCCCGGGGAGACGGGAAAGAACATGATTTGCCCAATCAAATTCCAATACATAGCCTAACTACTTGTATTACCAGCTGCATTCTTATGTCACTAACTGTTTACTGTTACAGCTACTATCTGCTAGTATTTCCTTTCTACATTGTTCTTTGTTTGTACCAACACTAATCGGTTGCGTGTTCTAGTTACACAAAATTGGTTAAAAAGACCAAAATCAACAATTCCTAGGTGAAAAGGACATTTAGATTTTGATATTATTTAAATGGACAAAAATGTAAAAATAAGCAGGATGTAAACAGTTTCATCCTAACCATTTTCAAATTTTTTTTTCTTTTTTTTAATTTACATCAGGATGCATCCAGTTTTATCTTTACTATTTTTTAAGTTTAAGTTAGGATGAATCCAATTTCATCCTTCTATTTTTTTAATGTCCATTTCACCCATACTAGTTTTTTACTCGTCCATTTGAACCATGTTTTTAAAATATTTGGACAAATGGCCAATTTTCCGCTCTAGTTACCTGTTAGCACGGTTACCATCTTATCTTCCATATACGCGTCTAAGTCCTGTAATCAAGAACTCACCATTTCCGTTAATATCAATATCAATTCCTCTCATTGTTTGTATTACCAGCTGTATTCTTACACCTATATTTTATCGATTTCAATCTATCGATTAATTTTCCATTTGTTTGGAAATTTTATTTTGTGTTTCGTATCAAAAATCCACACAAGTATGAGCAGTAAATCGTTCAGAAGACAGAAGACTTCACACAAAATAATAAACTAAAGCAAATTATACTTAGGGAAACAATACAGAGTGATCAACGATCAGGATGAAATAAACTAACTAAAGTAACAGATGCATATTACCTTATTAATAAACCCAGGCTGCTTATTTAACTATATAGCAGCTGCATCTCTAACTATATAATGCCTAGCTAGTAATCAGAATATATTAATCCATTATCTAATGCCTAGCTAGTCAATCATATTACGCCATATCAGTGAGCTATCATGAAGCTTGCGATGGTTTGCAACTGCGTGGTGCCTGACCTGTACTCACAGAGATTTGAACATTGACATCTAGGTCACAAGTGTTTCCGCAAGGGCATGGTTGTGGTGGTGGTGGTGGCGGTGGTGGTGGTGGTGGTGGTGGCGGTGGTGGGAGCTTTCCACAGCAACACTGCTCATACCATGTATAACTAGGGTTAGGCCAAGATTCTCCGTATGATACACACTCCTGCCTAACCATTGAAAGACCTTTGTTTTCACATTCTTGCTCACATTTAGGTTGATCAATGCATTCTGTTCCAGTATCGCGTTTAATATCTATATATTCTTGTCCAGCAGTACATATATTATAGGAATTTGGTGCCTTGCCATCAAATTGGGATGGATCTTCAGGAGCAGGAGGAGGAAGGGCTGGCGATGGTGGGGAGCCTGGTGATGGTGGTGAGCTCGAACAGCAACAGCTGCATCTTATATCATTCTGTAGGCGGCACCCATATTTTACCGGTGGAAGTCCCAAGTTTGAACACTGTGCATCGCACCAATCATCACAAAACGAGCAAGTTGTCCCCGGGGGAAGAGGTGGAGCACCGGTTGAGTCCAAGTAAATATCTCCGGGCATACAGTTGGGCTTCCACGCTGACGCCATCCCTACAAATATAAAATCTCTTAGATATAAGTGCAACTCTCCACAAGTTCGAGGTTACAAGTGCAAATTATAGTGCGCCGATTGACAAGATACAAACTAAAACGTGCTAGCCAATAATGTAACAGAAAAACTGGGGGACTATGTTGTTAGCCTTGTAGGGGAGGCTTCTGGATAGCATACGCATTCTTTTCCAACAATTAATTATAAACCCCTTTAACTCTCTCGAAATGCTATGAAAATTACATTCTCATACGTAATGCTACTGCTTCAGTACTATATGTGTGATCATTGCAACAACTATTTTTCACATTACGATTCTCTTATCAACATCAGCCCTAAAACATCATTTGATTTCTTTTCCTTTCTAAAATGTAAAGATCGCAAAACTAATACTAGAAAGCTAATAAGCGTGCGAAACTTACCAAGAGAACCAAAGAGACATACGATTATTGCAAAGAACCCAGGAGATCTTCCTCTAGTTAATGACATTTTCCCTGCAGTTTCGATCCACAACTAGTTTACTCATATGGATCTCGGAGACTCGTACATTGCTCTCTATAAATAAAGATAAAATCTTGCATATCTAAGATTTGATAAACCCAATGTGTATGTAATAACTATTCTGTCAGTTAATAAAGGCAGCAGCCTGCAAAATATCTCTCGTCGCATGCTTCTCGATAATGTATTTTTGCATGTGATTGTTACTAGTACCAAGAAAAAATATTTAATTAAGCTTTGAAATTATAATCAATCAAAAATCGAAGAGTTGCAGCTGAACTTCAGGCACTTCTCGAGGGGGATTTCATTTTGGAACTCACACACGAAGGCAGTGGTGTATCTATAACTAGAAATATTTCTGTTTTGAATTTTGATTAGAAATATGAGTTAGTTAGTTTGAATGGATGTGTCCACTCATTTTGAACATTTTCAATAGGTAGTGTCTTATCTCAAAAGATATGACTCTCCACTAAGGGATGTGATTTTTCATGAAAGGATTTCACCAAAAGTCAATTCTAACCTATATAAATCCCACACATTCTCTATTGCAAAATAGTGTGTTTTTAAAGTCATAAACTAGTACTAGAAATTTTAGAGTTTGCATATTGTTTTCAAGAGTTAAAGAAGAATTTGTGCTACATCTATTCGCGTTCGCTGTTCGGTGTTATCGAAGTGTTGCGAAAAACATCGAGGTATTATTGAATGTTAGAGACATATGCCGCTAAACCTATATCAACATTATATACGGGGCATCAAATGTCTTAAGCAAGGAGATTACTCGCCTCAATACACCCAAGTAAATTATGTTTAAGTTTTGTGATTGATCATCTCTTTTCTTGTTTTGTTGTTGGTATTACAAGATATAATACATAAGTGAAAATCGTGTTACAAAGAGTTGTAACGGATCGGTGGATAATACATGAGTTGTATTATTGGAGAATCGGTAACAAAGATATTTATCCAACAATTTTTTACCCGGGCATGAACATATTCTTATCCTGGGCTTAAGCTTAAAGTTCCCACAGGTTTTGTGGCTAACCTAAATTAGGAAATGGGAAAATTGGTTTTTGGGTTTTTAGTGGTGGCTTCAGCCTGGGGTGGCTGTAGTTCAGCCCGAAGGAGGGAGGGGTTTAAATTTTGACTTTAAACATATATAGCTCTGAGTATTAATGAATGGAAAAAAAGACCTTTGAAATGAATACGTGGTTTCATGTTAATACGCTTGGTAATCATGCTGTTTAAATGATCAAGCTGTTAAGACAAGTGACACATGTATACACATTGCTTGGTTAAATGGTAATCATGCTATCAGAGAAAATTCTAGTTTTCTTCTCCATTTTTTTTATTTAATATTCAAGTTAATAATCTGAAGTATCACAATCAGCGAAGGATTTGTGGACCTTAGGAAATAAGAAACTAGGTAGTTTGAGTTGAAATATCTTAGGGTTTATGTATCACCTATTGTTGATATCTCTTGATGTATTATTTGAAATTTGCAATGCAGTGTGATATGTAGGGTGCAATTGGTGAGAAAACACTGTAAAGATTTTATTCAAGATGAGATAGACAGAGAATAGACTCTGATATATGTACAATACTAGGTATCATCCCGGCCGTCAACCTTTTAGAATTTTGTTTATTGTTTGGTCGATCGGTAAGTATCTTCCCATATTTTATTCTGTCTATCTTCCCATACAATTTTAGTCCGTATATTATAGTCGGGAGCATTCCGGTCATACCAGAACGATCCCGATATTTAGTTGGTCGTATCATATTATAGCGTGTTAGTTAGTCGGGTCACAGTAGCGTATTTAATTAGTCGGGTCATAATAGTTGGATGGGGCCGGGGGCTCCGGCCGTGGATTAGAAAATTTAAAGGCAGTATAATATCCACATTAAAATTAGCCATGATTAAGTAAAATCTATAGAGTCTTCAGATTAATATTTGTTTTTTTTTTTTGGTCGGCAATATTTGGTATTAAGGTAACCCTGTGTAAAATCAATACACCTATATTTTTTTAACTTTGCAAGTATTCATGTCAGGATTACAAATGGTCACATTAAGGATAGCCCATTCTCCTGATTTTATAGCTTTTGTTGTGGTCTCCCTCTTGCCACTCTTTAGTAATGAGTGGGTGGACGCTACAGTCCATGGAAATCTCCAGTTAGGAATATATGGGTATGTCTCCTGTTGTGCTACAATCATAGGATGAAACTCTGATACGGGGTATGCATTGTGCATGAATGGGTGGGATGAGATCTCACCATATATATTTTCTATACTAAGTAACTATATTTATGGAAACGAACTTATATAAAGAATCCATACACAAATAATGTCGTCATTAGGAAACCACGTTATTAAAGGTACCGTAACGATATCGGGAAACTAAAGGATCCGACGCACGAAAATATCCCTCGCTCAACTCACGATCCCTGCCGCCGAATGACAAAATCGATGGCCAGATTTATCAGTCTACACAAACACCACTTCTTTTTATAATATAGATAGTGTGTTGTACAAACAACCATACACATCTGTGATAACAGCAGTTATAACTTTAACAGAAATACTAACAGAGGTCAAGTCAATTATGTTGACTTGACTAAACTACTTCTAATACTCCCCTGCAAACTGATGCCGGGAGAAAGGTAAAATAACAAAGTTTGGAAATAAAAAAACAAAAGAGAATACATGACAGTAAAAGCAAAAACTACTGAGAAGAAGAAGCAGAAATTCCAGAAGTAATAGTATCTGTTGGAGAGAAAACAGACTCATGAGATCCTAACAATTGCAGCAACAGTCTTGAAAAGGTTGGATGACATAGACCCTTTGTGAATAAATCTGCCAACTGATCCTCAGAAGCCACATGACGTAGTTGAATGAAACCATCTTCCACAAGCTCTCTTACAGAATGATATTGCAGCTCTATATATTTTGTCCTGGCATGGAAGATGGGGTTAGAAGCCAAAGCAAGAGCACTTATGTTATTACAATAAAGCTTGGCAGAACACTTCAAAAGAATATGCAACTCGGATAATAAATAAGAAAGCCATTTAAGTTCAGCTGATGCCACAGACAAACACTTATACTCATCCTCTCTTTGAGGACTTAGAAACTTGATTGGTTGTTTCTTGGAAGAACAAGATATCAAACTAGAACCTAAAAATACTGCATACCCTGATGTAGACCTTCTTGTATCAGGACAACCTGCCCAATCTGAATCTGTATAAGCCCTTAAATTCTGAAAATCACCCTTTCTCAATGTAATTCCTAGACCAATAGTACCTTTTAAATATCTCAAAATTCTTTTTACAAGTTGTAAATGTATATCTGTTGATGCATGCATAAATTGGGATACATAATTGACACCAAAGCATATATCAGGTCTAGTAACAGTTAAATACTGCAACCCACCTACAATAGACCTATACTCAGAAGCATTTGACAATAAAGTACCATCATGAATTGACACTGTAGAAGATTTAACAACAGGAGTATCACAAGGCTTACTATCTAGCATTTTGGCTTTAACCAACAATTCAAGTGTATATTTCTTTTGAGTAAGAACAAGAGTATCAGAATCTCTAACAGCCTCAATTCCCAAAAAATATCCTAAGTTGCCTAGCTCTTTCATAGAAAATTCAGTCTTCAGAGAAGCAATAAAAGAATCCATCATAGAAGAAGAACTACCAGTCAAAAAAATATCATCAACATAAATTAATAAGATAAGTATGTCCTTGCCATTATGAAAGACAAACATCGAATTGTCAGAAATTGACTTCTTAAAACCAGATGACAGTAAAAAAGAGCTAAACCTATGAAACCAAGCCCGTGGTGCTTGTTTCAGTCCATACAAACTCTTCTTAAGATGACAGGACATACTCGTGGATGATGCGGATCTACAAAGCCAGGAGGTGAATCATAGAAACATCTTCATTAAGATATCCATGTAAAAACGCATTACTAACATCCATTTGTCGGACTTGCCAATTATGATTCAAAGCCATACATAACACAACCCTGACAGTATTACACTTTACAACCGGACTAAAGTTTTCATTAAAATCCACACCATCTTGTTGATTATAGCCCTTAGCAACTAACCTTGACTTCAGTCTATCTATAGTACCATCAGATTTCTGTTTAATCTTATACACCCATTTACAACCTAAAATATTCATGTGTGGTTCTGGAGGCACTTTCTGCCAAGTTCCATTAAGTTCCAAAGCATTATGTTCTTCTTTCATAGACACTTGCCAATCAGGGTCTTTAATAGCCGCCTTAAAATTCTTTGGCTCAGAAATGGTGGTTAACAATGCAGTATGAGAATGAGATAAAGGATGCTTTACAGAAGAAAAAGAAACATGATCTGGAAATTGCTTTGTCTTAACAATCCCAGTTTGAGACTTGGTGACAATAGAACTACAAGGAAGAGACTCAGAAAGAGAAGGAGTTTCAAAAACAAAACATGAATCAGAAACTGATGAAGAAGTAGAAGAACTAAAATAAAATTGAGTTTCATCAAAAACAACATTCCGTGAAATATGTAATTTCTTAGTCACTGGATTGTAACATTTATAGCCTTTATGCAAAATGCTATAACAAATAAAAACACATTTAGCAGATTTAGGAGATAATTTGTCAAGTCTTGAATGAGCAAGACAAGGATAGCAAATGACACCAAAGGTCTTAAGAAAACTATAATCAGGTGAAGAACCAAATAAAACCTCAAAAGGGGATTTATAATCCAAAAGTTTTGTAGGATTCCTATTTATAAGATATGATGTTGTTAGAAAAGCATCATACCAGTACTCTTTAGGACAAGAAGCATGAAATAAAAGAGAATTTCCCATCTCAGTAATGTGTTTATGCTTTCTCTCAGCAAGACCATTTTGTTTTGGAGTTTTAGGACAAGAAATTCGAATAAGAATGCCACTAGATTCTAGTAAAAACTTAAAAGTCCCTTTGACTAACTCATAAGCTCCATCAACTTTCAAAGCTTTGATTTTTGTGGAAAGTTGATTTTCAGTAAAATTTTTAAAATGAGTAAAACATTTAACAGCATCAGACTTCAGTTCCATTAGATAGATCCAATGAAACCTACTAAAATCATCAAGAAAAACTATATAATATTTATAACCATTTAAAGAAGATATTATAGGACCCCACACATCACAATGAATTAGTGATAGTGGTGTATCAGTATGTGAAGTAGACAACTGAAAAGGCAATTTCTTGCTCTTTGCAAGTTGACAAGGATGACACAAAGGAAAAGAAGAATTTGAAGCTAAAACAATCTTATGTTGAGAAGAAAATTTGTGAATAATATGCTGATAAGGATGACCTAGTCTATTATGCCAAATAGAAGGAGAAGCAAGAACAGTAGAAACAAAAGCAAAATTCTTAGGCACAATATGACTAATGGGATACAAATTGTTAACCATTTTTCCCTGAGCCATTAAACTATCTGTTGCTAAGTATCTTATCTCATAACCAAAAGGATAGAACTTGAAATAACAAGAATTATCATGCGTAAACTTTGCCACAGGAAGAAGATTATGCTTCATTACAGGTACTAACAAAATATTGTTAAGCTTAAAACTAGTTTCAGATGGTTAAATAACAGTAGATGCAGTAGAGGCTATTGAAAAGGACTTACCATTGCCAATTTGCACATGATCCTTGCCCTTGTAATTAGAAGTTTTCTGAAGTAGAGAAGCATCACCAGTCATGTGAGATGTAGCACCTGAATCAGAAATCCATTGTGGATTGGAAGTACTGGCAGAATAAGCAGAATAACCAGCAAATTCCTGCTCACCAGAAGAAGAAACAGCAGCCGCTTGTTGTTCTACATTTTCCACAGTAGCAACATGATTAGAGGCAGAAGAAGAAACAACTACAGTTGGAGGATGATATCGGAAATGACATTTGCTTGCATAATGACCCTTCTTCCTACAAATCTGACACTCTACTTGAGAAAAATCCCTTCTTACAAAACCATTTGCACTGCCAGAAGACCCTTCTTGACTAGTACTACCCTTCATACATGTAGAATTCTTAAAATTTCCTGAACCATTATATTTATTCTTGTTATTCCCAGAAAAATGATTACCACCATTATTGTTTTTACCATAGAAAGCAGATGGGTTTTGTGTATTAAACACATTATGAGTTTCCTGGTGTTGAGCTAGAATCTATTGCTCATGATTCAATAACCTTGGCTTAAGTTCACCAAAATTAAAGGGATGTTCTCTATTTTGAGCTGCAATTACAAAACTATCAAAGTCCCTGCCTAAACCATTGAACACATGCATCACCAAATCTGATTCAGACACTCTTTCACCAATGGCAGCTAAATTGTCAGCTATAGTCTTGATATTTTGCAGATATACTTGAACAGTAAGATTCCCTTTCTTGAAATTATGTAATTGATTTCTCAACAAAGACTTCCTAGCCATGAATTGATTTTTAAAGCTAGTTTCAAGAAATGCCCAAATTTCCCTTGCAGATGAGAGACCCAAAACATCCCCAGACACAGAGGCAGTAAAACTTGCCTTTAAACAACTAACTACAAAATAATCTTTCTCCATAAAACCCACTCAGGATTGATAGTATTAACACCATTAACAACAATTTCTCTAAGTGGTTCTTGATCATCATCCGTAAAGTGACCATACAGATCAGTTGTAATTAGAATAGACTCAAACTGATCCTTCCAAACAAGATAATTTGAAGAATCTAGCTTTGTCGAAACGAAATTCGTTATATTTAAAAAAGGTAATGAAAAAGGTAAAGAATTATCGGCTTCAGCAGTGGAAGACATCTTATTTCTTCTTTGATAGACAATCGTGGACATGAATAGCCGTCAATTTGAAAATTTGTACAAGAACCAAACAAAAACTTGATTAGATCTGAACCTAATTTGTTAAAGATGAACCAAAAAATTTGTATGAGAAAGATATTGATTCACCAAAAATTTCTTCTTGAAAGATTATTGTGAAAGATATTTTCCGGATGGGTTTTAGTAATTGATTGAAAAGGTATTGAAAAAAAAAAAATTCCTAAGATCGTAAACCGAAAGATACCATGAGAAAACACTGTAAAGATTTTATTCAAGATGAGATAGACAGAGAATAGACTCTACTATATGTACAATATAGTGTGATGTACAAACAACCATACACATTTGTGATAACAGCAGTTACAACTTTAACAGAAATACTAACAGAGGTCTAGTCAATATGTTGACTTGACTAAACTACTTCCAATAGGTTTAGAGGATTTTTAGAAGCCACGTTCTCATTTTTAACACGCTCTAGGGGCTCTTGGTAGAGAAACACACCAGGGAAGCATGATTATGGCCACCAGAATATCATGGTTGCCAAATACAGTATCCTTCAGCATCTAGAAACCACATTCCCGTGTTCATTCCTTCTACTCAGTTAATAGTAACTAGTCATTGCTATTTAGTCTTCCCATCCTTAAAGAGACGCCCGTTAAATCATAGAAGTGAGTGCAACACTTGATAATTTTCCCTTACCCAAGTTGCCAACTGCGACATGCACCAAGAACAAGTTCGCTGGCATTGCTTTATGTTACATATTTCTTACTGATGGTTGTTGAGTACCACATTAATAGCCATAATTCATTAATGTTCGTATTCGCATAAATTGGGTGCGAAAGGCTTGGATATGATTCTGCACTGCAAAAAATATCCAAATATAAGAAACTGTTGGAAGGAAATAGGTGAGTGTACTCTTTCAATATTTATGTTCCTGGTTAAGTAACTGCTTGCATGGATGGTTGTTTTTCTAATTATACTCATATTGCATTCGTTGCCTCCGTTTAAGTTCAAAAGGTGTGATGAGTAGATGATTCCACTTTCTGAGCTTGTGATAAAAAAATTGCATGTATATCATAGAGAAACATATTTTTTGTGTTCACTATGAGCTAATGATGCACAAAAATTATAAAATTTAACGACGTATTTGAAACTTTCAGGGGCTGCCTTACCGTATAGTCCTTACGAAGCAGTATATCATAGAGGACATACTTTGTATGAGAGGGCAGAGTCACGTAAATGGACTGAGGATGAGAAAGCATTTATCTTAAATATGATTCATAATGTTGGATTTTGTTACTTTCTATACGTACAATATTCAGTATCTCGTTTGTGATATTCTTTTGGTACTTTCTAAGCATATGACACAATCTTAAACTCTAGGTTTTATGAAAAGCATGGACCAGATTGGAAAAGCATGGCTCAGGGTCCCAAGGACGGAGCTATGTAAATCTCAGGGGTGGCTCCCGCCTCCCCTGTTTTAGTTAATTCCTTATTGATCCTTTGAAAATTTTACTAATTAAAAGAGAAATCTCCTAATAAGCCCCCATAAATAATATATTTTGTCTATTAGCCTCCCATGTATGAAATTTCTAGCTCCGTCCCTGCAGGGTCCTTAGAAAAAATCGACATCATGGGAAGGATACATGGCGTCTGATATCTCCCGTGGATCTTAAAAATGGTGAATTGCTTTTGTTTTTTCCTTATTCTTTTCTTTTGTCAGCTTACATGTATTATACTTTTATAATTTCTTTATTAGATTACTAGCCCTTAACCCGTGCCGTAACGGCACGGGCCATGATGTTGGTTCATTTTTAATATATCGTATAATTTGTGTCCCGAATACTTATCAATTCCTTATGATTTAATATGTGTTTGTCATAAAAATAGTTGGGATTTTCCTCTCTTTTTTACTTTGTTTTTTCCTTTAATATTTTACCGCCGGAGATTTGCTCAAACGAAAGAAATATAATCTTAACTTCTAGACACTTTTTTATTTAGGTTCATTGCTTATAATGAGATAATGCTCTACATGAACATGGAAGTTTAAATATTTTTGGAAATATGTCATCAGCAGCGCTCATCTCAGTGAAATCAACTAATCAATATCGTCCATAAAAGTCTCCACATGCTCATGTTTCGCTCCCGCTGACTCATGTATCATGGTCATGTTGTCGATCCTCCAAATAGGCAGAGAATAGTATTTTTTTGCATCGAACGAATGATACAAACTATCCAATGTGACATGATTTTCCTGTAATTTTCCAACACCCATTAGATGACAATGTTTAAAATATGTACCCATTACCTTTTCGAAGAGATTGTATATATGAGAACCTCTCCCATTAAATCTTCAACAAAGTATTGTGCCCAACAATTCGTCTTAACGAAGGCTTTGGTAACTTCAAAAGTCTTGGACATTTTGTCACTTCCGTATGTTCCTACCTTCACTTGGAATACAATCTGGCGACACATTACCTCATAAAGAACCTTGAACACATATTGTACTCCATGATCTTATTTCAAATTAATAGATTGTCAATAGATCCTTTACCAAAAGTTGACATATTCTACGTTGAATATTTATAAAAAAAAATATGGTATTGTGGATCGTTGCTTTCTAAGACTATAGTTTTCAAAATTGGCCTCTTCAAGTCCCACGGCTTTCTAAGTTTATATATCTTGTTTGTTTTTAACATTTTAGTTATCCATATTATGTTTGTTACCAACTTTAAACTTGATGTCATCTTCTACTGTGAACTTTATGTGATTTCAGAATCGAAATAGTTATACCTCTTTCATTCGTATCAAGTAATCCGTTGTATATCCCAACAATTCCTTTCTTTTGCCGTTTCCGGACCATCAGTAGCCATTATTGTCAAACTCAATCTGTCTAATTTATGTTGATGTTATGTATTTACAATGTTCATTTTCCTTAAATAAATAGATTGTGGAAAAACTAAAAAAAAAACAAAAAACATAAGTATTACATCGGGTCTAAGTTACTATATCCAAAATACTCCGGACACTGCTTCTGGTGCCTTGTTTCCTCAAATTTCTCGTTGCATTCTAAATAGTATAGGCAACACCAATCATTTACGAAGTGAGCTATTTGCGCAAGTGTGGTCAATGTATCCCTTGCCTGTAATAATAATAACAACACGTCAATTTTTTCAAGGCATCCAATTATAAATGGTATGAATCTAATAGATTTGAATTATACCTCAATCTTAGATATCACCTTCTTTTCACATAACATAGCAATTGAGGAAGGACAAATCTTGACCACTCTTTACATAAAGGCGAAAGTTAGCCAAACTATGTTTTGCAATTGTCTTACGTGAAAATTATTATTAATCCATATTTTAGTCACCTCCTATCGAAAATGATCTAATTAGTCCTATAGAAAGTTAATCTTAAATTTTTGACCTTATCTCTTGACCAAATTATTGAAGTATTCTCAGTCATGTTCTGCGTGTAATCTACCCATCTGTGTCTGCTCTACCTTCTAACCCAGTGAATGAAACCTATACATATTGATCCCTAATTTGATATTGTTGATTTGTCATCAATAGGTCGCATGATTCGAGAATGTAAAATATAAAAATATTCTATAAACATCGGAGGCAAAATTTAAAGTTTTTTATGATGATTTTGAAGAACAAACATAATTTTCAAACAAATATTTAGAATGCAAATACATTTTCCCAATCAATAAGGTTTTATATCTGGAATTGAGTGAAAGTTGTTGTCTTTGTAGGTAGTTGTCGCAAAACAACTCGACATTGATGGTCTTTCAGGAAAAAGAATGTAATAGTACTTGAGAGAGCGATAATGTTCTCTTACACGGGTACACCAATTGCCTTTATATAATACGGATGATCGAACAGTCATGATCATATTGTATTATACGTTCCGGTATCATCCTCGAAATATTTGGTTTTTGTCCTTATCAATCTTGCTAAAAACAACCAATTACATCTTTCACAATACAATAAAACTCACTAAAAAGAAAAAACTATTATTATACACTATTATTACCAACACCCGCACCACCATAAAAACCATCCACCGCCACTATTTCTTCCACCAATAGTAATGTTACCGCCTCCACCATTCACAAACACCCGCCACCGCTTATACTAACCCTACTTCCACTACCACCATTAGAATTAATATAGTTTTTAGTAAATTTATGTATTTATGTTAGATTATTAAAGGGACATTTATAATAGAAATTTAATTAATCATTTATCTTTGCCAAGGACAAATCCTGACAACTATTTACATAAACAAATCGATAATAAATAATTTCATATGTTCTGATCTTGATTCGTGTTGTTCGTTTAGTTATTACATAACATGGCAATTGATTGCACCAATTTTTTTAAATGGACATGTGTTTTATCGAGTTTATTTTAACATTAGAATGATCAACCACGTTTTATACTTTATAATATAACGTTACACATTTTGTATGCGTTCTGAAATTAGCATAATATGTTTTTATTCACCAATACCCGCCACCACCATAAAACCATATGAATCCACTTTTTTTATCCACCACCACCTAGTGGCGGAGCCAAGGGTTGACTAACCTAGCTCTAACCCCTTAAATTTTTAATAACTTCATAAATTTTTTAGTTTATTTTATAAATAGTACTTTGTCCATATATATTTATGGTTTAGTCCACCAAAGTTTACATGTTTCTTTTTAAAAAAAAATAGGCCTCCTCAATGTCAATTTTTGACTCCACCACTGCCACCATCACTGCCGCCCATCCCATGTAGGTTGTTGGACGCAATTCTAATTTTCAATCACAAATACCATGTATGAGGTTTAGATTGAACAAAATTTCGTCAATTGATTAGTTTCATTATTTTTTTTTTTCCGTGTATATATGCTTTTTTTTTTGTATTTCAATCAATTTTATTGCAATCATGAGGTTGGATACAGGTGAAAAATGGACTTTGTATCCCATTTTACGATAAAAGAACAAAAATAAATATAATTTTGCTTGGCTCCGTCCTTAACCACCACTAATCTTTCGGCCTCCACCTCTTCTACTACTCATTGTCGCAGAAAATGTATATTGATTCTATTTATCAAAATAACTTATTAATAGAAATAAATATTATAATTAATTAAGAAAACATTTATAATTAAAAAATGATTAGTCATTTATTATAAGTAATTAGTGAAACACTAATTAATAAAACACTTTATAATGAATAGATTATTTATTATGTGCAATTAGTGAAACACTAATTAATAAAGCAATTATGGTATTTAAGTTGAACAAACCACCATTGTTGATTTATCTTTTCTATCAATTCCAACCAAGGTGGAACACTGGTTAGAGGCAACTCTTATGACACAATAGGTCACGAGTTCGAACCTCCCCGTTATAATTTTTGAAATTCCATATCTTGACTTGAGTATTCATTTTTCATTCATAATATTGGAATTAATGCCACGTGTGCGAGTTGTAGGGGGTGGTCAGGAGAACCACAACCCTTGATTTATCTTTCCCACGGACAAATCCTGACCACCACTCAGACAGGCAAACTTAGCCTAGCTTTGTTTTGTATTCTTGATTAGGTTATATTTTTGTGTACCTTGATGGCCATAAAATAAGAACACATGTGTAATTGAGTTCTGTTCATAGCTGAGTTTCAAGTAAAAAAATGTATGACTTGACTCTTCTTTCCTGAGGTGAGGTCTATATACTTCAAGTGGTTTATAACACATATGGTAAATAAACTAAGGTATCAAGCACACTTCCTTTTTTTTTGGTGAATATTAAAACTCTAGCAACTAAGAATTGACTTAAATAACAACTTTTTCTCTTTCAACCGAAACAGGTAACTGGAGTCAAACGAATGTGTGTGTCTGAGGAAAAGGCGTCAAAGCATGGCATGGTTAGTGTTAAGAATGTAATTCTGTTAAAGTCAAGAAAGTCTTAGTCAAGTCAGTGTGACTTGAAAGTCAAGTCAAGTATGTAATAATTGGGTAGTCAAGGTATGTAATAATTGGGTATTAATACTGTCTGAATAGTATTATTCTCTGTATCTTTTATATCAAACAATAATACAGTTTTCACTTTCAATAATCGTTCATCTGATATATCTCATGGTAAAAGATAGGTAAAGATCTACAACCTTAGAAAAATTTCTTAATCATCCTTCTCAACTACAGCTCAATACCTTTTACAATATCTTTTACAGCTGCTTTATTAGATCTAAATCTTAGTTTAAATTCAATTTGTTCTTCACATCAGAAACAATTTTTCAATCATTTTTTTAATCAAGATCGTTTGTGTCTTGATTTTGGTGTTTCTCTCTTGGGTATGCAATTTTATGGTTCGAAGAAGTAAACGTATCAATCCTACTATTTAAGAAAACAATCCAACAATGTCTTCTGCTGCAACAACATCTGATGGTAATTCGTCCAACTTTACTCTTCATTTCACCAGCATATCAAATTTTGTCTCATTGAAATTAGATAATACAAATTTCATTCTATGGCGTGATCAATGTGAGTCCATTTTAATCACAACTGACTTGTATGGTCATGTTAGTGGTGAAATTCAAAAACCACAGGAAAGAGTAATGATTAATGGTGTTCTTAGTTTGAAACCAAGATGGGTATATTGGAGAAAGATGTATAGGTTTGTAGTTAGTTGTTTAAAAGCAACCTTTACTTCTACTATATCTGGATATGTTCTTAGTTTAACTACAACAAGAGAGATATGGGAATTTCTAGAATCTTGTTTCAAAACTCAATATAGAGCAAGAAAGAATATGTTAAGAGCACAACTTTTTGGGATGAAGAAAGGCAATTTAAATATGTTAGTGTATCTGCAAAAGATTAAGATAATTGCAGATTCTTTAGCTGTTATTGGAGAGAAAGTCAGTGATTCTGATTTAATAATGCATGTTCTAAATGGTTTGGGAAGGGAGTATGATAATTTTGTGATTCCAGTTTAGAATAGGGATACTCCTTATACTTTTGGTGATTTAAAAGCAAGATTTCTCACACATGAAAAATGGTTATTTGATTAAGAACGTGACACTTCAACTTCTTTTGATACCCAACATACTTCTGGTCTTTATGCAAGAGGTATAACTTCTTCATCTGGAAACAGTTATACGAACCATTCAAATGGAAATAAGAAGAAAAATGGATCAAATTTCTCATGTGGCAGGTAGGAAATGGAACTAGAAATTATGGCTTAACATATCATACTGGTAGCACTTCCTATGGTTCTCAAGGTAATACTGATACAAGGAATGGTTCTACATCCAATGGAGAGTTTAGAAGAGTTGATCTGTCACAAGTTGATTGTCAGATATGCAGGAAGAAAGGACATTATGCTAGCATATGCCATTTTAGATACTATCCTCCATGAAATTCAGGTTTTGTTAGTGTCTCTGAGCCTCGACACCAAGTAAATGGAAATTCAAATATTTCTTCTACTCCTCAAGCTTTTTCCATCCATCATACAAGCTCAGTTCATGTTAATAATGATCCTTCAAGTTCAACTTTGTGGTTATCTGATTCTGGTGCATCAGCTCATATGACTGGGGATTCACTTTATTACAGAATACTTCTACCTACAAAGGTGGGGAAGCAGTCAAAATTGGCAATGGGCTAAACACATAGAGGTTCAGTATCATGTGATCAGAGATCTGGTAGTCAAAGGCTTTATCAAGATTTATCATGTCTCTTTAGAAAACCAGATTGCAGATATATTCACAAAAGGTTTATGTTCACCTATTTTTACTTCTTTACTTCATCAATTACTGAGAGATGCTTAAAGTGTTGCTATTACAGATAGTGAGTGTCAGAATTTTTCAAATCTTGTTGTTGAAGAAGAACTCTCCTCTGACCATGAAACTGTTGTATTTTCTGGTTTTGCTGTTAAGCACTCTACTGTACCTTGAACTGCTTGTTTTTCTTATTTTGTTCAAGTCTCTACTATGGTTTCCAGTATCCACTTGAGGGGGGCTGTTAGAATGTAATTCTGTTAAAGTCAATAAAGTCTTAGTCAAGTCAGTGTGATTTGAAAGTTAAGTCAAGTATGTAATACTTGGGTAGTCGAGGTCTGTAATAATTGGGTATTAATACTGTCTGAACAGTATTCTTCTCTGTATCTTTTATCAAACAATAATACAGTTTTCACTTTCAATAATCTTTCATCTGATATTTCTCAGTTAGTATGAAACTCGTTGGAAAACTTAAGTGGTCATTTTAATTATTTTTTTGAACATGAAAGGTTCAAATCTTGAGTAGTAATTGAGTGGCCATACATTTAATTCTTAAGTTTTAGCAATGGTAGTTCTCTATTCTTGAGTATCTTAACTTTTTTGTGTATAAATACAAGACAATATCAGTTGGACAGCGATTAGTTACCGCTTGGCTACTCAGACTGGTATGCATTGCTGTAAGAAATGGTACGTCTTAACAACGTTATGTCTCAACTTTGAATTCAATGTTTCATACTGTAACTTCTAGAAGCTGGTTATCATTGTTTGTGAACTGCTTCAGAGTTGAATATCACGATTAAGGATGGAAGCAAAGTCTAAAAGTATTCATGATTTGAATTCAATGAATAGTTGAAATGCTAAAATTAGGAATTTTAAGATAATTAGATTCACGGTGAGGTACTCAAGTCATTCTTGGGTGCCTTTCTACACAAACTATTCAAAATTCTATGCTATCTTACTATCTTATTTCATTAGTTTGGACATTTATCATAATTTTTTTTACATAACATGAGCTCTCATAAATCTTCAAATTTTATAGAGAGTTCCCACCAAAGTATATAAAATCACTTTCCACTTCCTGAAATTCAAAAAATAGATCTTTAAATGCCGAATTGTTTTAGTACCGGGTGAGGGTGCAATGGATTCGGACCGTTTCACTAGTATGCTTTGCTTGTCATGATGGTTAATGCAGATTTACCTGTAGTTTATCTTAAGGGTTCTTGAATTTTGTTTGAGCTTCATAGTACTCAACAATCTTTTTTGTGAATCGTATTTATTTTTTAATCTGAATGTGTAACCTATCTTATGAAGATAAATACATAATTTTAAGAGAGAAAAGGGAAAATTATTCCTATAAATCCATATACTTTGGTCGAGTGATCTTATGCACGCACCGCACTTATAGACTTCAAGGATAAAAGGGTACTCGACGTACATGGGTAATCGGTAACTTACTCCCGTAATTATTGTTTATCCTGAAGTATGAGTAGGTATTATGGTGGCTTGTTTGCACTAATTTCATAATTATTGAATCTGAAATTTATTTGAAAGAGATATGTCCATCGAAATCTTCAAAGAGCTCTGAGTAGTTACATTTAATTCCTGCTCAGTAATCACCGTAATGATTTCACTTAGTCCAATTCTAGAAAATATTCAGTTTTTATTTTAGTCAAATACTTGGCCAAAGAAATCCATCATTCTTTTGTAAATGTTTCATAAAGGTGTTCTTGAATTCAATTGAAGAAGATTCAGTTTTGATGAATATAAAGCTCAACTGATGACCAAAGTCGTATTTTCTTACTGTTAGAGGAGTGATCTCGGTCGAACTCACATGCGTTGCTATCTCAAGCATGTTTGTCAATGTTAGTGATCAAAACTATAAGTCTTGATTTCTATCCTATTTATAGATATCTCGGACTAGAACATAGATTATGTAGTTGAGCTTAGACTTCAAGGCGTTCATCATGTAAAGACGAAGAACTACTAAGGGGAGCTTGTGGAACTTCATCGACAAAAGGTATGTGGAGACTTAAACTCATCTATCACTTGGAAAGTCTATTTATACTATATCTCCTATATTGAGACATAAGTCGTATTACGATATAGTTTTCTATATACACATTTGAGTTTTCGAGTTGAGTTTATCTCGCTTACATATTTCTCGAAATATGTGTTGGTAAACTTTCGCTTCGACCAAGTTCATCTTGTATCATGTGAAAATTTCCGAGTAACATCATACATGGTTGTGTGATACAATCATTTGGGTTGTCTTGGAATGTTTCGTTATGATTATTTCAATAACTTGAAATTGCTTTGATGCTAATAGTGTGTTAAAATGGCTATTGTCACCCTCTAAGAAAGTTTCAATGATTGAACTAAGATTTTATAACACTTAACCATTATTGGATATGTCATGTTGTGCACTCTTGCACATATATATGTAATCCATGTTTGGGAACCATTGTATGTGCATCCGTTTGCGTACCTGTTGGTTTGAGAAATCCGGGAACCTAAGTATGTGTACCCGTTTGCGTACTGGCGTACAGGTTCATGTCCGAGAATTTATGCTTGGATTTAAAGTTCACGTACCCGTTTGCGTACTGGCGAAACCCAATATTAGTTCGGGTATTTCAAGTATGCGTACATGTTTGCATACTTGAAGGTTAAAGTTCTAAAATCGGTTATGAACATGAACATAAACATTTATATAATAAGGAATGCAATCTTTGCAAACTATGGCTATAATGTTCATGATTGATTCGAGTAAATCAAACTGATTTTGCTTCAATTGTGTTCTTGTATAATTCTATTGGAGTATAGCAATTGAACAACTCTTTAACTAGTTTCATTGCAGTCATTTGAACTAGTAATGGTTAAGATGAATAAGGTTGATATGAGAGTAATCATATGGCTAACCTCAGTTAACTATTTATGAACCACATGGTGTACACGTTTGGGTATGGTTACATCAACCCAAATGAGGATGCATTTCATTTGTGTGTAACAAGTTAAGTTCAATCTTACGGTTGAAAGATATTATCTTGGTTTGAATCAGGTTTTTCATCTAACGGTGAATATTGAATGCTTTGTTACCAAGGTAACTTAGATTGCAAACCCTAATGTGAAAACTATATAAAGGAGAACTCTAGAAACTGGGAAAACTAATCCCCACACCTCCTGTGTGTTACTAGTTGCGTAACTAGAGTCGATTCTCCTTTAACCTTAGGTTTATATCGAGACCCTGTAGGTTAATGACTTCAAAGAATTCATTGGGATTGTGAAGCCAGAACCAATTATTTTCTTTGTAGTTGCGTGTTCTGATCTTACCCGATTTTATCGTATTGAGTACAACTGAAATAATTGACTCAAGATTAATTGCTCCGATGGGCAAGATAAAAGTAATCACAAACATCTTCGTCTCATCTTTTATGATTCCACAATATCTTGTTTCGCTAGTCGATTAAGATTATTGTGAGGTGATTGATAATACTAGGCTGTTCTTCGGGAATATAAGTCCAGATTATCAATTGGTTCATGTTCACATTGATTTATCAAAAGGCGGAACAAAAATTCTTGGGTATTTCTGTGGGAGACTGATCGCTGTCGTATGCGTCAAAAATAATTTCACTTTCCTAAAGTATATGATAAGAAAGAGTTCGTTTCCACAGAGAGGCGATTGTAGTTATTACGTATTCAATTTCTTAAAGTAACCAATTGGGGGGATTTCTGATTTTTAAGTAAGCAATAAAAGTAAATTAAAAGCAAAGTAAAAAGTAATCAATGGGGAAAGATATTGGTCACGTAGTTCATCTTCAATCTTAGACATGTGCTTGCATATATAATTAGAATTACGATTTAATCTCTTGTATTATCAACAGCCTAGAGAATCAAGAGAGCAAGATAATCTATTAATTTCCTAAGTTCATCAACACACACATTAGAGCACAAGTATGTGAATTCTACCTAAAGAATAACCTAACGCCTTGCGCTAATTAAGTTCAATTCCTAGGAGCATTAAGTTTCAGAAAAAGGCTAATCAATGCAATTGTCATACATTGCGCATAACAATTCGGACAATGGTCAGACTCTACATATGATTACAAGAGTGTATCACTACAATCCGTAAACATATTATGCTACTTGTATTCAGGGTTATCGCTTGTTGAAAAACCCTAAAATAGCTATGGACAAGGATGCAAGTTCAATTAATTGGCCACTTAACTAATCAAATATCATAGTCCTATCACAATACATCAATCATGTGATTATTAAAAACAGTAGAAGTATGAACGATAAATCAAGAGAGAAAACTAATACATAAATCAAGCACAAGTTTTAGAAATAGGACTACACCCTTAACCAATAATATTAAATTTAGCTACTCATAGCTATGGAGTTCATCACAAAAATATGAATTGAATAAAGAAGAAGATGAACAAAAGCAAACCCTAGTAGCGTAAACAAAAGCGGCTCTCTCCTTAGCTTCCAAGAAATAATCGGTGATAGCCAAAGTTGTAGAAACTTTCTCCTTTTGTAGCTTTTCTCCAACTTCTAAAATTAGGTTTTCAAAGCCCAAAGTCCAATAATAAGATGTCCACCAAGCCCATATGTGAGGAATACCCATGTGAAAATATGTCCCAAAAGAGGTCGCCGGAAAACTGGTTTTATGGCCGGAAATTGGCCGGAATCCGACACCGGAAAATAGTTCAGGTGACCGACAAAGTCCACCCGATCACCGGTCAACGATTCAACTCGGTCGGGTCAACTGAGTCAGGACACTGAGTCAAACCGGGTCATCAGGTGAGTCAGAGTCTTAAGTCAGAACCGAGTCGAATTTGTCTTTGGTGAGCTAAACGGACCGACTTGTCGAGGGCCACGGTCTTCATGTGCCGAGCTATGTCACATCCAAGATGGCTCTGCATCTGTTGCAATCTTCCATTCTTCAAACTGAGCCTAACATTCATATTCTTTTGTAGCCTCAGCACCCTTCAAGCACTAACTGCAACCAGAACCAACCATCAAGTCCATCGTAACATCATTGTTCTTTCCTGCAACTCATTGCACGGCATTCAACTCTCAATTGCTGCAGTCTAACCTTGCAATCAACAGCAGCACAGCGTCAGTGATTCACTTCATTCCCACATGCAATATTACTTGTTTATTTTACTTGAAAGGTTCCAGTGCAGCCAAACCTCCAAGCCATCTCCTTATTCCCTGTCTCAAACCATAGCAATAGCAGTGCCAGCTCAACTCAACCTGTCACATCCATTCTACACCACTACAAGCCACAACAAGCACCAGCCATACCAATTGCTTCACCTGAACTCAACCCATAATTGCCTGTAGCTGTAGATTCCTTCAAGAACTCACACCATTCCTCTATTCTCAGGTCTATCTCCATACCTGCAACACAATTCCAAGTCCCACCAAACAATCACCAAGCCATGACTTTGTCACCACATTCTCGCTCTGCACTTGGTGGCAAGCAATCTACAAATCATCTGCTTCTCATCATTCTCCCATCTAGGTTTACAAGAAATTCTTCGTTGTATTGCATCACCACTAATGCCTCCCCTGCACTTTGTTTCACTAGTTCCATTTCCTTTGTGTCCCAGCTGCTCACAACACCTTGCCACAGATCATCACCACAATGAACCACAACCATTTCACCAGCAACTCATCTCACTGCCTAAACCGAACCATTCCATCCTTGGCTTAAAAAACACATCACTACTAGGGATGGCAATTTGCCCCACCCAAACCCATCCCCGTGGGGACCCGCCCCTATGGGTTAGGGTTTTACCCGTATAAATGGGGAACGGGGCGGGTACGGGGAATCCCCGAAACTAATGATGCGGGTATGGGGCGGGGATGGGATTCAAGGTCCCCGCCCCATACCCGCCCCATATTTGATGTGCACTCAAGATTGGTTGTGGGATAAGATGAAAGGTAAAAGAATATTTGTTGTATTAAAACAATTTTTACATTTAAATACTTTTTTACGGTTATATATAATACATTTCTTTATATTTCAATAGGTGGATTAAAATCAGAATGGGAAACTTTTTGGGAAGACAATGAAGAAGACCATGATGAGATGATTAACATGGAGGAAGATGATTAATAATGAGGAACTAAGAAGTAAAAGAACCATAATTCTTAATTGTGGGTCAATTGTTTCCTTTATTTTTCAGCTTTAGTTGGTTATGATAAACTTAAAATTTTAAAATGCACTGCATAAGTTATTATTATTGTTTGAAACATTATAATTATTTTAAATTATTATTATTTATAAAATTCTAAATATTTATTGTAGTGTTACGGTAACCCATGGGGAACCCATCCCCTACGGGGATTCTCCATACCCGTCCCCGCTCCATTCTTACGGGGAACGGGTAGGGGATGGGTTTTGGTTTTTTGAACGGGATAGGGGATGGGATTCAAGGTCCCCGCCCCATACCCGCCCCATTGCCATCCCTAATCACTACCCTTGACCACTTCCGCCATATTTCTCAGCTCCTTAAAGCAGCACATAACATCTGAAACTTGAGCTACATCCGAGTCTCCAACCGCAGCTGTGATTCCTTTTGTTGAACCAGATTCTCCAATTCTTCTTTGTTCTTGTTCAAACCCTAACTAAAAATCCCCAAATTCAAATCAGATCCAACAACAGCAAGAACAACCCCATCAACCTCAGATTCATAATACTGAAATTGATTAGTACCCAACTCACTAATTCTCAAATTATTCACCATCTTCAAACCTCGGTTCAAACTCAAATCAAACCCCTTTAATAATCCAGCTACATAACAACAGAGACTCATGTGAATCGAGTTATTCGATTTCTCATCATTTCAGATTCTGCAGCAAACCTTCTTTGATTCTTCAACCACAACAACACAGCATCTCGAAATCTGGTTCCTTTCTAAAAACTCCCTATTCTCTCACAGAAACAACAAACTGAAATTGGGGAAGATGATTTTCTTCTTCACGACCAAGTTGATAAGGTTGCAAGTACGACAGGTATTTAGGCACCCCGGATAATGGATATGGGTCACCCAGTGGCAATTTGGCTAATAATTTTCACATACAAAGTCAGAATGACTTCTTTCTTTCGCCAATGGCTTCGTCTTTTCGTTCTCTGCAAGATGACGAGAAGAAATCCTGAACTTGAGCGAGTTCCACTTCTTTTTGCTCCAATGACTCCAAAGCACCTGAATAACTCTAAAAAAAACATAAGATACATAATTTACAAGAAAACTCGCAAAGAAAGCATACACAATAGATAAATATCAAGGTGTTTACAACACCTATCAAATTCCCCCACACTTAGACTTTGCTAGTCCTCGAGCAAATCAAACAAAACAATTCAAAAAAAAAATACATACAACTCCGTGTCGTCGAGGCTACGGTCACTTTGAGCATAAATAACAAGCCTTTAAACCCCTAGGTGTCCCTAGTGGACGAGTTATAGTCTCGTGAGGGTTTACTAGAGATATAACCACAAAACCTATTTTTTCCAACTTAATAGTTCTCCGTAATGATAGCATCCAACGCGCTAAGAAGACATAGAGATCTGCACACTAGTCATAAGAAGTTAGACACATAAATGAACACAATCTCATCCTTAAAAGTTGAGAGAGAAATAACCATCCCTTCTTGACAGAAATTCGGGTTCGGAGTGATCAAAAGTCTCGACTCTGCCTCACAAGAAATGGTTTTATGAAGTTGCTCTCAATAATAAACATCTTTTTTATGGGTCACACATGTGTCCAGGTAGGAATGAAGAGAGAATCCCGCGACACGTTGAATGGTAGGAAGGCAAAAACCCTCCGAATCGTTTTGAAAACCCACATATTTTATTCATTTTTGAAAACCCATTTTTCTGACGATCTCTTCGAAAATAAATCAACCACTTAACGAAGGTGGGAATATGCTTGCTTACCTCGTTATCTGTCCGGCGTGCATCTAGCACCACTCTCACAGCATCCATAGAAACGTCTTCGGTCTTAAATCGGTGTCTTCATCTTCGTCTTCGGTCTTCAACTCTTGATGATAATTCTTGAACTTCGTAGAATCTTGACAATATGATTCTTTACGCTAATTCCTTGTTGCTTGAAACTTCATTGTGGATATTTCTTCTTCCATTGGCTTTATTGAAAGAACAAAACTAAAAACGAACTATACAAACCCAAAATATGATACAATGAATTCTTCTTGTCTCTTTTTTTTTTCTTTTTCCTTTTTTTTCAGTTTTTTTTTTTTATTTCAATTGTTTTCTTCCGTTTTTTCAAATTTTTTTTTTTTAAGACAAGAGAAATAAACACAAACTGAAAATACAAATAAAATAAGTACAAATGGCCATGGTATAAGTATTTTACCGCATGAGTCTTCACACTTGTATGTCTTGATATCATAAACTTCTCGAACTCTCATCTTGATAATCTTCGCTCTTATATGTAAGTCTTCAACTTGTAAAAATTCTGCTCCTTGTATTGTTGCTATACTTGAATCTGAAATCTGCTCATTTTTGTGTTGTTGCTTGTAAACCTTGAACGTCTTCAACTTTCCTTCGAATTTGTGATGCTCCTCTTGTTGATGATGATGGTGTTTCTATGGACCTGTTGGTGTAGAGAGAGATAAAGTGGATGGTGCTAACTGAGAACAAGATTACAAGTGGTATGTAAGTTAGCAATTCGATGTCACCATAATGATTGATAAAATAGCATTCAAGAGATCAAAATAGTTCTTCTATTGGTGGGAGGTTGGGCAGCTCACCATTCTGCCCAGAATTTACGTACGTTGACACACACTCTAAAAGCACATATTTAGACAGGTACAAAGAATTGAAGGTCGGTGCCTCACATGATGTAACATGGGTAGTCTCCACTATAGGGGATCACTACTCTAATACTAGAAATTCGTCTGCACCTTATTTGCCACTGGCATGGTTAAATCCAACTTTAACTCTCATACAAGTAAGAAACCCGATCATGTTCTCTGCCATCTCTAAGTTCAGTCACTCTTATGCGATTCTCGATGTAATCTTAGCGACATGTATACTATGTGACTCTAAACTAACTACAAGTTGGAGTTTTTTTTTATTCACTAATTAACACAAAAGCGGAAAAATTTGAAAAATTTACAAAGCAAATATTTAACCACTCCCCCACACTTAAACTTTACATTGTCTTCAATGTAATTGAATCGTCCAAAGAAAGTCAAGGTGGGAAATCCTACATGAAAATTGATAAAAATTCAGAAAAAGTAAAAACATGACAAGAAAAGAAAAGAAAAGAAAATAAAAGAAAAGATAAGAGATACAAAACTGATGGGTTGCCTCCCATTTAGCGCTTGGTTTAAAGTCGTCAGCCCGATTATCTCCTTGCTTTCTACGACTCCTCCAGAGGGAGTACTTCCACAAGATTAACTCCTTCCACGACATCCGAAGAGAAGTTCTCATAATATGGTTTCAACCGGTGCCCATTTACTTTAGGTTCATTTCCTATAGCTAAACTACGAATTTCCACTGCAACATGAGAAAACACATTAGTCACAATAAAAGGTCCAATCCAACGTGACCTTAATTTACCCGGAAATAATTGCAAGCGGGAATTAAACAAAAG
This sequence comes from Papaver armeniacum, assembly GCA_023531295.1. Classification (NCBI taxonomy): domain Eukaryota; kingdom Viridiplantae; phylum Streptophyta; class Magnoliopsida; order Ranunculales; family Papaveraceae; genus Papaver; species Papaver armeniacum. Next base: position 63,111 of record JAJJWW010008807.1, read on the forward strand.
CACTTTCTGCCCAATGCAAAATTGTTTCTTTGTAATCATATTATCATGAAATGCCTTCATCTTTTCCTTGTAAATCCGTGAGATTTCAAATGCATCATTACGAATCTCCTCTAGCACTTGAAGTTGCAACTTCCTTTGCCTTCCAGCACCATCCAACTCCATATTGCATTGCTTAATAGCCCACAACACCTTATGCTCAATTTCAATGGGTGAGTGACAAGGTTTACCATAAACAATCCTAAAGGGAGACATCCCAATAGGTGTCTTGTATGCGGTTCTATACGCCCACAAAGCATCATTGAGTCGCATACTCCAATCTTTCCTTGTTGGATTCACCATCTTCTCTAGAATGGATTTCACCTCTCGGTTGGAAACCTCGGCTTGTCCATTTGTTTGTGGATGGTACGGTGTTGCAATCCTATGCGACACATTTTACTTCCTTAACAAGTTTTGCAAGAACCTGTTTTTGAAATGTGAACCTCCATCGCTAATTATAGCCCTTGGAATGCCAAACCTTGCAAATATATTAGCTTGCACAAAATCTGAAACAACTTTAGAATCATTAGTTGGGGTGGCCTTAGCTTCCACCCATTTCGAGACATAATCCACAAAGATGCAAGATATAATAATTCCCACTAGAATTGACAAAAGGGCCCATAAAATCAATTCCCCATACATCAAAAACCTCAACAAATTGAATAATAGTTTGTGGCATTTGATTTCGAGCACCTAGATTGCCCATTATTTGGCACCTATCACATGTGGTACAAAATGCATGTGCATCCTTAAACAAAGTTGGCCAAAAGAAACCACATTCTAGTACCTTGAGAGCGGTTCTCTTGCTCCCAAAGTGTCCTCCACAAGCATATGAGTGGCAAAAATACAAGATAGAATTAAATTCTGATTCGGGAACACACCTTCGTATTACTTGGTCACTACAATGTTTCCATAGGTATGGATCATCCCATATGTATTGGTTTCCTAACTTCTTAAGTTTGTCCTCAAAGCACGAGACAAGTTCTTTGGGATTTGTTTAGAAACTAAGTAATTAACAATATCAACGTACCATGGTTCTCCAAAGGCAATTGAGAATAGTTGCTCATCCGGGAAACTTTCACGCAACGGGATAGTTTCCTTGTCCAGTGCAAGACGGCTCAAGTGATCCGCAACGGTGTTCTCAATTCCTTTCTTGTCTTTGATTTCAATATCAAACTCTTGCAAGAGTAATATCCATCGTATGAGCCTCAGTTTCGCCTCTTTCTTTGTAATCAAGTATGTAAGTCTTTGCATGATGGAAAAGACAACAACTTTTGTACCAATTAGATAAGAGCGAAACTTTTCTAAAGCAAAAACAATGGCTAACAACTCTTTTTCAGTGTTTGTGTAGTTTTGTTGGGCCTCATTTAACGTTCTAGAAGCATAATAAATGGAATGAGGTATCTTCCCCACACGCTGCCCAAGCACCACACCAACCACATAGTCACTTGCATCACACATGAGCTCAAAAAGCTTGCTCCAATCCGGTGGTTTAATGATAAGGGCTGAAATCAAAAGTTCTTTCAAACGATTGAATGCCGTCATACATTTTTCATAAAATTTAAAAACCATATCTTTTTGCAATAAGTTACAAAGTGGTGATGCTATCTTGGAAAAGTCCTTGATGAATCTAAGATAAAAACCTGCATGACCAAGAAAAGAGCGTATCTCCCTCACCGTAGTGGGAGGGGTTAGAGAGCAATTAGGTCTATCTTAGATTTATCGACTTCCAAGCCTTTAGAAGATATTATACGGCCTAAAACTATGCCATGAGTTACCATGAAATGGCATTTCTCCCAATTTAACACAAGATTTGTTTCAACACATCGTTCAAGGATTAGTGATAAATTGTTCAAGCAAAGGTCAAATGAATCACCAAAGACACTAAAGTCATCCATGAACACTTGATTATGTTTTCAACATATTCTGAAAAGATACTTACCATACACCTTTGGAAGGTAGGCTGGAGCATTGCATAAGCCAAAAGGCATCCTTCTATAAGCAAAAAGTACGAATGGACAAGTGAAAGTGGTTTTCTCTTGGCCCTACGGTGCTATCACAATCGATTATAACTTTGAATAGCCATCAAGGAAGCAATAGTAAGAATGTCGACTAATCGTTCAAGCATTTGATCAATAAATGGTAAGGAAAGTGATCTTTTCTAGTGGTGGCATTCAATTTTCTATAATCAATACAAACCCTCCAACTAGGTTTGCACTCGAGTTGGGACAAGTTCGTTCTTATCATTTTCCACCACCGTCACACCTGATTTCTTTGGTACTACTTGTACCGGGCTTACCCACTTGCTATCAGATATGGGGTAGATAACACCCACGTCCAAAAGCTTGAGTATCTCCTTTTTCACAACTTCCATCATGGGAAGGTTCAAACGACGTTGCACTTCCCTTGTAGGATTTGTATCATCCTCCACACGGATCTTGTGCATACAAACGGCAGGGCTTATACCCTTGATATTGGTGATTGTCCATCATATGGCCGTCTTGTACGTCCTTAGCACCCTTAGAAGTTTTTGCTCCCGTAATTCACTAAGCTCATTAGAAACAATCACGGGTAAATCTTCCTTGTCACCCAAGTACAAGTACTTTAAGTGACTTGGAAGAGGTTTCAATTCTAAACTTGGAGATTTAACAATAGATGGCACAAGTTTTTCATCATTGCAAGGTAAAGAAGCATATGAAATATTCTTAATTGCTGATTTTTCCGGTAATGAGTTAAGAGAACCAATGGTTTCTTTAATCTCATCACTATACTCCAAACCATTATCAATGGGTGTAGTGAGCACGATTTCCAAAGTATCAACACCATTCAACTCAAACATTTGTTGCGCCAATGTGTCCATCACATCAATGGAGAAACAAAAGAGGACATCACTAGTGTTGATGGTGGATTTTCATTTAAGGTTAAAATTGTAAAAAACCAGAAAAATCATGCGCTGACATCTTGTAAAAGATAAAGCCATTTATAAGTGTTGGATACTCCCTCACTTAATTCACCAAGAATGGAGCATGTGGCAACAATCCCATTCTGTGAATACATGAAATTCCTCCAGGTTGGAGCATGTAGAAACAATCCCATCCTGTGAATTTCAAATCAGTCTTGTATTTCAAATTACTCATTATCAGTGTGGCATGACGACTGAGTATTACTCTTACAGAGTAATGATGTGATTTTTAAAGTTGTAGTAAAGTGGTAATAAAGGTTGTCGTTCTCTCGAACTTGTGAAGGATTTTTAGACTTTAAAATTAAAACAAAAACAGAAAACACACTAAAAATTATAGCAAACACTGACAAAGTTGATATCAATATTAAAAGAACACTGAGGCTAAGATTCCACTATTTTCCAAGTTCAAAGTGATTTAATCCAATATTTATATTCATGCAATTTTCTCGTTTAATTTGATTCTAAACTATTGGAACAAGTAGATTCTCAAAATAACAAGTGTAAATCCAAAGTATAAAACATCAAAAACCTAAGTCCAAGCATGCTCTATCAAAAGAAATCACAATTGCTTAACAAGAATCATTCAAACAATTTTCAATCAAGGCAAAATAATCATAAAATAATTGCAATAAATAGATAAATTAGAATATACCACTTCTTGTTGGAAAAATAGCTTCCTCTATCGCCTCAGCAATGGGTTTTAGCTCCTCATATTAATCATGGTCTCAAAATATGTGTTTATGGCTCAAAAGATGATTAAAAGGATGAAAATTAATTAAACAGATCGCTTGCAACAGCTGTAATGGCGTTACAAAGCGGTTACAATGGACTATTTACAAGAGCCGACTTATGCACGTTAACGTGTCGTTGAATCCCACGACCCCAAAAACGACTGTTTCGAAGGTGCTTTGTTCTTCGTGTTCTTTCCTCTCGCACTGCAGCAAGCTTCTCGCAACTCGATTGTTTATGCTCCGTAGCGCCTCTAAACCTTCCCAAAGTGTGTCTAACCCTTCCTTGACTCATACCCAGGCTATATATAGTAAAACCCTAACAAACCCGAGTTTATCTTTCTTTTCTTCCACGGCAAGCTCCGAGATATTTCCTCTTATGAATCTTCTCTACGCGTCTTTCGATTGAATCCGACGTCAAAAAAATCTCCCAACGATGTTATCAAATAAACAAAGAAGATATTCTATTCTTATCTACACGTAATCCCCATGTATAGAATTAAGAAAATCCCGATAATAATGCTCCTCCCCTGTTTCGCTCAAACACGAGTTCCAGCCAAAGTTGATCGATCCAAACAACCATACGAACCCTGTTTTGCTCTAACAGGCCCAGCCCATGAAAATCGGCGATTGAATCTCGCTAAACCGCAGAAAAATCCAACTCCAACTCCGCTTTGTACGCTTGCCATTTTTCCCGCCTTTTTTTTTTTTGAATTCTTGAAGATGAGGTGCCCCCTATCCGAGTAGGGGTGCCTTTAGCAGCCTGCCTTGGGGTGTCTGAGGGTGCCCTAGTAATTTGGTTACCCCTTATCCAATCAGGGTCCGAATAGCATGTGTCCTCCGGCGCAACTTTTCGAGCCGATTTTTCCAAAAATGTTTATTGGCCAAAAATACCTACACACACATAAAACACCATAATAAGTACAAAAATGAGCACTATCAATATATAGAATCGAGACAAATTAGACACAAAAATGTGTCTATCAAATACCTCCAAACCTATTATTTGCTAGTCCTCGAGCAAAAATAAAATAAAATCCTAACTGTTTATCATGAGCATCGTCGATTGCATTTAGCATATGCAATAAGCCTTTAAACCCCTAGGTGGCCCTAGTGGCCGAGTTATAGTCTCGGGAGGGTTTACCAGAGGTGTACCCACAAAACCTTTTATACTCCAGACCCTAACTATCTACGCAAAACCTTGGAAGGCACTAAATAATCTCCTTGGTTGGCATACTTATTGATTACAAGAGGAAGTACCCTGATGCGAAATTCCAATTGTTGTACGCGAGTTTGCACTCAACATACTAAAATTCATATATAAGTCACAGAGCTCTACTCAAATAGTCTCACTATGGACATCAATACCCGGAGTCAAAACTAATCACATGGATAGATCAAGAAGATGGATATAGAGAAAAACATAGATGGTTTTGATGTTTACTAAGTGATCGATGTTTCTCATATCTACGTAAGGCCCTTTGCCAAAATGAACCTATCCTAATAGATCGAGATATCGGTCGACTAATATCAACACAACCGGCATATACAAGGGAACCGGTGGTCGACAATCTAATTCTAGATCAACACGTGGCATATACAAGGGAACCAAATGGGTCAATTTATTCACCGAACATTTTTTTTTTTTTTTTTTTTTTTTTTTTTTTTTTAACTGCATGATTAGATCTTTTGGATCCAGCGCATGCTTCTTGTCAGAGATTACATGATAGTTCCGAAGTGGATCCTGCATTCCACGCTTGTTTAGGCGACGGAGACGGGGAAAACACACACATATTGCTATTCCCAAGTGTTAATTTTATTAGTTTGGTCTAATTGGTCTAGTCTTCTTTTTTTTTTTTTTTTTTTTTTTGGTAACTCAATCACTCTATTTCATCCTAGTAGTGGTAACAACTTGAATCGTGAGCCCCACCTAATCACTTAGAGAAACATAGTTTAAAAACAAAACAAAATAAAACAGAAGTGAAAAGGACTCAACGAGATTGGTGAAACTATCATGTTATTTCTAACACTTACCGAGCTCGTGCTTTTATGAATAGACTCTTTAGATGTTTCCATCTAATCAGATTGGTTCCTCAACTCCTACAACCAAAATGCTTCCATCCACTTAGATTGGTTAGTGCCATCCTTAATAAACATAAATTTCTAGGCTCTGGAGTTTATTTATTGTAACAAAAAAGGTAACAAAAGTTTCTACCCCACCCCAAACTTAAATCTAACATTGTCCTCAATGTTTCTAATTAAAGAACAAGTACAAAAATATAACTAACATGAGGAAATAGTAAAGAGAAGTCGGAAAGATAGTACCTGGGTGAAGTATAACCAAAAACTTACAAAAATAATATACAACATACAAAACCGCCTCGAGGGTCAATCAAGGTAAACAGGGTCCTCCAGAGGGACCTCCTCAACATCACCTATAGGAAAAGGCTCTAAAAAGGGCTTCAATCGCTGACCGTTAACCTTTGAAGAACTACTACCATCTGGTGTCTCAATCTCAATAGCGCCATGAGGAAAAACAAGACGGACCACAAAAGGACCGGTCCACCGAGAGCGCAACTTCCCGGGGAATAGATGCAAACGAGTGTCATACAGAAGAACTTTTTGACCTGGAGAAAATGACTTTCGTAAAATATTCTTTACATGCACAAGTTTCATTTTGTTCTTATACTCCTTAGCACTATCGTATGCATCTCTACGTTAATCTCGTCCAACTCATTGAGTTTGGAGCTTTCGTGAGCTCTGCCTTGTCAAGTGAAAAGTTTAAGTTCTTAATAGCCCAATAGGCTCTATGCTCTAACTCGACGGGGAAGGTGACATGCCTTGCCAAATACTAGACGATAAGGTGACATTCCAATGGGTGTCTTAAACGCATGACGGTAAGCCCATAAGGCATCGGTAAGCCTCGACGACCAGTCTTTCCTATTAGGATTAAGCTGTTTTCTTTAAAATACGCTTAATTTCCTATTAGAGACCTCTACTGCGACCACTAGTCGTGGGTGATATGGGGTTGCTACTTTGTGGGTAATACCATATTGTTTCATTAAAAGAGCAAACGGTCTATTACAAAAGTGTGAACCTCCATCACTAATTATAGCTCGCGGTGTACCAAAACGTGTAAGTATGTTCTCTTTCAAAAAGCCGGACTACGACCACGTGGTCATTTGTTTTACACGGAACCGCCTCAACCCACTTAGACACATAGTCTACAGCGACAAGTATGTAAAGATAACCAAAAGAATTAGGAAATGGACCCATAAAGTCAATTCCCCACACATCAAAGACCTCAATCACTAAAATAGGGTTCAAAGGCATCATATTTCTACGAGAAATGGTTCCTAACTTCTGGCAACGCTCACAAGAAACACAATGACTATGGAGTCTTTAAACAACGACGGCGATAAAAACCACACCGCAATATCTTAGCGGCGGTCTTCTTAGCACTAAAATGACCCCCCCACATGCATGTTCATGACAAAAGGAGATAATCTTTGGACTGGTCACTCTCGGGTATACATCTCCTAATAATATGGTCCAGGACAATACTTAAGCAGATAAGGATCGTCCCAAAAGAAATGCTTAACCTCGGCTAAAAACCTAGAACGATCTTGCTTACCCCAATGTTGAGGCATTTGACCAAGAATAAGATAATTCACTATATTCGCATACCAAGGTGATTGGGAAACAGAGAACAATTGTTCATCGGAAAGCTATCCCTTATAGGAAGGGAATCATTAGGGAAACTAACAACTAGCCTAGACAAGTGGTCCTGCTACTACATTTTCGGCACCTTTTTTATCTCTAATGTCCGGACAAAATTCTTGTAACAAAAGGATCCACCTAATCAATCTAGGTTTGGTATCCTTCTTAGACAAAAGGTATTTCAAAGCGACATGATCGGTATAGATTACGATCTTAGAACCTAATAGGTAGGATCTAAACTTATCCAAGGCAAACACAATGGCTAAAAGCTCCTTCTCGGTAGTTGTATAGTTCATTTGGGCATCATTCGGAGTTTTGCTAGCATAGTAAATCACATGAAGTAATTTGTTTTCTCGTTGACCTAGCACAACACCTATAGCATAATCAAGCATCACACATAATTTCAAAGGGTAAGTTCAGTTAGGTGCCTGGACTATCGGGCGGTAGTGAGTAAATTCTTAAGCTTCTCAAAAGCCTCTAAACAAGCATCATCAAAGACAAACTTAATATCTTTTGCAAGCAAATTGCAAAGAGGTCTAGAAATCAAGTGAAATCCTTAATGAATCGACGGTAAAAACCGCATGCCCTAGGAATGACCTAACATCTTTTACGGTTTTTGGGACTGTAAAGTCTTAATAAGGTCAACTTTGGCTTTATCTACCTCTATACCCTTTGAAGAAACGATGTGCCCTAACACAATTCCCCGATTTAACCATAAAATGGCATTTTTCCCAATTAAGCACTAAATTCTTTTCCTTACACCTAGTCAACACTAATGTCAAATGATGCAAGCACTCATCAAAAGATGAACCAAACACCGAAAAATCATCCATAAAGACCTCTAGAAACCGTTCTACCATATCGGAAAATATGCTCATCATACAACGCCGAAAAGTCGCGAGGGCATTACATAGCCCGAAAGGCATGCGTCTATACGCAAAGGTACCAAAGGGACGGTAAAAGTGGTTTTCTCTTGGTCTTACGGGGCAATAACGATCCGATTATAACCGGAGTAGCCATCTAAGAAGCAATAATGACTATGTCCACTAATCTCTCTAGCATTTGGTCGATAAAAGGAAGGGAAAGTGATCCTTCCTTGTGACCTTGTTCAATTTCCTATAGTCGAAATCAGACACGCCATCCCGTGGTCACTCGGGTTGGGATTAACTCATTATTATCATTACGGACTACGGTGATACCTGATTTCTTGGGGACAACACGAACAGGGGATGACCCACTTCTGTATGAAATTGGGTAGATAATACCCGCATCTAACAACTTAAGCACCTCTTTTCGAACTACCTCTTTCATGTTAGGGTTGATCGACGTTGCATCTCCCTAGAAGGTTTGGAGTCTTCTTCTAAATGAATCCGATGCATACACACGGTAGGACTTATACCCTTAATGTCCTGCTATAGTCCACCCTAAAGCTTCCTTATTGTCTTGAAGTACTTTTACTAGCCTACTTTCATGATCACTATCCAAATCGGAAGCTACAATCACGGGTAAAGTCTCGGATGGGCCTAAAAACACATACTTTAGAGTGTCGGGTAATGGTTTGGGTCCAACTTAGGAGGCTCTTCTAAAGAAGGAATTAAGGTATTCTCGAAACTGGTAATGGTTCGAACCTAGCTTTCCATCTATCGATATCTAACACGGGGTAGAATCTAATAGAGCATTCACTTGTTCAATAGTGCTATCGTCGTCCAAAATCTAAACCAAAATGGGATAGACAACTTTCTAATGGGTCCTCGGACAAAATGTTTGGTAATGACTCTGAACTAAGGCTTCTATCATGTTCACCTCTTCAACACATGTGTCATCTAGCTCATAGGGTAGCTTGCGACGTTAAAAATGTTCATCTCCATAGTCATATTACCAAAAGATAAATTCATCACACCATTTCGAAATGAGTTAATGATCGCATTAGACGTAGCTAAAAATGGGCGACCTAAAATCACGGTATCTGGTTCTCTGGGTCGGGGACGGGTTGGGTATCTAGGACCACGAAATCCTTTGGATAAATAAACTTGTCGACCTCAATAAGAACATCCTCAATAACACCTCGAGAAATTTTAACGAGACCTATCATTAAGCGCAATGTCATCTCGAGTAGGTTTCATTTCACCAAGTCCTATTTGTAAGTACACATGGTACGGCAATGTAAGTTCACACCGGCTCCTAAGTCAAGTAAAGCTTTTTCTACCCGATGTTTACCTATTGTACAAGCAATGGTAGGGAAAACACGGGTCTTTGTACTTTGGAGTTGTGGTGTTGGATGATTGAACTTACGTGACTAGCTAAAAGGCTTTCTTATGGACGCTAAGTTTTCGCTTTCGCGTACACATATCCTTAAGGAACTTGGCATAAGCAGGAATTTGCCTAATTGCATCTAATAAAGGAAGGTTTATGGTAACTTGCTTAAAAACCTCCAATATGTCATTAAAGTTCGATTCCTTCTTTGTTGGTGCTAATAGCTGGGGAAACGGGGCTCTAGGCACAGAATCAGACCTCTCAGGACCCGAATTGGCATCATCAGAAATTTTATCAGTCTCCTCGGCTAGCGGTGGTCACGAGGGGTGAGATCCTGAGGAGTGAACTACGTATGTTCACTATCGAGCATGGTTACTCGATTGTCTACTACTCTACCACTCCTAAGGGTTCTAATAGCATTCAACTCGATTCGATGTTTTTGCACCTACTTCATGAACTCCTCTAGGATTGGGATTAGTCGACTAGGGAACCTTAGTTATCTCTCTCACTTAAGGTCTTAGCTATTTGGCCGACTTGAAGTTCTAACTTAGGAAGGCTCGAGCATTAGTTTGAAAGTTCTCGCTTGGTTTCTGTTGAAAACTAATTTGGTTACGTGCTAACATATCCTGAGTTTTTGCTAACATCTTAATAGAGTCCTCTAAGCTAGTCGTTTTATTTTCTGGGCCTGAAGAATTCTTAGTGTAACCAAAACCTGGGGGAGCATTAGAATTGCTAAACTGACCTTGACTTTGTCCCTTAGACCACGAAAAGTTCGGATGGTTTCTCCAACCAGGATTATAGGTTTCTGAATATGGGTCAAACTTTTGACGGTTATCAAATCTAGTGTTATTATAGAGAGCATTGGCTTGCTCTTCATTATTCCAGCCTTCCCAAAAAGGCTCCAATCTACCACTAGTGTGACCCACTTCTAAAGCTTCTAACCTTTTCGCTATAGCAAGTAATTTTGGCATCCGATTCATAGCCTCCTTCTACCCTATTAACGTTTCCTCTTATATAAGAATTGTTTTCTGGGGTTCCCTATTATTTTCCCATTGTTGGGTCTTTTCGGCGATTTCATGCAAATATGGCATCGCCTCATCAACTGTTTGATTTTCAAACCCACCTGTACACATAGATTCTACTGTGGTTGTATTGGAATAATCTAAACCCTCATAAAGGATCTGAACTAACCTAACCTTATCGAGACCATGATGAGGACATTGGGCTAATAAATCATTGAACCTTTCCAAATACCTATACAAAGATTCTCCCTCCCTGTTGAGAAAACGTGCGATTTGCGTCCTAATAGACGATGTTTTGTGCCTAGGGAAAAACTTGTTCAAAAAAGGCGGATGTAAGTTATTCATATGTTTCAATTGAACCAGAAGCTAAACTATATAGCCACGATTTGGCTTTATCTTTCAAGGAAAAGGGGAATAACCTGAGTTTCAAAGCATCATCATCAAGGTTTCTAATTTTCAAGGTACTACAAATTTCCTCAAAGTCCCTAACATGAAAATAGGGGTTTTCATTTTCTTTCCCTAAGAAGATTGGGAGCATTGTAAGATCCCAGGTTTAAGTTCATAAGTTGCTTAGTTTCACCTAACCCGATACACGAGGGACGAGTAGCCTAGTCGGGTTCAACAAGGCTTTCAAAGTTGCCATTTCTGGCACTATCGGAATATTAGGGATTGTCTCCCCAGACGGACGTTCAAAAAACAGACTCTTCAAAAATTTGACTTTCTAAATTAAGGTAATCGAGACGCTTAGAACTACTAGGTTTCTCTTTAACAAATCTACCTAGGGCGTCTCTTTTACGTTCAGGCATACAAAAGAATTAGGAAGGGGATTCTATGCAATCACAAATCAAGGCCGACTCAACCAAATCAAACCTATTGATTTCTAGCAAACAAAAAGCATGATGGCTCCACTTAGATTGTTTCTAGACCAGCTTCTAAACTTTCGAAAGGGAATTCGTTACAATTTAAGCAAACCCCTCTGGAATCAATCGAGTCAAAGTGAGTTGAATCGAGGCGAGGGAAGCTCGGTGGAGCTTTGATACCCAAGGCCTCACCGGAATTACAATGCGGCGCAGTCACGCATTCAACTCACAGAAACCTTTATGAACTTCGAAGTGTGCTTAAAAGAGCAACCAATATTTTTCGAATGACTTTCCTATTAAGCTCGTTACCCTATCGGTCTTGTTCTAGTCAAAATTTTAAGGCTTAGGTTCGCGTAGGTTACGTGTTCCTAAGGCGGGCAAGAAGAGAACGGTGATGAAATCTGAACCCTTATCTTGTATGGCCAGGCCTTGCCCTTTACTAGAAAATTAAAGCAACCGTATTCAAGTCCTCAGCATATATGCAAACGAAGGAGTCCAAAGAACTCGCTGACAGGGGGATTCGCGAGTGTTCAGACGGGGGATGAATCGGTTGTAGTCGACTCGGGCCACTGACTCCTATGTCAGTGTGCGAACCCAAGGTGCAGAGACAATATCGTAATTGTCCTCCTTCTCTGCAAACAGTTTATATTTAAAGTACCCTTCCGTAGGGTAAAAAAAAAAAAAATAATGTCCAAAGTCCAAAAGTCCAAAGTCCAAAAAGAAAAGAAAAAAATTACAAAAATAATAAACCCTAATACAATTTTTTTTTCTTTTTTTTTTTTAAATAAACAAACCCTAAAAAAAAAAACAAAATATCTAAATTAAAATTGTCTTCTTTTAGTTCTCTTTCTCTTTAATCTTTAGCTCCAAGTCTTTATGAAATCACCAAACTCCTTGGTTCAATTTTCTTTATGGTACAGAACCTGTAGACAAAAGACAAATACCAAAAAACGTAAAAAAAGAACAAAAATAATAAAAAAAATAAAAAACTAAAACCAAAAACAAATCTAAAACCCTAAAAACAAGTCCGCGTCGGCGGCGCCAAAAATTGATGTGATTTTTAAAGTTGTAGTAAAGTGGTAATAAAGGTTGTCGTTCTCTCGAACTTGTGAAGGATTTTTAGACTTTAAAATTAAAACAAAAACAGAAAACACACTAAAAATTATAGCAAACACTGACAAAGTTGATATCAATATTAAAGAACACGAGGCTAAGATTCCACTATTTTCCAAGTTCAAAGTGATTTAATCCAATATTTATATTCATGCAATTTTCTCGTTTAATTTGATTCTAAACTATTGCAACAAGTAGATTCTCAAAATAACAAGTGTAAATCCAAAGTATAAAACATCAAAAACCTAAGTCCAAGCATGCTCTATCAAAAGAAATCACAATTGCTTAACAAGAATCATTCAAACAAGTTTCAATCAAGGCAAAATAATCATAAAATAATTGCAATAAATAGATAAATTAGAATATACCACTTATTGTTGGAAAAATAGCTTCCTCTATCGCCTCAGCAATGGGGTTTAGCTCCTCATATTAATCATGGTCTCAAAATATGTGTTTATGGCTCAAAAGATGATTAAAAGGATGAAAATTAATTAAACAGACCGCTTGCAACGCTGTAATGGCGTTACAAAGCGGTTACAATGGACTATTACAAAGAGCCGACTTATGCACTCGTTGCCGTGTCGTTGAATCCCCGACCCCAAAAACGATCATTTCGAAGGTGCTTTGTTCTTCGTGTTCTTCCCCTCGCACTGACAGAAAGCAAGCTTCTATGCAACTCGATTGTTTATGCTCGTAGCGCCTCTAAACCTTCCCAAAGTGTGTCTAACCCTTCCTTGACTCATACCAGGCTATATATAGCCGAGAAAACCCTAACAAACCCGAGTTTATCTTTCTTTTCTTCCACGGCAAGCTCCGAGATATTTCCTCTTATGAATCTTCTCTACGCGTCTTTCCGATTGAATCGACGTCCAAAAATCTCCCAACGATGTTATCAAATAAACGAAGATATTCTATTCTTATCTACACGTAATCCCCATGTATAGAATTAAGAAAATCCCGATAATAATGCTCCTCCCCTGTTTCGCTCAAACACGAGTTCCAGCCAAAGTTGATCGATCCAAACAACCATACGAACCTGTTTTGCTCTAACAGCCCAAACCATGAAAATCGGCGATTGAATCTCGCTAAAGCTGCCGAAAAATGCAACTCCAACTCTGCTTGTACGCTGCTGCCATTTTTCCCGCCTTTTTTATTTTTTTGAATTCTTGAAGATGAGGTGCCCCTATCCAGAGTAGGGGTGCCTTTAGCAGCTGCCTTGGGGTGTCCTGAGGGTGCCCCTTAGTAATTTGGTTACCCCTTATCCAATCCGAGGGTCCGAATAGCATGTGTCCTCAGGGCGCAACTTTTCGAGCCGATTTTTCTAAAAATGTTTATTGGCCAAAAATACCTACACACACATAAAACACCATAATAAGTACAAAAATGAGCACTATCAATATATAGAATCGAGACAAATTAGACACAAAAATGTGTCTATCAAGTAACACGAACCTCCAAGCACTATAATGAAACCATGTATGAAATACCCGTACAGGCTGACTCTCGGTGTGTTATACTAGCCCGATTGAGCCCATCTCGATGTGTTATACTAGCCCGATTGAGCCCCTCTCGGTGTGTTATACTAGCCCGATTGAGCATCCGGACTGACCATATCAGTCTGGATATGATATTATCGCAGTCATCCAACTCCATAAGCATGATTGGATGACCCCAGATCAATTCCATCACCCCTGCGGTATGGAATACCCACGGCCCGACCCCGCATGGTCGGTCATTGGCCTAGCTTGCCAAGAAACCGTTCATACCAAGCATTATGGACGGAAAACCTAAATTAGGGTTTGCGGCATATTACATGTGTCGCAAAACAGTCCTCAACCATCCATCTTCGCAGTATAGATGGAGGGTGTAGATGTAGACTTAAAGGGCCCAGAGCATGTCAACACGATCACCATGGGCCCGCCTACACACTTGACCAACCGGTCAAAACCAAACATGGTTGGTCGTGACAAAATTGTCACCCAAACAAGAGATGGCGCACGGCTTTGAAAGCCAAAATTAGGGTTTCAAGCCATCACGCGCGTCCATCTTCTCCGGCACAAATGGAGGGTCACAGATTAGATTAACGGTAGGTCATACCAAGCATGACCACCGTGGGCCCATCTACCTCCTCATGTGTTCGGCCAAGTCATATCATGCCTGGTTAATCCAAAACGTGCGTCCAAACTAGCATGGCCACGCCTCCCAAACCACAACCGATCTCGACCGCTCAACTATTTCGGACGATTTGGATGGCTCGGATCACGTTTTCATGGGATAGTCGGGTATAGGTTTGAACACCACCTACCACCTACACGTTGGTATGATCGACCAAGACCGACCAAGATGGGTAGTCTTGAAACGAGTGCCCAAACTAGGGATGTCACGCGGTTTCCAACTCCTTTTGCGGCAATGGATTTACTGCGAAACCGATCTCAACCACTCAACTTTACAGGTCAAATTGAGTGGCCTAGATCGCGCCTTCATGGGACAGTGTGGTATGGACGTGTACACCGGCATGCCGTCTACACACATACCCGGTCGGTCCCTCTCCAAATCCCTTTCCATGCTTGGTTTCGACCAAGTCAAGAGTGATGCTTGCACACCTCTTCAAAAAACCCTAATATTAATTAACGATTCGCGCAGATGAGTGTCTCAAAGATCATCTCATCCGTCCAACTTCTTTGACTTGGTTATACAACCCGGTCGGGAGTTATTTGGTTAGTGAGGCGTCATTACCCATCACTTTACCACACCATAATGCGCACCATAAAATACACACGATACTTCACAAGTATCGACTTCCCGAATAACACAATTATTCAATTCAAGATTACATGCTATCTTTCGTGGATCCACGATCCACACATTCCAGACATCAATCATGTCACAAATCGGGGATACATACCGGGTATTGGTCTGCGAGTTTACAGAAAAGATGCAACGCGCCATCACAAGAACGTGTCGAAGTCATGGACGGTTAGAGATGAACGGGGAGAAGTGGGCAAGGGCGGTCGTGTGGCACCAATGCACAACTCACTACTCCATCACTCCACTTACTCCACTTCCCACGAGAGACGTGAATAAGGCTCAATGACTTGTATAAACAGGTTCTCCGCCTATTTCAAATAACAACACAAGTTCGACGAGACGAAAACCAAGTGTTAATACAAACGTATTCAAACACCCAGAGCTTGCTTGCATCAATCACAAGACCTGCTCACATTTATTTACAAGTCATAAGCAAGCCAACACCTTCACAATCTCAACACCTTCTTCGCTTCCCTCCCTAAGATCAACCCCATCTCCTTCATTTTGTGACCGAAACAAGTCCTGGAACTAGCCATTTCTTGGTTTAGGTAGGACTTGCCTGATTGATTTCTCGAATCTACAAGCACTCACCCGCGTAGTGTGCATTTATTTAGGGTTTAGATTCATTCCTCATCCTCACCCCAAATTACCAAATCCGCAGAGTAGTTTTCACCCATAAACAATTGGCGACCACAAGTGGGAGGTTGATCTCTCGGTTGCAAAGAATTGAATTCTCAATTTTCGGTTTTTATCTCGCGATGTATCCTCACTTAGGAGACCAAGGTGGTTCGAGATATCATGGGAAGTATAGTTAGAATGCTGGAGGATGTCTTGGCAAATCAAGACGGTATCATCAGAAGGCAGAGCGAAACATTCCGCCTTTTGAATGATATAACATCACAATTACAAGAACGGTCGGCATGCATCTACTCAAACAGTGCAAGGAATGCTGGATCCTTAGTCAAGAGTCACACCTTTACCAGTAGAGATGCAGAAAGAGCGTGTAATTACAGGGGACTCAGGAGAGACGAACAACATGGTCCAGCAGACGAAAACTCGAGGCAACTCCACAGAGGAAAAGACTTGTCAGGGGTACCACAACGTCTACCGGATAAATAAATGGAGCGCATCTTACGGATCCTGCTTGGAAGATTTATATCTCAAGACCCTTGTCGAAGCTCGGAAGACTGTTCAATCCGCATCGACCTTTCAACTAAGTGAAGAAATGCTTGAGGAAGGAGAGATCAATTAAGGAACACGTGAGTACAGAGGATGGGAACGTCCAATTCGATCACTCAGCAGTGATATTACAACACCTCCCATCACCAGAGCCAGAGCAGCTGCAAATCCTGGCATCTCATCAAATGTAACACCTCTGGTAGTCATCGAAGCAACAACTTCCACTCCTTCACCAAGACGAGGAGCCGGAGGGACGAGAGGAGGACCATCCCCCATTACCATTGCAGACTTGATGGACAAGCAGGAAGTTCTTGCTAAGACTCAAACAGATATGGCGCAACTCGAAAAGAGGTACTCACTTTTCTTAAGATATTAACCGATCGATTTCCACAAGAGCCGTGACATCCCCTGAGCAAAAAAGGGAACGCATTCAACGCTAGGAGAAAGGTACTTCAGCGGCGCGGACCTCCATGGACCTGATCAAATAAGCGACATCAGATATGAGCGGTCCTGTCATGGAGACTCCTACACTAGGGACTGATCCCCACAACGATCCTCCTCAAGTCAATAGTTTCACTATGAACTAGAGGCCGGTGGATCGGTAAGTGGTTTCTCTAGTGGAAAGTTTATGCGAACTTTCACACCTCTCGAAAAATCAGCGCGTGGAGACGTTTTGCTGCAATCAACTAGAGGAAGGTCACGATCATGCCCTACATATCACCGCACGTATCAAGGATTCAGAGTTCAAGACGACCCTTATCTACACAGAAGCGTCTTCATTACTCTCAAGACTCTCAGGACATCCAAAGTTCTCCCAGGCAAGGTCGTACGGAAGCCTACAACAATGACGGACTTCAAGGGAAACCAAACCAGCACATACAGGAGAAGCTCCGCGGATAGAATCAGACAAGTTCGTTGAATCCCACTCCCCAGGGCGTCAATTCAGGAAGAAGACCGGCTTGCATCATTGAGGGCTAGTACTCACGATGCATCTTTGCTGACGAAGCATTCTTCTCTATCCTGTGAAGCCACGACCCACGTTCACACGAAGAGGGAACGAACTTTTATGGCATTATCAATTAGCAGAAAGGGAAAATGGTATACCGACACTGCCATTATCAATTAGCAGGGGAGATTGTTACCCAGTCTCTCCACCTAATGGAATGCTAAAACAACAACGAACCACAAGAGCAAGTGCTAGATACTCCACAACAGCTGCAAGAGGGCACCAACTCCAAAACTGATGAGATTGAAATCGTTGGGAAATCTCCTAGGCCTGTATCCATCAGCTCAACCTTGAGTACGGATAAACGCACGAAGCTCGTGGAACTTCTCAAAGAGTACCAAGATATATTCGCTTGGAGATATGAAGAAATGACGAATTTAGATGAAAATTGGTCACCCATCATATACATGTCATACTTGGATCCAAGTCGGTTAAACAGTTGTAGTTCAGACACGAGGAAAATGGATAGATCAGGTGTTGCATAAACTTCAAAGACTTGAACAGGTGCTGCTCCAAAAACGATCCTCCTCAACCTAACATCGACATGTTAGTAGATGCAACCTGCGTACACGGCATGTTTCTCCTCCATGGATGGATGTAGCGGCTACAACCGGATAAGGATGTACGAGCATGATGCAAGTAAGATAGCTTTCGAACTCCTCTCGGAAATTTTTATTATACCATACTGCCATTTAGTTTAAACAATATCGGTGCAACGTATCAACGCTCTGGCAATCTTCCACTGGAGTCGATACCTCAAGGGAATAGACTCAAGAAGATAATGATGTCCATGCGTCATATCGAGCAAGATCCGGGCGAGTCACTCAGTGGTCGAACAAGATCCAGGCGAGTCACTTTATCAGACAGTGGTACATGTCGATCATGATATGTTGGAGAATCCGCGCTTTTGGTCATCCTCTGGAGCTGTTGAACGCTCATCTACAACAACATATGCCCGATGATAGAAAGAACCAGGCCTGCCAGAATGAAGAAACCTCATAATGTTTTAGGGGCATATACCTCACCAACAGAGGTGATACAACCTTGACCTTCAGTAAGCGGTTCCCTAAAGCAAGAAGAGGAAAACCACCGAGATACAACATCCTGCGCGTCCGTTAACTCCAACTCCAGTACCACATGCACGACTCCCACAATGATGAAACAACGTCCAAGATATTCCATACCTGGCTCGACAACAACCACTATGAACAAACCATGTAAACCACGCTTGGGGACCGAGGCTCGGCATGAAGTTCCTTCACCGTCGATCAAGGAATTCTTCAACATGAGAGAGATGGTGGGTCAAGAAGCATGGAATTCGCAAGGGTAAATCGGAATCGAAGAGCGAAACACTTCAACGCTTCCTCTAGTAGAAGTCGCTTCAATGGTCTATTCAAGAGCCGCCTCAACGCTCTCTCCGGACCCATGTTCGCTTTAAAATCCTTCTTCAACACTCTCTCCAGGATCCACCTCAACGTTCGACTTTGAAACAACTTTAACATCCTCTCGAGTCGTTTCAACACTCAAGTCGCATCAATAATCCGTGCATAGGTCAAGTTATCTTTGATGTACTCATTGCTCAACATACGTATCATCCATTCTTCATGAGGGGCAAAGTGGAGCATGAAAAACCTTAAAGTCGATAGGAGAAGAGTTATCTTGTGGAACAGATATTTTCATATAGTTGAAAAGGCGTGGTGAACAACTCATCATCAATGTTCGGCATATCTTTGAAGCCGCCAACACTTCCCCGACTTGGTACCGCATTATCTAGGAAGACATCTCAACAGGAATTCTTTTCTTCATTCCACAATGAAATAAAAGACAGGAGTTAGAACTTGTATGAAAAGCGCATGAAGCATGTAGTCACGCACGACAAGACACGCTGAAATGCACGAAAGCTGGGATTAAGTCCAAACACTAGTATTACTCAAGTTTCAGTCGGGTATTGATTTCAAGTCCGGTACAAGTTTCAGTCCGGTATTGGTGGTACAAGTTTCAGTCTGGTATTGATTTCAAGTCCGGTACAAGTTTCAGGCTGGTATTGGTTTCAAGACCGGTACAATCTTCAAGTACGGTATTGCTCAAGCTTCAAGTCCGGTATTGATCAAGTGACGAGTCCGGTATCACTCAAGTTTCAAGTCTGGTATTGCTCAATCTTCAAGTCTGGTATTGATCAAGTCACAAGTTCGGTATTGCTCAAGTTTCAAGACCGGTGTTGTTCAAGGGCACGAGGCTGGTATAAAGGCGCAGTAGCCCCACGAACGAAGTAGGCGCAGCAGTCCGTCGATTAGGCACAACCCCACGATCGAGCGGAGTAAGCACGGACCGGGCCCTCGACCGAAGCAGGCATAGCAAGGTCGATCGAAGCAGGCAAGACCGACATCATACTAGGGGAACGCTCTCCTATATGCCTTTTGAACGTGAAATACTCCAAGGACAGGATGACCCGTCTCTCCTGGTAACATCTAACTTTGCCTCATAAGTTTTATCTTTAACTGTCACCATCTCATGCCTACCTCACAATAGTGTAACCATTGTTTGCTAGGCAGGGGACTTAATGTTGATGGTGGATTTTCATTTAAGGTTAAAATTGTAAAAAACCAGAAAAATCATGCGCTGACATCTTGTAAAAGATAAAACCATTTATAAGTGTTGGATACTCCCTCACTTAATTCACCAAGAATGGAGCATGTGGCAACAATCCCATTCTGTGAATACATGATATTCCTCCAGGTTAGAGCATGTAGCAACAATCCCATCCTGTGAATTTCATATCAGCCTTGTATTTCCAGTACTCATTATCAGTGTGGCATGACGACTGAGTATTACTCTTACAGAGTAACATGAACCTCCAAGCACTATAATGAAACAATGTACGAAATACCCGTACAGGCTGACTCTCGGTGTGTTATACTAGCCCGATTGAGCCCCTCTCGGTGTGTTATACTAGCCCGATTGAGCCCCTCTCGGTGTGTTATACTATCCCCATTGAGCATCCGAACTGACCGTATCAGTCTGGATATGATCTGATCGCAGTCATCCAACTCCATAAGCATGATTGGATGACCCCAGATCAATTCCATCACCCCCAAAGCCCAGGTATGGAATACCCACGGCCGACCCGCATGGTCGGCCATTGGCCTAACTTGCCAAGAAACCGTTCATACCAAGCATTATGGATGGAAAACCCTAAATTAGGGTTTGCGGCATATTACATGTGTCGCAAAACAGTCTCAACCATCCATCTTCGCAGGTATAGATGGAGGGTGTAGATGTAGACTTAAAGGGCCCAGAGCATGTCAACACGATCACCATGGGCCCGCCTACACACTTGACCAACCGGTCAAAACCAACCATGGTTGGTCGTGAAAAAATTGTCACCCAAACAAGAGATGGCGCACGGCTTTGAAAGCCAAAATTAGGGTTTCAAGCCATCACGCGCGTCCATCTTCTCCGGCACGAATGGAGGGTCACAGATTAGATTAACCAGGGCCGGTCATACCAGCATGACCACCGTGGGCTCATCTACCTCCTCATGTGTTCGGCCAAGGCATATCATGCCTGGTTAATCCAAAACGTGCGTCTAAACTAGCATAGCCACGCCTCCCAAACCACAAACTGATCTCGACCGCTCAACTTCGCCGGACGATTTGGATGGCTCGGATCACGTTTTCATGGGATAGTCAGGTATAGGTGTGAACACCAGCCTACCACCTACACGTCGGGTATGATCGACCAAGACCGACCAAGATGGGTCGTCTTGAAACGCGTGCCCAAACTAGGGATGTCACGCGGTTTCCAACTCCTTTGCGGCAATGGATTTCTTCCGCAAACCGATCTCAACCACTCAACTTTACCGGTCAAATTGAGTGGCCTAGATCGCGCCTTCATGGGACAAGAAGGTATGGACATGCACACCGGCATCTCGCTGTCACACACACACCCTGGGTCGGTCCTCTCCAAATCCATTTCCATGCTTGGTTTTTCGACCAAGTCGAAGAGTGATGCTTGCACACCTCTTCAAAAACCCTAATATTCATTAACTGCGGTCGCGGATGAGTGTCTCAAAGATCATCTCATCCGTCCAACTTCACCATCTTGGTTATACAACCCTGGTCGGAGTTATTTGGTTAGTGAGGCGTCATTACCCATCACTTTACCACACCATAATAAGTACACATAAAATACACACGATACTTCACAAGTATCGACTTCCCGAATAACACGGTTATTCAATTCAACATTACATGCTATCTTTCGTGGATCCACGATCCACACATTCCAGACATCAATCATGTCACAAAATGGGGGATACATACTGGGGTATTGGTCTGGCGGTTTACAGCGTGCAGCGTGCAACGCGCCATCACAAGAACGTGTCACGAAGTCATGGACGGTTAGAGATGAATAGGAAAAGTGGGCAAGACTGGTCGTGTGGCACCAATGCACAACTCCACAACTCCATCACTCCACTTCCTCCACTTCCCACGAGAGACGTGAATAAGGCTCAATGACTTGTATAAATAGGTTCTCCGCCCTATTTAAAACAACAACACAATTTTGCACGAGACGTAAAACCAAGTGTTAATACAAAACGTATTCAAACACCTGAGCTTGCTTGCATCAATCACAAGCCTGCTCACCTTTCACATTTACAAGTCATAAGCAAGCCAACACCTTCACAATCTCAACACCTTCTTCGCTTCCTCCCTAAGATCAACCCCATCTCCTTCATTTTGTGACCGAAACAAGTCCGGAACGGCCATTACTTGGTTTAGGCCGGACTTGCACAGATTGATTTCTCGAATCTACAAGCACTCACCGCGCAATGCATTTGTTTAGGGTTTAGATTCATTCCTCATCCACACCCCAAATTACCAAATCCGGCAGGAGTAGTTTTCACCCATAAACAACTAGGATATCTCATCGTCTCGAAAATGTTGAAACGTATTATTTCTCCATCAAACTCCATAGTTAGCGTTCCCTTGTCAACATCAATAATGGTTTTCGCCGTTTTCATGAAGGGACGCCCAAGTAGCAATGGAAGAGACGAGTCCGGTGAACCTTCATCCATATCTAACATGCAAAAGTCAGCTGGAAATACAAGTTGATTAACCTGCACAAGAACATCCTCAACAATACCCATTGGGTAGACATTAGAACGATCTGCTAATTGCAACACAATTCCGGCCTTTTAAGAGGACCAAGATCAAGTGAATTATACATAGGCAGGCATAACATTAACGGATGCACCTAAGTCCAACATAGCTTTATTAAGTGTGGTGTTACCAATTGTGATCGGAATGTCAAAGCTACCGGATCCTTGCACTTAAGTGGGAGTTTGTGTTGTAAGATTGCCGAAGCATTCTCCCCCACACTAAGCACTTCATTACCTTTGAGCCATTTTTTATTGGTACACAAGTCCTTCAACACCTTTGCATACTTTGGAACTTGCTTGATAGCATCTATGAGTGGTATGTTCACATGGATCTTCTTAAGAATGTATAAAATCTCCTTTTCTAGTTCCGCCTTCTTGGAATTTTCAAATCTGCGAGGGAAAGGTAAAGGAGGAACATAAGTAGAAACCGGAATTTTAGAGCTAGAAATAGGTACCTCAGAAGTTTGGGGAGAATCCTCATTTTTCTCCTCCAAAATAGGTTCCTTTGGAGCTTCCTCCGTGCCCGAATCAGTAACTTCGGGTTGCACAAGTTGTGTACCACTTCTCAACGTAATTGCATTGGCACCCTATTTTGGGTTGATAGGTTGAGAAGGGAGTTTCCCACCATTTTGTGCCTTCAATTGATTCAACTCAATAGCCATAGAACCAACTTGAGTTTGCAAATCCTTAACCGTACTCTCCGTTCTTTTCATAAAAGATTTCAGCAACTCTTCCATATTAGACCCCATATTTTGAGGTTGTTGTTGTTGTTGTTGAAATTGTTGTCTCGGCTGGAATTGTTGTTGTTGAGGTTGAAATCCACTTGGGTTGTTGAAATTAGGTTGTTGAATCGCTCCTTACTTATTGGCATAGCTAAAATTTGGGTGATCTCTCCATCCCGGATTGTAAGTGTTAGAGTAGGGATCATACCGTCTTTGTTGATTTGGAAAGATCGCATTAGCTTGCTCGTCTTCATAAGATTGAGAGGAACTTGGTATCACCGCGGCTGCAACTTGTTGCAGCATTGCGTTCATGTTACCCATTTGTTGACGAAGTTCCTCGACCTCGCTCACTTCATTCACTTTCCTAAGAAGCACATCCGAACCACGGCTCAAGAATTGTTGGGAGTTTGCTGCCATGTTTTCAATCAACTCTCTAGCTTGTGCCACCGTCTTGTTCACTAGTGCACCACCACCCGCAGCGTCAAGAAGATTCCTATCACTTGATTGGAGTCCTTCATAGAAGTATTGGATGATCATAGCGTCACTGAATTGGCGGTGAGGACAGCTTCCAACCAATCTCTTGTATCGTTCCCAACATTCATATAAGGATTCTCCCACATTTTGCTTCATCCCACAAATCTCCTTTCGAATTTGAGTAGCCTTTGATGCAGGAAAATATCTCTCTAAAAAAAGTTTCTTCATCCCATTCCATGTCGTGACACTTCCGGAAGGCAAATAGTACAACCAATCCTTAGCATTATCCACACTAGTGGAAAATGGGTGTTTACCGACCCACATCCGAGACCCTCAGTAACAGTAGTTGGACCGTTGACCAAAAATAGCCGTCTGTGATATGATAAAAACACGAAAAATTCGAGAGATGATTAATAGCAGTCTCGAATAATTACTATTTTGCCCTAAAACCGCTATCGATCCCGCGACCCATGAAAACCGATTATGATGTGATAATTTTTTATTATTTTATCGAGCATATAAATGCCTCGTTTTCTCTCTCCCATTTCTTATCTCCCTTTCTCTTTCTTCTTCTCGCTCTCTCTGCTCTAGGGTCTCCATCTCTACCCTAAAAGATCATGGAAATGGAGAAATCAAAACCCAAGATGCTATTTCAACAAAGCTAATAAACCCTTTTCTTGATTTTTCTTCTGAAATCCCTCAACTCACTAGTCAAATTGTAGATCTCAAATCTGCTGGGAACAGATTCAATCCATGTTTGTTTTGTTTTCATTTTTGGGGGTTTTATCAAAATCTCTAAGTAGATCTAATTGAACAATCATTTCATAAATGATTACTGCTAAAGATGTTTGTCTTAGGGTGTTCTTGGGTTTCCGAATCTGAAAGTTTGAGTTTGGAATTCCCGATCTAACGGAGGAAATCAGAGTTTATCCGATTGTAACTGTACAAATCCAATAATCTAGTAAGTAAGTTTGATATGTTCATCTATTTACTTTAAATACGTTTTATGTGGTTTGAATCTTTTGAAGCTTTAGTGCCGGTTCCCATCTTTGTTTCTAAATTTTCTTATGGATACCATTAGTTTCTCAGAAATGATGGAAGGAAAGAAATTGATTTGTTAACTGGGTTTTTATTTTGTTGGAATTAGGCGTGGGTTTTCGTTTGTTTGAAGGATTCAGATTTTTGGGCATCTGAAACTAAACTACTCTAAGAGTTTCTCTCAGATTTGACTGAGTATGCTTTTCTCTGCTGACAAATTGATTTCATTTCAAGTTAGTATTATGACATTACATATCTCTATTTACAATCGCTTATAACCTGTTAGACAAATCTACTCTATGAGTTTCTCTCAGATTTGGTTAATTCGATATTGATTAACTATTTATGCTTATGTTTCAGATGGGTCTGGATTCTTCTTAACGAGGTTGTTTGAAAGAGGGTAAGAAGATGAATTGGAGAATTTTATGAATTTTAACCTGAATTTTATGAATTTTAACCATTGATATGTGGGTGTTTTCCTGCTTGGTTCATAATTTTAACCCTGAATTTCAGTTCCCTACCAGAAAATTTTTACCTGAGTGTTATGTTCTACAAGCGTATAAATTTATCTTTTATTTTCATATTTTATTGCTCTTTTAATTCTCTGTGCTCCTGCATCATTATACTTTCCTACTAAGTTCTAACTGGCTGTTCTCAGAGAAAGAGCATGTTAGAAGTGTAACAATGAGATATTGTAGAATTCATTTAAGACTCAGTAATGAAGAATTGTCCTGGTACTGCTAATATGAACCAAGTCTTTGGTGCTAAGATCTCAGAGATCCCTTTATTTATCACTTGGTTGTTCATTCATAAGGCTTGCTTATTTATCCATCATAGGTTAGAACTATGTTTTTTGCTGCAATAGTTCTATTTATATTATCAAATGGTATTTCGTATATGGATTGTCTTACTCTAATGTTTTAGATATTTAAAATTAGTATCAACATCAAATCTACTGGGTTGGGGCTTTTGATTAGTTCTAAAATTTGTAGGATGTTTGTTTAGTTGAATTTTTGATAGCCACTGCTTCCTGAAACATGACCTGTGACCATGACCATGCAGATAACCATGACAAATAATGATCAATGCACCGTCTGTTTTGAAGGAACGGAAGGTTCACTTTCTGTTAACATCGGTATGGATAGAGCTATAATAATGTGTTCAAAGTATACACAATATAATTTGTTTTATTCTAGTTGTGTTGATAATGATTCCGAACGTCGCCCGGTTCAATTAAATTGCATTTCTCATCTGCTCATTTCGAAGAGCTGTTTAAATTGCATTTCTCATCTGCTCATTTCGAAGAGTTGTTGATTCTTGCATATTCAAGGCATCCTGATTAACAGTTTTGAGTCTTTTGACTATATTGCTCATGTATTAGTTGCAGACTTCTAGTTTGTTTTATCTGCTTGGAAGCATTTCCTCCATCTCTTTTGTTAGATTTGAATTGTCTGTTTTTACGTGTGGTCTTTTTTGAGATAACACTTCTAGTGTAACTTTATGTCACATCATTGGTTTCTAAATATTTACATATGGTGTGTGCCTATGGATTTTAAATAATGGATTATCAATTTATTCATTTTATCGGGGTTCTCATTGATCCTTTCATATACCTTCGTATTTATAATGATGCGAGTTCCTCGACTGTATGATAAACTTGAAAGCATATTAAACTTTGAGTTAGCTCCTTAATTGCAGAGACTAGAGTAGTCTGTTAGCTATGATTTGGGATTGGTATAGAATTATAATATAGTGAGCCTTATATGTGAAACTTGGAATCTTAAGTAGTCTGTTAACTCATTATTACATATATCACTCCTCTTAGAGAAAGATATCATGATGAGTTAAATATCTCCGTAGTATAGCTGAAAGCTCTTATTTTGGTCAATATTATATCGCTATTACCTTTCTTTTAGAATTCATTTTTCAGTGGTAATGAACTCGTAGATATATAACTCAAAAACTGATATATCGTTTTGTAGAGACGGCTTAGTCTGCGCTTAAAATTGCTGGACCCCCCGAGTAAGAATCAACAGAGCTGTCTGGGGACCCTTGCACATGACTATAATAAGCGCTGGAGAAGATGCAACAATTCGCATCTGGGATTCTGAGGTATGTACCCGTACAAAGGAAATTCAAAGTGTCAAAAGTCTAGCTAGACGATCTTTATATCTTCTTGTTATGTGTGGGCACAATGAAAATCATTTATGGTTGTGTCTAATCCTGGAACACTCATTTTATTAGAGCGAAGTCCTTCTTGTGTCTTTTGTAAAAGGTCGGTAGATACCTCAACTTTAACATATCTATCGACTTGCAGACAGTAAATGTAAGTTTGCATGGTTCATTAGAATATGATTCCTACATATTGCGGACCTTTTTATTAGACCATGATTTCGTTATTAGACTGGGATTTATTGGGGACCTTTTTATTAGACAATGGTTTGGTCACTAATAAAGAGATTTTTCCTTTAATTTGATTTCTTTCTCCTTTACCCTGCAGCCCAATTGTTTAATTTTAGCAGTTTCACCTGTAATATCATGCATGTTTGTTCTCAAACAAAGCAGAGGGACAATCACATGATTTTCATTTCTTGTGTTGTCTGGCTATTCCTAAAATTATACTTAGTTATCTATGAGCTTTGGTTTATTTCATACTCAAATTGATGCATAATGGTCGATTTTGCAGCACTTGGAAACTGTAATCAAGTCTCGCATCCCAGGCCTCCAGTTGCTAATTAATTTGTTATGTTAGCTTTACTTTCATTTTAATTTCATTTTGTACAATTGGTTATCTTTTCAAGGGGTCGAGAAATGGGGATACACGTGAATGAACTTTCCCGACACCTTATAATTCCATTGGTGGAAATCATGTAGATCCCCTTGCGCACATGTGAGTTGACAACATACCCTGAACTTCCTTTGTGATTTGATTTTGCTACTTATTTGGGTCAGATAGCATGCCGAATCTTGGGTTATAATTTGCACCTCTTATATTCCACTATATATATATAACCTGTTGGCTGTTGATACGAGCTTGAGTTGTTGTTGATTTAATTTGTAGGAACAACGTTCTTTGTCGTATGTGAACCAGGGACACAACACATGGATGGTCTACTTGATAACATATTTATGAAGTATTGGCTAAGTTCATCGTCATCGGAGGAGCTTATCGTTTTGTTCTTTAACATGTTTTTAGATTATTGTCTATTAGTTTAGCATCTTGTTGTTAGAACTTACTAGATGGCTAGCTTGGACATGTATTGGCTTGAACCAGAATTTCATCTTTTTTGTGTAATTTTAAACCCAGTGGATAAAATGAATGAATGAATGTGGAATTCTGAAGTTTGAGTTTAAATTTGAATTTCAGTTTGGGTTTAGTTTGAGTTTAAATTTGAATTTCAGTTTGGGTTGACTTTGTCTTGACTTTTGACTTGACTTTCTTTGACTTTTCCTTGAACTTGACCTTGAATTGACTTCCGTTTGACTGGACTTCCATTTGACTTGGATTGACCTTGATGTAGTCACATTATCAGATTTAGCCATTCAGGCATTTCAGCAAATCTGAATCAATATTTTTTTTATATTATAATTTAAATCTGAGACTCACGACTTAGGGTCTGCACCTCGTTACACTTGAAATCAGTCGTTATTTTGAGACACACGGCTAAGGGTCGTACAAAATAGCTACGCTTTATCAGAGACCCCAACAGAGACGGTTGGAACTAGTCTTATAACTCGTATACATGACTTGTCCTGACGGTCGCAGAACTTCTGTTTTCCACTAGTGTCATCAAAGAGAAACGAAAAACTTTCAACATTGCACCGTCCGCTGGAAGCATGGCCATGACAATGGTGTGGAAGTCCATAAGATGTTTGTTTGGGTCTTCATTCACCGTGCCATGGAACTTTGGTAATTCTCTAAGCAACCCCGGCTTGATCTCAAAAGTAGAGTCCGTTTGAATACACCCCTATTGTGTATCAAGCTTATGAGAAGCTAACTCCTTGAGTGAACGATTTGCATCACCCATTGCTTCTTCTTCTTCTTGATGGAAAGTCTCTTCTTCTACTTCCAACTCTTGTTCTTCCATTGCGTCTTGACTTGGTTGGAGTATTGTGCCTCTTCGAGTAGCTATCCCTCACCTTGGATAATTCCAATCTTTAGAAGCCAGGGATTAGGTACCTGAAAACAATTCTCCCAAACAAGTGAGAAACAAGACAAGAAAACAAGAAACAAAGATAAAAGCAAAAACAGAAATAAGAAACTAAAAACTTAATAACTAGCTGTATGCCTCCCCGTCAACGGCGCCAAAATTTGATCGCTGTCGTATGCGTCAAAAATAATTTCACTTTCCTAAAGTATATGATAAGAAAGAGTTTGTTTCCACAGAGAGGCGATTGTAGTTATTGCGTATTCAATTTCTTAAAGTAACCAATTGGGGGGATTTCTGATTTTTAAGTAAGCAATAAAAGTAAATTAAAAGCAAAGTAAATTGGAGAAAGTAATCAATGGAGAAATATATTGGTCACAGAATTCATCTTCAATCTTAGACATGTGCTTGCATATATGATTAGAATTACGATTTAATCTCTTGTATTATCAACAGCCTAGAGAATCAAGAGAGCAAGATAATCTATTAATTTCCTAAGTTCATCAACACACACATTAGAGCTGCGTATGTGAATTCTACCTAAAGAATAACCTAACGCCATGCGCTAATTAAGTTCAATTCCTAGGAGCATTAAGTTTCAGAAAAAGCCTGATCAATGCAATTGTCATACATTGCGCATAACAATTCAGACAATGGTCAGACTCTACATATGATTACGAGAGTGTATCACTACAAACCGTAAACATATTATGCTACTTGTATTCAGGGTTTTCGTTCGATGAAAAACCCTAAAATAACTATGGACAAGGATGCAAGTTCAATTAATTGGCCACTTAACTAATCAAACATCATAGTTCTATCACAATACATCAATCATGTGATTATTAAAAACAGTAGAAGTATGAACGATAATCAAGAGAGAAAACTAATACATACATCAAGCACAAGTTTTAGAAATAAGACTACATCCTTAACCAATAATATTAAATTTAGCTACTCATAGCTATGGAATTCATCACAAAAATATGAATTGAATAAAGAAGAAGATGAACAAAAGCAAACCCTAGTAGCGTAAACAAAAGCGGCTCTCTCCTTAGCTTCCAAGAAATAATCGGTGATAGCCAAAGTTGTAGAAACTTTCTCCTTTTGTAGCTTTTCTCCAACTTCTAAAATTAGGTCTTCAAAGCCCAAAGTCCAATAATAAGATGTCCACCAAGCCCATATGTGAGGAATATCCATGTGAAAATATGTCCCAAAAGAGGTCGCCGGAAAACTGGTATTATGGCCGGAATCCGACACCGGAAAATAGTTCAGGTGACCAACAAAGTCCACCCGGTCACCTGTCAACGATTCAACTCGGTCGGGTCAATTGAGTCAGGATACTGAGTCAAACCGGGTCACCAGGTGAGTCAGAGTCTTAAGTCAGAACCGAGTCAGCTGTGCTGGTGAGCTAACTGGACTGACTTGTCAGGCCACAGTCTTGCACAGGCCAGAGCTATGTCACAGCCAAGATGGCTCTGCATCTCTTGCAATCTTCCATTCTTCAAACTGAGCCTAACATTCATATTCTTTTGTAGCCTCAGCACCCTTCAAGCACTAATCGCAAACCGTAACCAACCATCAAGTCCATCGTAACATCATTGTTCTTTCCTGCAACTCATTGCACGGCATTCAACTCTCAATTGCTGCAGTCTAACCTTGCAATCAACAACACCACAACGTCACCGATTCACTTCATTCCCACCTGCAATATTACTTGTTTCTTTTACTTGAAAGGTTCCAGTGCAGCCAAACCTCCAAGCCATCTCCTTATTCCCTGTCTCAAACCATCGCAACAGCAGCGCCAGCTCAACTCAACCTGTCACATCCATTCTGCACCACTACAAGCCACAACAAGCACCATCCATACCAATTGCTTCACCTGAACTCAACCCATAACTGCCTGTAGCTGTAGCTTCCTTCAAGAACTCACATCATTCCTCCATGCTCAGTTCCATCTCCATACCTGCAACACAATTCCAAGTCCCACCAAACAATCACCAGCACAGCTTTGTCAGCTCACATTGCTGCTCTGCACTGCAGCTGAAGCAACTGCTACAAATCATCTGCTTCTCATAATTCTCCCATCTAGGTTTACAAGCAATTCTTCGTTGTATTGCAGCACCACTAATGCCTCCGCTGCACTTTGTTTCACTATTTCCATTTCCTTTGTGTCTCAGCTGCTCACAACACCCTGCCACAGATCATCACCACAATGAACAACAACCATTTCACCAGCAACTCATCTCACTTCCTAAACCAAACCATTCCATCCTTGGCTTCAAAAACTCATCACTACCCTTGACCAGTTCCGCCATATTTCTCAGCTCCTTAAAGCAGCACACAATATCTGCAACTTGAGCTACATCCGAGTCTCCAACCGCAGCTGCGATTCCTTTTGTTGAACCAGATTCTTCAATTCTTCTTTGTTCTTGGTCAAAACCTAACTAAAAATCCCCAAATTCAAATCAGATCCAAGAGCAGCAAGAACAACCCAATCAACCTCAGATTCATAATACTGAAATTGATTAGTACCCAACTCACTAATTCTCAAATTCTTCACCATCTTCAAACCTCGGTTCAAACTCAAATCAAACCCCTTCAATAATCCAGCTACATAACAACAGAGACTCATGTGAATCGAGTTATTCGATTTATCATCATTTCAGATTCTGCAGCAAACCTTCTTTGATTCTTCAACCACAGCAACACAGCATCTCGAAACCTGGTTCCTTTCTAAAAACTCCCTCTTCTCTCACAGAAACAACAAACTTAAATTGGGGAAGATGATTTTCTTCTTCACGACCAAGTTGATAAGGTTGCAGGTACGACAGGTATTTAGGCACCCCGGATAATGGATATGGGTCACCCAGTGGCAATTTGGCTAATAATTTTCACATACAAAGTCAGAATGTCTTCTTTCTTTCGCCAATGGCTTCGTCTTTTCGTTCTCTGCAAGATGACGAGAAGAAATCCTGAACTTGAGAGAGTTCCACTTCTTTTTGTTCCAATGACTCCAAAGCACCTGAATAACTCAAAAACAAACATAAGATACATAATTTACAAGAAAACTCGCAAAGAAAGCATAAACAATAGATAAATATCAAGGTGTTTACAACACCTATCAGAGACAGATTTATTCAATCTATAGAATTTTCTGTGTGAGACAGATTTGTTTATCAAGTCTTCGACTTTGGGTCGTAGCAACTCTTAGTTGTGGGTGAGATCAACTAAGGGAATCAAGTGCGTAGTATCCTGCTGAGATCAGAGACGTAAGGAATGCAACTGTACCTTGAATCAGTGTGAGATTGATTAGAGTTCAACTACAGTCCAGTCCGAAGATAATTGGTAGTAGTCTAGAGTCTGTAGCGGCTTAATTAATACAGTGTGGTGTTCAATCTGGACTAGGTCCCGGGGTTTTTCTGCATTTTCGGTTTCCTCGTTAACAATATTCTGGTGTCTGCGTTATTTCTTTTCCGCATTATATTTTGTTATGTAATTGAAATATCACAGGTTGTGCGTTTATATCAATCAATTATAATATCCAACCTTGGTTGTTGATTTAAATTGATTGACACTTGAACATTAGTTTTTAGTACCGTTCAAGTTGTTTCACATAATAATCAAGCTCGCAGATTTCTATCTGTTTGATTTGCTGATTACATTATGCAACAGAGATATTAAAACTCTTTGATATACTTTACTCTAGATTGAGTCTGACTGTCTAGTTGATTCTCTAGAAAGTATATTGTAGTAAGTCCTCTCAGATTGTCAAACGAATTGTTGGGTGTGATTGTTAGACCCCCGCATTTTCACTTACCATATTTTGGTACTTCATTTGAATTTTTTAATAGGATGCAATCTATTAGCTAGTCACATTTGGTATAGTTATAAGGTTTTAAGTTACAATTCGTACTTTGACCACTCATGTCAGGTGCTTGATTAGGGATTGCTTTCAATCATTTACACTTCATTGAAATAATACTGACTTGTATGGGAAGTAATAATATTACGATTCGAATGAATGTAGCTCAAATAAGTTTAATCAAATTAGTACTGGTAATTACAATTGCAGACTTCTTAGGCTGGATGCTTGTTGTGTTGAAGATGTTGACTGGGATAATCTTCTTGAGCATAGATAACCAACTCAACTGAAGATGATGCATGAAGCACTTTTTATGTTGGACCTGTTGGTATAGCTGATAAATTATTCTGATTTTGTAGTAAATGTGAACACAAAAAAAAAATACTGGTATTATATTAACCTTTCAAATTGGAAAATCTACACCTCACATGAAAACCTAACCATTTATGAAGAACTTAACTCTTCTGATTCCTGTTTGTTGTGTTGGTTTCAGGTCTGGAGACATTACTCTGAAACGTTGGAGACAGATGGTAAATCACATTGGGACGCATGCACTGCAATCCTGCGCAGAACAAGTAGAAGTACTTGCCAAACGATATTGTCCTGAGCTACTTGAAGTCAGAAAATCCCTTGACAACCGACCCGTGGTTGATTGAGGTGTGGATGTGGAGCTGCGGGCTCAAAAGAGAGGTTGCGGAGTAGGTCAAGCACTAAATTGGTGCTTAAAAATGTATATTTGGATCCAAGTTCTGAAGTAGTTATGTACTTGGTGACTGGGGAGGCAATGAAATGATCATATTTGAGACAATTATGTCCCAACACTGAAAAACTGTCAATGAACAAAATTCATCAAAACTTGTACTGCAGGCACCCTCCCTAGATAAGTAATTAGAAGCTGTACGGAAGAGGGGAATTGCCCTGGATACTCAAAATCTATTCAAATGGCTCAAATAGACCCGAGCAAGCCCGTGGAGTTATGGTATCTAAATTTCATAAACTTTGTTCCACATCTGGGTTTGGGATGGCAAGTATGTTATACTATATACAACGAAACACCAATTAATAATTCATTTTTCGATCTAGTACTACCTTTATTTCCGGAAACGTTAAAAAAATTAGGCTAAATTGGAAAAGTGGTGGTAACTTTTTTTTTTTTTTGAAAAAGAGGGAATTGTAACTAGTAAGTAAAAAAAATGTATTACAAGAACATCAACATCAATCAATGACCAGTAGTTTGTAGTAAGTAATGAGTAAGAAAAAAAAAAAGGGAGAAACTCATTAGCACCAAATTTTTTACGGATTAGAAAAAAAAAGGGAGAAATCAGCACTCAGCGGAAAACCTAAAGACTGTTATAAACCATTGTTTATTTACTAAGATGCCCCCATGGCTAAGATTAGGGTTTCTTCTATTTGTATAAATAAAGGCCTAATCTCTTGTATTTTACACACATCTAATAAGATTTTCTCCCCTTCTTCGTCTCTATTTTTTGTCTTTTCTTCTCTATTTTCTAGTTCCACAACACGTCATCAGCACGTAACCCTAATCACTGAGCGATATATTATCAAAACAGAAGTCGAAAATTATTTAGCGGGGCCGAGCGGTTGGATACAAAGTTGTCTTTTTTGCATGAGTCGATTCTTTGGTTGGAATAGCATCATCCGTCAACTGGGGACGCAGTTATTTATTGGATTGGGAGTGCAGAGATTAAATAACGACTAATGGACGGAGTATGTGATTTCAAAGTTGTATACGTGTGTTCCAGTCTAAGCAACTAATGATAGACGTTTCCAAGTGATGGTCGTCCACCATTATACAATAAAATCTCAACAATTTTTTTAATTATTGTTTAATTTTGAGTTTTTTTTTTTCTGTTTTGTTATGGGTGATCAATATAGAATAATAAGTTTGATTATCCGGTCTTCTCTTATTCTTTTTAGAAAGAAAAAGAAAAAAAAATCCATTGAAATATGGTTTACAATTTCTATTCCTAATGAAATTGTAATCACAAAAAATTGGTGTAGTCACAGATCGGATTACCTTTATGGTAATGAATCACATGCATGGTTGAAAAACCTCCGGCTAATTTATATTGGTATCTTTGTCCATTGGACAATGATCATGTGATTCATATTTGGTTTCTATTCTTTACAGAAACCATTATATTACCCCACAATGGATTTTCCATAGCAAACGACATTTGCTTTCCAGTCGACTTTACGATTTTGGTATATCGTTTATACCAATCAATATTAGTTTTCTCCATAAATTCTCTATAATGAGAAGTAAAATTGGCATTTTGAGTATTTTTAGCCAATTTTGGTTTTTGATTTCTATTCCTCTAGAGAAATCTTCATCAACCAAAGAGTATTTTTCTACATAGAAAAACGACTACCATTTCTTTATTTTCTCCAAAAGAAACATATAAACCAATTAGAATTGATATTCTATCTATACTACGAAGATTGAATATCGCTATCATGGTATTGGTAGTTGCAAATACCAATAAAACGAGGAATTGCTACATTCTTGTTGGATATTTTTGCATTGTGGTAATTATCTCCAAATTTTGGGATTGCTCCATTGGAATTAGAACACAATTGGACACTCATGATCAATGGGTGCGCACCCGGCTTGTTAGCCTATATCATTAGTCCTTGTAGTGACTAAATTGATCTTTAAATAAGTTTTTTTTGATACCAAAAGTGTCCATAATTTCATCTTGATTATCTCATTGGCCCTATCACGATTTTTATTTTTCTGGAGATTTATTTTATTTGTACGGCTGTAACCGATAAAATCCATGGTTGATGTTCAATTTGTATCTCTAGTAGATTACAATTTTAGGACAATTTTTTTCTATGGCTCTTGGAGTCAATATCTACTGTCCACACTGGTATTCTTAACATCCAGAAATTACTATGAGTATATGTCCTCGAATTAATCGGATAATACTTTACGAAATTTATTTTCGTTTTTATAAGATGAAAATATTTCCGCCATAATCAGGGGGAGACTATACACTACCAGCAAAAGTTGGTGTTAATTAACTTGAATGTTATATCAGTTTGTCTCCCATCATGATCAAATCGAAAAAGGCTGCCATCTCAAATAAGGCGCGAAAAAATTTCATCATGCTTTTAATAAGCTTATGCCCCTTGGAAAGGCAAATCCAATCACATGTATGAACTTTGTAGCATTTTGAAAGAGGCTGCATATAGTGCTCCAATTGAATCTATCAAAACAAGATCCACATTCTCATGATTCAAATCTCCTCACTGGAAGATAAGTAGATTATAATGCCCGTGGGCGCTGGTACCCCAGCAATTATGTGAAGTTTTCAAGATATGCATACACTTGAGAATTGTGTAGGATCGTAGTTAATTAATATTGTCGAATATTCATTTACAGTAGCTACTGAAATAATTAAAGATGGTGGTTGTTAACCCCTCTGCAGAGGAATATCGACATATGTGATTGGTTGGCATATAATCCAAATTATGTTGGATTAATTTCTCGATTGACGCAATTTTGGATCCAAAACTTAACACCTTAAACATGCCAAGCCTATTAATTATTGGTTGGCGTAGTCATAATGCGTTATTATACGAGAAATTTGTTCGTTTGTAAAACGATTTTTGTGGTCTTAATTATTTTCGCACCTAGGATTGATTTATTAATTGTTCTGTTTATACAATGCACTTGGCGTGGTAGTCTTTGAAGGTCTCATATTGCATTCACACAAGAAATGTGGTCGGAGAACATATTAAATTGTTAATCCTTGAAGGATTCAAATTATATTTAGGCAGCCACCTTATTTGCTTACATAAAATTAACAATCCTTTATGTGTTTTTTTAGAAATTTGGTGCAAAACCAAAAATCCGGATTAATTAGTTGATGATTTCAACGTTATAGGTCTCTTGAAGAGTCCTTAAAAACACAAAATCCACGCTTTAGCAACATAATTCTATTTTTCTTTCTTAAATCTGCACTTGGAATTATGCTAGCTTAAACTCTTCTTTAAGATAGACTAGAGTTATTATTTTGATGCTTATTTCTTGAAAACTCATGTAGTTGAGTTAGCATCGATAAATATGTCAAAAGTTGTACTCTTTTCCCTTGGCTTCAGGTTTTGTCCCATGTGGTTTTCCTGACAAGGTTTTAACGAGGCAACATCTCTGACGTTTAATTTTTTATTTTATTTTTTAATGTTGATATTTGTGCTCTTTTTCCTTCGACCAAATGTTTTCCCATTGGGTTTTATTTGCAAGGTTTTAGTGAGACAATTTAATTCAACATGATGGTCATCCAAGGGGGAGTTGTATATATTTTGGTTGTCTAGTGGATGCCCACATTTGATTAGACCAAATCAACTTAATCATCTCCTAAGAATTTGGATTTCCTTCTCACAAATACGATTTTTGTTCACGTATGATAAGGTATTCATATCTTGGCACTTTGTTGAAGAAAATACATCAACTATTTCTGCAAATCATCTACAAGAAATTAACAATCCAAGACTCAAGTACATGAAGACTCGAGAACACTACTATTAGAAGACTAACGCAAAAGAAAACTTCATCAACTGGCAGATTTCTCACGAAAGCATTGCTGTCTCCAATATTCAAGAAATTCGTTTATCGAAATTGGGAAGTGTCAACTCGAAGATTTGCAAGCCAAGATTTAACTAAAGTACGTACTTATCAGGGGGAGCACAATCATCAAAGGTGCATTTACCAGACTTATCGCGTTGTACTCTTTTTCCTTCGTCGAGGTTTTGTCCCACTGGGTTTTTCCTTGTCAAGGTTTTAATGAGGAAACATTTACGTGTCCAACACTTTGTTTCAAGTTTTTACGTGCTTGTACAATTTCGTGTTTTCTCTTTTGAGTTTTCCTGATATGTTTGTATTGATTTAGCCACTGTGGTCATCAGGGGGAGTGTTATAAACCATTGTTTATTTACTAAGATGCCCCCATGGCTAAGATTAGGGTTTCTTCTATCTGTATAAATAAAGGCCTAATCTCTTGTATTTTACACACATCTAATAAGATTTTCTCGAGTCCTGTTATTAGGAGGGAAAGAACGGATTTGAGGAGGGAAAGATTTTTGCCAAATTGCTGTCAACGCATGGTCAAAATCAAACACTTGTTTCAGTTAGAGATTACCCACCCTACCCTTAACAGTTTAATACCTCCTCATCGCTCTCAGTCCCTGCTTCCCATAGATCCTTCGTATTAATGTTTATCTATTCCGTCCAAAGAAAGAACAACCCTTCTTTATCAGGTAGTCATTATTGTGATCACTTATTTGCATCAGATGATTAAGAATCACTTATACTTTGTATTCATCATTGTTATCTCAACATGTTCTAATTTGGATTAAAACGGTTACGTGATGTTTTCATGTACTTGATTAAATAATTTTGATAGGACTATCTTATTTCTTAATGATCACTCCTCGTTCCGTATCCGTCTATCTGGGACCACTTAATCACAAAGATCAAACAAAGAGGCACGTATTGTGGATTTGTAAAAATGGTCGATAGAAGGAAGAAGACGAACTGTATTGCATTTTTATTTGGGTCTTGTTTGGTTTGTAAACCTAATTTTAATATGGATATTTTGGACATTTTATGGTTCTCCTAAAAGAGTCAATCCCTCCTGGTAAGTTTTAATTCCCTCCTCGTAATCCTTCCCTCCTCGAATCCGTTCTTTCCCTCCTATTAACAAGACTCGATTTTCTCCCCTTCTTCGTCTCTATTTTTTGTCTTTTCTTCTCTATTTTCTAGTTCCACAACACCTTTTTTTTTTTTTTTTAATTTAAATTTATATGGCTGCCGGGTGGCACATAGAAAAACGTTAAGGGCTACCTTATAGTCCTTTCTTCTTCATTTCATTCCGCCATTTCTCACTGTTCTTCACATAAACCCTAGACAGAAACACTCTGAAATTGAAATCCCAACAAAGAAGAAGATAGAAATCGTCTGAAGCTCAATCACCACCTGAGGTTCGTATTCTTCTTCTTTTTTCTGTAAATCCCTAATTTATCTTTTTTCTTAATTGATGTTTACAGTGATAAATAGAATTTAGGGTAAGCAATCTGACTAATCTGAATATATACTTAATGTTACCTCTTGATTCTTCCAATTAACAGAACTTGTGGGTCTAATTTAAGGTTTTAAATTTGAGCAATTTCACTGGACTACTAAGGATAAAGCAGAAATGGCCAATTTTATAATTTTTGGCCAAATTCAAGTAGAAAATAGAACAATGCTAAACAAAAACACCATAGCTTTGGAGATAATAAAGAAATGAGTAGAAAAGTGTACTACACATGATGACAACCTACTGCACGGCTTTATGTTTGTGGATTTATTTGGTGTTGTGCTAGTTACTTTCACTTGTATTTGGGACATTTTGCTTTCTCTTGTAAAATTACAGTCAAGTGTTTTGCGTTTGCATCTTTTATTTAGATCATACAGCAATTTCTGTGCATTTGTTCTGATTTGTGAGTGTACTTGCTTAACACTGTCTTGTGAAGTATATCTTTTGGTTAATACTATAAATGTGTTTAGCACTATGATAATCTTTGCTTTTATACGTTTATAGGTTGTGTTTCACTTGCGTTCGATGTTTCACTTAGATTTTTACCTTTTATTTTGATTACATTAAGTCTTTGGTTCCTCCTGGAATGGATGAAGAGGATATACTGCAAAAGAGCGAAAAGAAGAAGCACAAGAGAATCAAGGAGAAAGAGGCTTTGAGCTCTTCAGAAGTACCTACAGAGGAGAAAAAGAAGCACAAGAAAAGCAAGCAAAAAGAGACTTTGAGCTCCTCAGAAGTATCTACAGATATGGGAGGTGCGCAAAAAGTCAAGGGGTCTGAGGAGAAAAAAGTTGTGTCTGATAATGGGAGAGAAGGAAGTGGCAAACGCAAAAATAAGAAAGACCAGGAAAAGGAAAAGGTTACGGAGTGCAGTGATGTGGAATGTTCAACTGATCAAGCGGCTTTTAAAGGGAAGGATCACACTGGTGTGACTGGCGAGGAATATAATGAGCATTTGAAGACGGGGAAGGGTAAGATGAATGAAAATGGAGGTGATTCCGGAGAAAGCTACATTGAAAAGTCGGGTGGTGTTGCTCAATCTGGTTCTCGTTCTTTTAAGAAGAGGAACAGAGAGGAGGAAGTCCTAGATGTAGCTATAGGAGAGGAGAAGGAGAAAAAGAAGAAAAGGGCCAAATTGGACGCGAATTCTGAAAATATGAAAGTGAATGTCGGAGATGTTGATACAGAAAATAATTTTGGAAGCACAAATGTGCATTTGAGAAACTCGGATTCCAAAATTCATCCAAAAGAGTGAAATTTGCTAGTCATCAGCAGGAAAACCTAAGAAATAAGTTGGTTCAAGGTAAGAGGTTCACGAGGCAAGAAGATCAAATAATCAAAGATGCTGTTCACAACTATATAGAGGTATGCTTATGATATAAATAGAATTATTCCCTTATTCAAAATTGTACTTTGCTAGGCAGTGTGTGGTCTTGTCATATTATATTAGAGTGGAAACCCTTTCAAAGTTCTTTGTGCTCTTGTTGTGGACCAGTGGTGATGCACGTCGAGCACATGCTGCCTTAGTAGCACTCTTTGTGACACACACACAACAAAAATGGAACATGTACCTTTCATGTTACACTTTCACAATTATTATGGTCATGAACATAAACTACTGTAGAGGAAGCGCTTTTTGTCTTAACCGTAGCTTCATGCCTGCAAATGTCATGTTTATTTTGTCTGACCAACTATTTTGATATTAATATTGTTTCAATTTGTTTTTCATCGAATACGCTTGGTAATCATGCTATTAGTCAAAATTCTAGGTTTAAATGATCACGCTGTTTCTATAGGACAAGTGACACATTGCTTGGTTAAATGGTAATTATGCTACCAGTAAAAATTCTAGGTTTCTTCTCCATATGTCTTATTTTATACTAATAACAAATGGCATCTTCTGAATTATCATAATTGGCGAAGGATTCGTGGACCTTAGGAAATAAGGAACCTAGGTAGTTTGAGTTAAAATATCTTAGGGTTAATGTATCACCTATTGTTAATATCTCTTACTGTATCGTTTGAGATTTGCAATGTATCGTGATATGTAGGGTGCAACTTGGTTTAGAGGATTTGTTAGAAGCTATGTTTTCATTGGTAACACTCTCTTGGGGCTCGTGGTAGAGAAACACACCAGGAAAGCATGACTGAGGCCACCACAATATCATGGTTGCCACCTCCAATATCCAGCACCTAGAAACAGATTCCCATGTGTATTCCTTCTAGTCAGTTAATAGTAACTAGTCATTTCTATTTAGTCTTCCCATCTTGAAGTGAGTGCATCACTTGTTAATTTTCCCTTCCCTAAGTTGTCAACTGCGACAGGCACCAAGAAAAAGTTCGCTGGCGTTGCTTTATGTTACAGATTTCTTACCGATGGCAGTTGACTACCACATTTCATTATTGTTCTCAGGCACATAAATTGGGTGCGGAAGGCTTGGATATGATTCTGCACTGCAGAAAATATCCAATGATAAGAAACTGTTGGAAGGAAATAGGTGAGTGTACTCTTTCCATATTTATGTTCCTGGTTAAGTTTCTACTTGCGCGGATGGTGTTTTTCTAGTTATACTCATATTGCATTCGTTGCCTCCATTAGAGTTCAAAAGGTGTGATGAGCCGATGATTCCACTTTCTGAGCTTGTGATAAAAAAAGCATGTATATATCATAGAGAACATACCTTTTGTGTTCACTACGAGTTAATGATGCACATAAATAAATTATATTATTGAAAGAGGTATTTGAAACTTTCAGGGGCTGCCTTACCGTATAGGCCTTACGGAGCAGTATATCATAGAGGACATACTTTGTTTGAGAGGGCAGATTCATGTAAATGGACTGAGGATGAGAAAGCATTCGTCTTAAAGTATGTTTCGTAATGTTGGATTTTGTTGCTTATTTCAATCAATCCAAATTTATGAATCTCGTTTGTCCTGAATGAATTTTAAATTTCTTTCTCTACTTGAGATTCGTTTGATAGATTCTAAGCATATGCCACAATCTCAAACCCTAGGTTTTATGAAAAGCATGGACCAGATTGGAAAGGAT
Source organism: Papaver armeniacum (assembly GCA_023531295.1). Taxonomy (NCBI): domain Eukaryota; kingdom Viridiplantae; phylum Streptophyta; class Magnoliopsida; order Ranunculales; family Papaveraceae; genus Papaver; species Papaver armeniacum. The sequence continues at coordinate 105,359 of JAJJWW010008807.1, forward strand.
TGGGCGATGCCCTCGGAAAACATCGATCTCATGTGAGAGATACATGGCGTCGGACATTTCGTGCAGATCTTAAAACAGGTGAATTGCCTTCGTTTTTTACTTATTCATTTCTTTGTCAGCTTACTTGTCTACCTCGATAGCCTTAAAATAAGAACGCATGTGTCATCGAATTTTGAGGTTATGAAACATAGATCAGGATATATTTCTGTTCATAGCTCAGTTTCAAATAAAAGATTGTTAAGAAGTATGCAGTCACTCCATATTTGAGGGATGGGGGTTGAGTTCGTTAGTTTCAGGTGGTTGTAATTTTTCAACATATATGGTAAACAAACTAAGATATAAAGTACATTACCCTTTTAGTTGGAAGTTGAAACTTTAGTATTTAAGAATTAACTTAAATAATGATCGTCATTTTTCATTTTAATTGAAACAGGGATCTGGGATCAGTCGGAGTATCAGTCTTTGTTTAATTTAGTGAACAAAGATTTGAGAATGCGTATGTATGAGGAAAGGACATCGAAGCATGGCCTGGTTAGTATGAGATGAGTTGGAAAGTTTAAGAAGCAATTGAATGGCCATTCATCTGATTTTCTTAAGTTTTTTGCGCAGATACGTGACAATATCAGTTGGAAAGCGATTAGTAACCGTTTGGCTACTCGAACACAAATGAAATGCTGTACAAAATGGTACGTTTTGACAATGTTATTGTCTCAACTTTGATTTCAGTATTTCATAGGGAATTGTAAACCTGGAATCATATTCCACTTCCCGAAATTATAAAAACTTGAACATTAAATCCGGAATTGTTTTGTTACTGGTGGGGCTGCGATGGATTAGGAAAACTTGACCAGTAGACTTGAACTTCATAGTACTCTACACTGATTTTTGAATGATCTCTTGTTTCTTGATGTTATTCTCCTTGTCAGGTATGCCCAATTATCATCATCTATGGTAAAAGAAGGTAAATGGTCCGACACAGATGATTATCGTTTGCTGGATGAGTAAGGAACTTGTCTTTGGCTTTCTAATGTAGTTGCAGTAAAATAGTAGTATATGGCTTCATGGTATCTATTTCTTAAACTAAATATGTATCCTGTCATACAATGAGTAAAACATTTTTTAAGTGGAAGAAAGCAACATCGGCTGCTACCTTTTTAAAACTAGGAAATCAATCAACCGATATACTAGAAGAAAAGGAGGTTCATTGTTGCAGCAGTAGTGATATGTCTTATGTATTGGTGCTTTATAGACTTGAAGGACAAAAAAGAACTCGAAGTGCATGAGTAGTTATTATATGGTGGCTTACTTGCAATAATATTATAAAATAGGATGCAGTCTATTAGTTAGTCCCATTTTCTGAAGTTACAGTGCGGACTTTGTCCACTCATTACATCCTTCCAATCCTTCACAGTTCAATGAAATAATACCGACTGATTGTATGGGCAGTAATAATGTGGCTGGCAAAACTTAAGCTTAGCAACTGATTCGAAAGAATGTAGCGGAGTTAAGTCTAATCTTATTACTGGAATTGCAGACTTTTTAGGCTGGATGCTTGCTGCATTGAAGATGTTGACTGGGATAATCTGCTTGAGCATAGGTACGCAACTTAACTGAAGCTGATGCGTCAATCACTTATATTGTGATACTTCGTTTCATATTCAATTTGTATGATTTCTTGAAACCATTTTTTATGCTGGACCTGTTGGTAAAGCTGTTCCGACTTTTTAAAAATGAACAAATAACAAGAATATACTGGTATTCTAATAAATAGCTTCATTTCACCTTTCAAATTGAAAATCGATGCCTTGTTTGAAAATCCACACCATTTATGAAGAACTTATCTCTTCTGATCCTGTTTTTTGCTGGTTGCAGGCCTGGAAATATTTCTCTAAAACGCTGGAGGCAGATGGTAAATCACATCGGTATCCATGGACTGCAATCCTTCGCAGGACAAGTAGAAGTGCTCGCAAAACGCTATTGTCCTGAACTACTTGAAGTCAGAGAAGTTCTTGACAGCAGACCTGTGGTTGACTAATATGTGGATCACTGGATGTGGCCTGTGGGAGTTGCGGGCTCAACAGCGAGGATGGCAGGAAGGTCAAGCCCGAACAAAATGACTAAATTGCTTGTGAAATAGGCCAAATTGAAAAAGTGAAAGTATCACTTTTCCTAAAACGGAGGGAGTATTTTTTTTTTCATTCTCCTAGTTCCAATGTCTAGAAGTAGTAGTTTTGTACTTAGGCACCTTACTTCCTGCACTTGCTTGTATGTAATTCAAATACTATATGGAAGAAGGGCATTTCCCCGGTTACTTGATTTCGTCTTCAACTTTATCGATTACTGATCGAAAGAACCTTCAAAATCCAAAATCATCTAGCTGATACTAGTGACCTGAGTTCAAAACTCCTAAGCACCCGGTGATGATACCAGTGAGTTCGAAACTCGTTAGCATCAAATTTTTTATGGGTCCAAAAAAAAAATACAGTATAAAAATAAAATAATCAGTTTATTATTCACTACGCTTAGATGGATCCGTGGGTTGGTGTTACCTAGGCCCAGTCTTGCAAAATGCAAAAATTTAAGGGCTGGCCTCATAAAATCCGCTTCTTCTTTTCACTTCTTCAGTTCGCAATTTTGTTAGCATAAACCCTAAAAAAAAAACACTCTTGAAATTGAAATCCAATAAAGAAATTGAAGTTGAAGAAGAAGAAGAAGAAGATAGAAATCATCTCAATCCTAACAGCTAAATTTTTATCCTCAATTGTGCCTTCTGTAATCGTCTTCATTGAGGTTCGTATTCTTCTTCTTCTTTTTTCTGTAAACCACTAATTTATCTTTTTCTTATTTGATTTTGGCAGTGATAAATAGAATTTAGGGTAAGCAATCTAATTAATCTGAATATATATAATTAATCTTTACCTCTTGATTCAGCCAATGAACAGAAATTGTGGGTCTAATTTAAGTTTTGAAAATTTGGGCGATTTCACTGAACTACTAAGAAACCGAAAATGGCAGATTTTATAGTTTCTGCGAAAATTAATGATGAATTTCACTGAGAGTTTTTTCAATTTTTGCTGCCAGGTTTATCTGTTTTGAGTAGATTGTTAAGTCTCTTGGTTACTCTTGGAATGGGAGTGGTAGGGAAGGATGAAGAGAATGTATTGCGAAAGAGCGAAAAGAAAAAGCACAAAAGAAACAAGGAGAACGATGATTTGAGCACTTCCGAAGTACTCAAAGAGAAGAAGAAGTGCAGGAAAAGCGAAGAAATAGAAACTTTAAGTACCTCAGAAGTACTTGCAGAAAAGAAGAAGAAGCACAAGAGAAACAAGGAAATAGAGGGTTTGAGCTCTTCAGAAGTACCTACGGAGGAAACGAAGAAGAAGAAGAAGAAGAAGCACAAGAAAAGCAAGGATAAAGAGGCTTCAAGCTCTTCAGAAGTACCTACAGAGGAGACGAAGAAGAAGAAGCACAGGAAAAGCGAGGAAATAGAGGCTTTAATTACCCCGGAAGTACCTACAGAGAACATAAAGAAGAAGAAGAAGAAGAAGAAGAAGAAGAAGAAGAAGAAGCACGAGAGAAACAAGGAGAAAGAGGCTTTAAGTACCTCAGAAGTACCTAGAGATGTGGGAGGTGAGAAGGGGTCTGAGGAGAAAAAAGGTGGGTCTGGGAGAGAAGAAAGTGGTAAACACAAAAAGAAGAAAGACAAGGAAAAGGTTACCGAGTGCAGTGATGTAGAATGTTCAACTGATCAAGCGGCTTTTGAAGGTGGCGAGGAAAATACTGAGCATGAGAAGAAGGGGAAGGGTAAAAAAATAAATAAAAGAAAGAATGAAAATGGAGGTGATTCTGGAGAAAGCTGCATTGAGAAGTCTGACAGTGAGGCTGAATCTGGTTCTCGTTCTTCTAAGAAGAGGAACAGAGAAGAGGAAGTGCTAGATGTAGATATAGGAGAGGGGAAGAAGAAGAAGAAGAAAAAGAAAGGGACCAAATCGGATGCAAATATTGGAGATGTTGAAAGACAAAAGAATCTCGGAAGCTCAAATGAGCATTTGAGGAACTCGGGTTCCAAAAAATCATCCAAAAGAGTAAAATTTTCTGATCATGTAGAAGTCTTCCCTGCATCTGATGACCAAGATGACCAGGAGGAAAACACAGGAACTGAGTTGGTTCAACGTAAGCGGTTTACGAGAGAAGAAGATCAAATAATCAAAGATGCTGTTCACAGGTATATGGAGGTATGTTTATGGTATAAATAGAATTAATATCTACTAAAATTTGTACTTTGCTAGGCAGTGTGTGGTCTTTCTATAATTTACTACCACATTAGTAGTCATTATCCGTTGATGTTTTTAGATACATGAATTGGGTGAGGACGGCTTGGATATGATTCTGCACTCCGGGAAACATCCAAATATAAGAGGATGTTGGAAGGAAATAGGTGAGTGTACTCTTTCCATATATATGTAACAGCATACACAGATGGCATCCTTTTGAGTCCAAATCTGTTCACACTCCTCTAACGAGTGTATATTTCACATGTTCTTCTGATTGGTTGATTACTTAACGGATGGCCCCATTACCCTCCATGTTTAGAATCACGACCCTCGTTACATAACTCCCTAGATTAAATCAAGGGTAGAGATTAAAATGTGAAATACACACTCGTTAAGGAGTGTGCACGAATTCACACTCTAATTATACTCATATTGCATTCTTTGTTTCCATTAGAATATATATTGGGTTCAAATGGTGTGATGAGTGGGTGATTCGTATTCAGTATGAATTAATGATGCACTTTCCGTTGTTCCGCAGCAATTATATAATTTGAAAAGGTATTTGAAACTTTCAGGGTCTGCCTTACCGTATAGGCATGTAAACGCAGTAAGTAACAGAGCACATGCTTTGTTTACGAGGGAGGACCAAGATGATGTGGAGGAAAACCTAGGAATTGAGTTGGTTAGAGGTAAGAGGTTCACGAAGGAAGAAGATCAGATAATCAAAGATGCTGTTCACAAGTATATAGAGGTATGTTTATTGTATAAATAGAATTAATATCGACTAAAATTTTAACTTTGCTAAGAAGTGTGTGGTTTTGTCATAACTTATTAGAGTAGAAATTCTTTCAGGGTTCTGTGTGCCCTTGTTGATGATGTGGCACTCTTTATTAACTCATAATCCTTAGCTCAAACTTGGCCAAGCCAGATTTTAATTAAGAAAACCTGAAAACAAAAATCTAACCGTATCTTAGTAACTGGCTTCTTCAGTTCTTCTTCAACATAAAAACTGTTTGAGCTGTGGCTTTTAAGTAATCTGCGTCATAAGAAGAGGCCTTTGTATATTTATTTATTTTGTTGGAGAAATCTAATATAACATTTAGGGTTAAATGATGCTAGTAATCATACAATTATGAAAATACTAAGGCAGATTAGGCCTGAGGATAACATGAGGAAAATAGCAGGAGGGGAAGAAAGAGATGGGAATTCTTTTTATTAAGTAAGAAACGTGCTTAGTTAAACTATCATCACTTGGATCACTAGCTTGAAAATGACTACTAATATTGCTGTGTAATAAAGAGTGCCACATAATCAATAATATTCACCCGTACATATATAAAAAGTGACAGCTCTGATGATTGTCTTTTTCATTTGTTTATCAACCCTTAGTCGTTTTAATTTGTTTTCCATCTAATACGCTTGGTAATCATGCTATCAGTGGAAATTCTAGTATTTATTTTAAATGAACATGCTGTTCTGTAAGACAACTTAAACAAGTGACACATGTATACATTGCTTAGTCAAATCGTTCATATTAGTTTTCTTCTCTATTTTTCTTATGTAATATCCAAGTTAACACCAAATGGCATGATCTAAGTATCATAAATTTCGCAAAGGATACATGGACCTCAGGAAATAAGAAAACCTAAGAAATTTAAGTTATAAATAACTATGTATCACTCGTTGTTATTATCTCTTATTGTATTGTTTGAGGATTTGCTAGAAGTTATGTTCTCATTGATAACACATCCTCGGGGCTCGTGGTAGAGAAACACACCAGGTTAGCATGATTGTGACCCCCAGAATATCATGTTTGCCACCTCCAATACCCAGCATCTAGACACCATATTCCCATGTTCATTACTTCTAATCCTAATTTCTTATTGATGGTAGAGCACCACACTAATAGCCATAATCCACTGATGTTCTTAGATACATGAATTGGGTGAGGACGGTGTGGATATGGTTCTGCACTCGGTGAAACATCGAAATGTAAGAGGATGTTGGAAGGAAATAGGTGAGTCTACTTGTGTGTAACAGCATACACATATGTCATTCTTTTAATTATACTCATATTGCATTCTTTGCTTCCATTAGAATATAATTGGTTCAAATGGTCTGATAAGTCAACGATTCATCAGAAAAGCATGTTTAACGATGCACTTTCCATTGCCTGTTCCACATATGTAAATTATATAATTTGAAGAGGTATTTGAAACTTTCAGGGGCTGCCATACCGTATAGGCCTCGGGAATCAGTATGTCATAGAGCACATACTTTGTTTACGAGGGATGAATCACGGAAGTGGACTGAAGATGAAAAAGCGTTTGTCTTAAAGTATGTTTCGTAAAGTTGGCTTTTGTTGCTTTCTACGCGTGGAGTATGCTTATGTCAATCAATCCAAATTTCTATATCTCGTTTATCCTAAGTGAATTATAAGTTCCGTTCTCTACTTCAGATATTTTTGGTACATTCTAAGCATATGCCTCAATCTTAAACTCTAGGTTTCATGAAAAGCATGGACCAAATTGGAAAGGCATGGCCGATGTCCTTGGAAAAAATCGATATCATGTGAAGGATACATGGCGTCGGATATCTCGTGAGAGTTTGAAAAAGGGTAAACTACTTTCTTTTCTTCCTTTCATTTTGCTTATCTGGAATTTTAATTAAAAAACTAAATTGTGTTTTGTCTACCTCGTTCGTCATCGAATTTTGAGTTTCTGAAACATAGATCAGGGTATATATCTGTTCACAGCTCAGTTTAGAATAAAAATTTGTATGAGTTGCCTCTTCTTTCCTGCAAACACGAATAGTATGCAGTGACTTCCATTTTTAAGGGATGAGGGTTGAGTTTGTTAGTTTCAAGTGGGTTGTCTTTTGTCTCTGATTGTGATTTTTTAACATATATGGTAATTAAACTAAGATATTAAGCACATTATCCTTTTAGGTGAAAGTTGAAACTTAAGTATTTTAAAAATTAAGTTAATTAATGGTCGTCTTTTTACCTTTGAACTGAAACAGGCAAGTGGGATCAGTCGGAGTATCAGTCTTTGTTTAATTTAGTAAACAAGGATTTGCAGATGCATGTGTACGAGGAAAAGAAATCACAACATGGCATGGTTAGTATGAGATGATTTGGAAAGCCCAAGTAGTAATTGAATATTCATCTAATTTTCAAGTTTTAACAAAGGTACATGTTATCTATTCTTAAGTTTCTTAACTCTTTTGCACAGTTACGTGACAATATCAGTTGGAAAGCGATTAGTAAGAGTTTAGGTACCCGGACAGAAATGGAGTGCTGTATGAAGTGGTACGTTTTAACAAATGTTATTAATTCAACTTTGAATTCGTTGTTTTACATTGTAACTTCTCGAAGATGGTCATCGTTGTTTGTGAACTGCTCACATTATTCAAAGTTGAAGATCACCATTCACTTCAGGTTGGAAGGACAGTCTAAAAATATTCACGATATGAATTCGACAGATAGTGGAAATGTACAAATTAGGAAATTAAGATAACTGGATTCACCCCTTCCACATCCCCAGTCAGCTGGGATCCTTTGAACACAAGTTATTCATGTTTCGTATACTACTTAGTATATCTCCTTTCATCAGTTTTTGACATCCATCAGAATCTCTTTACATTGTATGAGCTCTCATAAATCTTCAGATTTTGTAGAGAGTTCCCACCAATGTATATGGATTGTGTAAACTCGAATCACTTTCCACTTCTTGAAATTCAAAAAAGTAGAACCGTAAATGCCGAACTATTTTATTACTATGTGGGGGTTGCGATGGTTTCCGACTGTTTTGCCACTTTTTGGACTGCTTGTCAGGAATCTTGAAATCTGTTTACATGTAGTTTATATTAAGGGATCTTGAAATCTGTTTGGACTGCATTGCACTCAGTAGTCGGATTTTTTATCTTCTTGATGGTTAAAGCATTCTCCTTTTCAGGTATAAACAATTATCTTCATCTATGGTGAAGAAGAAGAAGAAGAAAGAAGAAGAAGAAGAAAGTAACTGGGCCGACGTAGACGATTATCGATTGCTGAATGAGTAAGGAACTTGTCTTTGGCTTTCTAATTTAGTAATGTATGGTTTCATTGTATCTATTACTGGAATCGCAGACTTGTTAGGCTGGATGCTTGCTGTGTTGAAGATGTTGACTGGGATAATCTTCTTGAGCATAGGTAAGCAATTCAACTAAAGCTTGAAACCATTTTTTATGTTGGTATAGCTTATAAATTGTTCTACTTCTGTAAAACATGAAATAGAAAAAACAAAAATACTGGCTGCATTTCACCTTTCTAGTTGGAAGTCAATACCTTGTTTGAAAAATCCACACTCCTCATGGGAACCGGAAAACCTATCCATGTATGAAGAACTTATCTCTTCTGATCCTGTTTGTTGTGTTGGTTGCAGGCCTGGAGACATTACTCTGAAACGTTGGAGGCAGATGGTTAATCACATTGGTATCCATGGACTGCTTTCCTTTGCAGAGCAAGTAGACGTGCTCGCTAAGCGCTATTGTCCTGAGCTAGTTGAAGTCAGAGAAGCTCTTGACAGCAGACCTGTGGTTGGTTGAGGTGTGGATGTAGGAGCTGCGGGCTCAACAGGGAAGATGGCAGGAAGGTCAAGCCCATAACAAAAACACTACTCTACAGACTAAGTTGGTGCTTCTAATGTCTGAAGCAGTTATGTACTTGGTGAGGCAATTAATAGCGACACTGTCGCACTGAAAAACTGTCAATGAACAAAATTGATCAACACCTGTGCTTCAGGCACCCTGCTCCCTGCATAAGTAATCAAGAGCTATATGTAAGAGGGGCAATTGCCCTGGACCACCTGGTTACCCAGTTCAAATTGAATGACTGTCTGTGTCTATGAAAGCATCAACTATTTCTTTAATCAACTCTACACAACAATTCTACGCTTTAGGCCAGCTGTGAATAAACCTTTTATGGACTGTCTGTACAAACTCTATGCATCTATGTGGTTCTTTTACAGTGGAATGTTGTTGACTATTTAAAATTAGTAAATCTTTAGGTGCAAAATGAAAATCACTATCACACAAGTACAACACACAATAGAAATAGTTTAAATTTACTAACCTCCATGAAGCACCACTGGGAAATGCACGTGTACTCGGTATCTGAACCAGACTTGGCCCCTGATGCGGTTCGGTATGTGAATCTGACTTGGCCCCGCAGTTCGAGTCAGATTTTGTTTTTTTGTTTTGAGTCGGACCTGATTTGCGACCTCACTCAGACTTCACCCCCGACTCACATAATCAAGCCACTAATTCACATATTTTTGAATCAAATCTGACCCGAAAAATAAACAAACTGAGTCCGATCTAGATGAGTCTGATATCAGACCATTAGTTTTTTTTATTTTGAGTCAGATCTGACTGGCGATCTCACTCATACCCAATCCTTGACTCATAGGACCAAGCCACTAATTCACATATTTTTAAGCCAAATCTGGCCTAAAAAAACAACCATATTAAGTCAGATCTAAATGAGGCAGGTGATATCAGTCAGATCCAGACGAGTTAGATTCGGACGACTTAGATGAGTCAGCAAAAAACAAACAACAAGGTGCTAGTTGACACTGAGGTCACTGGATAGTTACACTCGTCTTATTGCTTTGGGCAGCTCTACTGATTCTGCTCAGTAAATCAAAAAGGAATTTCAACACTCAAGTCATAGAGGCTTACTGTTGTGTTTCCACAATAACTAACTCTCAAAATCGGAGAATTTAAGAGAAATCCGGTACGAAACCAGCCTGAGAGAGAGAAGAAGAAAACTAAATTTTATCACAATCAATTCATGACAGCCTTAGGTGTTTTTCTTACACATTTATTGGTTCAACCCTAATCAAAGAAGGCTAACTAGCAATGGACACATGTCCAGATCGTAACAGCTAATCAACAGTTACCAATATATCTATTAGAGCACCCTGATGACATTATTAACAACAAACCTTCTCACTGTAATTAGACAGGACACATGACAATACCCCACCCCGACCCCCGACTCCCCCCCCCCGAGAAAATAATCCTTGCTCTCAAGGATTGAAGTGTGGAAAATGAGCAGAGATATGAGAAGCATCCTCCCAAGTAGCTTCATCGGATGTTGTGTTAGACCAGTAGATCAGAAGCTGATGGACTGAGTGAGTGCCTCTGGTGATGGTGCGCCTGTCTAGAACTGCAATTGGGGTAACCAGCACCTGGCCATCATTATCAACCAATGGGAGTGTAGTGGAGGGAATGTGAGCGACTCCCAATGCGCCGTGTCACTTTGTGAGGCATGGAAAACAGGATGTATGCGAGCCTCTGGTGGTAGCTGCAACTTGTAAGCAACTGAGCAAATTTTCTGAGTGATGGCATAAGGCCCATAGTATTTGGCTGAAAGTTTAAATTTCTTTCAAAGAGAAACAAAAGTTTGTCTATAGGGTTGGAGTTTGAGGTATACCAGGTCACCAACTGCAAAGAATCTGTCAGCTCTTTTCTTGTCAGCAAAAAACTTCATGCGCTCTTGGGCCTTGGACAATGCCTCCTTGATAAGATGCAATATTTCAGCTCTTTGCTTGAAGTACTTCTCAACTGAGGCCACATATGAGACAGTAGAAGATGAAAAAGCAAAATGAGGTGCTTCATATCCATAAAGTGCTTTGAAAGGAGACATTTTTTAACTGGTGTGGAAGCTGGTGTTATACCACCATTCAGCTAAGGCCAACCATTGCACCCATTGCTTTGGTTGATGTCCAGTCATGCATCTGAGGTAACTCTCAAGGCATGCATTTACTCTTTCTGTCTGTCCATCAGTCTGAGGATGGTAGGATGTACTAAGCTTGAGTTCAGAGCCTAGCTTCTTAAAAAATTATTTCCAAAAAGAGCTTGTAAAAATCATGTCCCTCTCTGACATAATGGAAGCAGTCAGACCATGTGATCTAAATATATTGTGCAGAAATGCCTTTGCTACTGAAGAAGCAGTGTAAGGGTGTTGTAATGGGATGAAATGGCTATACTTGGTTAGCCTGTCTACCACCACCACGATGACATCTTTTCTTTCACTCTTGGGTATTCCTTCAATGAAATCAAGACTGATATGTTTCCATGCTTGTCCAGGTAATGGAAGAGGTTGCAGCAATCCTGCAGGTAATGTATGTTCTCCTTTATTTCTTTGACAAATATCACAAGTGGAGACCAGAGAAAAGACTTCCTGCTTCATTTTGGGCCATAAAAAATGAGTTTTTGCTCTAATATAAGTAGCTTGCATTCCAGAGTGACCCCCAACAGCAGATGCATGAATGGAATGCAGAATTGTATCTCTAACATTGTTACTGCTACCAATATATAATCTGGATTTGTATCTTATCACTTCATCCTGGTAAGTATATTGTTGAATGGATGTAGGAGAGATAAGGAACTGAGAGATGAGGTGTTGAGATTTAGTGTCACCTATATAGCTAGTAATGACCTCCTGCATCCAAATAGGTTTAGAAAAAGCCAAAGTGTTGATTATAGCTTCATTGTGTGGTCACCTTGAAAGTGCATCAGCCACTTTGTTCTCAACTTCCTTTTTATACTGAATATTATAATCAAATCCAAGAAGTTTCATTAACCATTTCTGTTGTAAACCAGTGTGTATTTTCTTCTCCAGAAAGCATTTGATGCTCTGATGGTCAGTCTTGATGGTGAAGTGGTGACCTTGCAAGTAGTGTCTCCATTTGGTAACAGCTGAGCGCACATCCATGAGTTCATTCTCATATGTTGATAAACCCATTGCTCTAGGGCCCAAAGGTTTGCTGAAAAAAGCAATTTGCTTGCCTGTTTGCATGAGAACACAGCTCCTAGACCTGTAGCACAAGCATCTGTTTCTAAAACAAATGGTTTTGAAAAATCTGGAAGAGCCAAAACTGGAGTTGTGGTCATTGCAGTTTTCAGTTTGTTGAAGGCCTCTGTAGCTGATGCAGTCCATTGAAAAGAATCCTTCTTCAATAACTCAGTAAGAGGTTTACTAATAACTCCATAGTTTCTCACAAGTTTTCTTTAGTATCCCATGAGTCCCAAAAAACCTCTTAGTTCCTTGATGTTTGTTGGTGTAGGCCAAGTAGTCATTGCAACAACTTTAGTAGGATCAACAACCACTCCTTGTGCAGTGATGATATGTCTCAATTATACTTCAATTCAGATTGAGCAAAACAACATTTGGATATTTTGGCATACAAATGGTGTTGTCTAAGGAGAGAAAGAGTAATCTGTAAGTGGTGTGCATGAGTTTGCAAGTCAGGGTTATAGACCAGTATATCATCAAAGAATACCAAAATGAATTTCCTCAAATGAGGCTGAAAAATTTCATTCATCAAGGCCTGAAAGGTTGCAGGAGCATTTGTAAGGCCAAATGGCATAACAGTGAACTCATAGTGTCCTTGATGAGTTCTGAAAGATTTTTTGTATATATCTTTAAGTGTAACCAAGATTTGATGATAACCTGATCTTAAATCAATTCTTGTAAAGACACAAGCACCATGTAATTCATCTAATAGTTCATCAATGATTGGTATAGGAAACTTATCTTTAATGGTGATGTTGTTGAGCTTCCTGTAATCCACACAAAACCTCCAACTATTGTCCTTCTTCTTGACTAAGATAATTGGAGAGGCAAAAGGGCTATGGCTTGGCTGAATTACTCCAGTTTGCAACATTTCCTTCACTAGAGTCTCAATAACATATTTTTGCACATAAGGACATTTGTATGGTCTTTGGTTAATAGGTGTTGAATTTGGTTGAAGTGGAATGGAATGATCAAGTTATCTATGTGGAAGTAATTGAGTAGGTTCAGAAAAAACATCTTGAAAATCTTTGAGAACATCAGCAATAATAGGAGGAATAGGTGATGGAGACTTACTTTCAGTGACATAGAATAATTGGCCCACAATGCCATGTGAATTAGTGTTGAAAAAATGTTGAACTCCTTTTTTGTCCATCATCATTAAGGAAGGAGGTTTATGAGCCCCAACAAGCGTAATTTGTTCTCCATGATGTAAGAAGGAGATACTCAATGTGGAAAAGTTGAATATGATGTCACCTAAACCTCTCAGCCAATCTGCTCCAAGGACCACATCACATCCACCCAAAGCAAGTAATCTCAAATCCCCTTTGAACTGATAATCTTGCATTGTCCATTGTAAGGATTTACAAAGACCAGAGCTAACTGTTTGTTCTCTATTTGCTACCGTAACTAGCAAGTTAGGAGTTGGGAGAATGCAACATCCAAGAGATTTAGCCAAATCTGAGTCAATGAAACTGTGTGTGCTACCAGTATCAATGAGAATAGAGATTTGTTGTTTGTTAATTAATGAGGCCTGGGATTCAAATTGTATCTCCAATGAAGTTACCTGTAAGAGCATTAAGGGAGATTTCCATATCACTTTCCACTGCAGGAGTGTCTTCAGTTTCAGTAACTTCCTCTGCTTGGGTACTAGTTTCTGCCTCCTCTTCTGTGGCTACCATCAAGAACAATTGTTGTTTTTTTGCAAAAATGTCCTGGACGATAAACCTCACCACAATTAAAACACAGTCCTTGAGATTTGCGTTTTTGCATTTGTTCAGGTGTGAGTCGATGAATGGGAAGTGGATTGGAAGTAGGAGATTTAGGAGGAATGGATGGTAATGGGATTAAGAGTGGGAGGGTGATAGGTTTTAGAGAAAAATTCGAAGTGTTGGATGATCTATTATTTTGGAAAAATTTATTTGAGCCTCTCCTTGGCTTCTGTTAGGTATTGATGGTTTCCTCTTGGATCCTAGCAAGTGAAAATGCTTGCATTAGCACTACAAAAATGAGGAGTTCTAGCTACGGTTTGCTAACCGTCAGAAGTAAAGAATGGCAGCCAGAAATAGCCCAATAGCCATCAAAAATATACATTTATAAGGGAGGAATAACCGTCATGTATGGAAGCGTCACAAATGTTTTTTTTTTTTACGGATTAATTCTATACTGACGGTTTAAAAACCGCCAGAAATAGATCATCCCTATAACTGACGGGTTTTTTCCCGCTAGAAATAGATCATCTAACTGACAGTTTTTTGCCATCAACGCTTAACTGCTAAGGGTTTTGAAACCGTCGCTAGTATTTAAAATAAAATGAAATAAAAATGAAGATTTAGTAGGCAGAATGCCTTCCCTTATTTCCTGTCACAACTTGTTACAGTACAAAATGATGACTCAACATATTCACTAACAAACATGCATTCATCTTAACAAACAAGTTACTCACAATGACACATAAAAGAGACTTACATTAAGATGTTATCAGTTCTGTCAAAAGACTCGAAACATTGAAATTCTGGACAGAAGGTATATCATCATCTTGTCATTGAAAGTAAAGCTATTAACTAAACCAAAAAAAAGAACACATCCAAAATGGTTGTGAAGGATTGGGATAAAATCAAAATACACCTGCAAGCAGGAAACCCCAAAAGGAAATGCCACATTCACTTGTATTCAAAAAGACAAACATCTATCATATGTTGTTTTGACTTGTTAAATATAATCCCCCTGTAGGTTGATGTATTTAGTTACCCTTGTATGCACCACCCCCTTCTATCCATCGATTCTTGCTCTCCAAATTAGTTTCGCAGCATATCGCCAATACGGAAGTCCTATAAAATAAAAATCATTTTGACCATCAGAGAAAGATTTTTTAATATGGATTTGGTGAAAGTTGTGGAACAAATAACACCTAGTTAACTTTACAACTTAAATCTTAAGGAAATCAGCTAAGTTCCATTCCGTAAAGAGAATATATTCGTCTGTTAGTGTCACATAAATATGTCATGCCAGGCTCAAGGTTTTAGTCAAGAATAAATGAAGAAAAAACCTAAAAAATTACCAATTGCAAGCTTGATTGAGGTAAATTAGTTACCTGAACCATTTTGAGGCTTTCAACTTCTTCCTGCAGTTCTGCTATCTTCTTTAAGGATTCTTGAAGAGGTCCGTTGGAAGTTCCGATTTCATCACGTGAAACAAGTTGTGCCTCCAATTTAGATATACGCTTCATTGCAGCTTGAAGATCCCCAATAGTAATCTCCAGTTGTTGTCTAAGGTTCACAATTTCAACGTTTGGTTCATTGGTAGCTTGAGATGATGATTCCTCACCCCAGTATTTCTTTGGTTTTACAGCATTGCCAAGACAACGAACCCGACCCCCTTTATCTCGTCCCTTGACGTGTGAAAATGAATCATTTCGTCCTTGTAGCACAATTTGAGAACCTGGTTGGCTTGCTTGGTACTCCACTTCCTCCATTTCCTTCTATAAACATGTTAATTTTCAAATTAACTTCAATTTCAATGCTTAAGTAACCTTAATAATAATGAAAAAGAATTCAAAGTTGATAATACTATATAATTTCTGCAGCTACTTCGGGGTCCATCAATACTTCGTCTGGATATTATGTTTTCCTTTTCCTTGTATGGGTAACAACATATAGCTCACAACGTTTAGGAGGTCGTCCTAGTTCCTTTGCCAACTACAAATAAATATTTAAGCATCTGGTTGTATATGCAAATCCACATATACATTACGGATATTCGTAAACATAACAGTAAATACTCTTAATATCTTTTCCATCTTAACTGAACATAAAATTTCACCTCTACTGCATAGGTTGCATGTGGTCTGGATCCTGTGGTATGTAGATTCTTTTGTTTTGATCTGTTTTCCTTGTTTTTCTCACTTATTTCCTAGACGAGTAGAAAGATCTGTGTTAGGAATGCTTATTCTAGGCTTATCATTCAAAGAAATTAGTGTCACTTACTTTTTTCTTGTCATCAGTTTCCCAAACATCAACTAATACCCTCCACTGGCTCTCAACAACATCTTTTGGTGGATTAACAAGACGTTGTTCCAGAGTTGGCCACTTATTATACGCATCCACTTTAAGAGTATGATTGTAATTTCTCCACCTTTCATTCAACTTGAGTTTGATCCAGTCGTTCAACTCGTCTAGTACATCAAATATTTGTTGATAGTACAAGAAGGAAAGATTAAAATATTACTGATCAAAAGAATCAATGCAATATGGATATAATGATTTTTTGAAAAACTATGCATATGGTTTTATACCTTCACTTCAAGTATGCAATTATCAATAAACTCGGATGACATGTATTTCCAATCATGTACTGTCAATGGTAGTCTGTTGCCGTCTTGTGATAGATGGGTAACATATTTGCACATGAACTTACCATTCTTCCCCATATGCGTTATGATACCAGATTCAACTGGACCTATTTCGACTGGTAACCTCTGATTTGGTAGGAGCTCCCTCATAAAATTCAATTTGGTGGGATTGAACATACTGACAGCATGTTTAATGTCGTCTTTTAAACCTCCAATAAAACTTATCACATAATAATGTTCAGTAAGCATAGGAAATTGGCGGAACAGCAGAGCTTTAAGATTTTCGAATTGTTCAAAATACTCATTTACTGTAGTAGTTTGAGATAACTTACTAGATATGCCCAAGATGTTGTCATTAGCAGGATTTTCGAACCTAATACATGCGTGCTCAGCTAGTTCATACCATGAAGTAATAGATCTATAGCTAGTTTTTTGGAGATTCGTTAACCATCTATTTGCCTTCCCGTCTAAGTGCATCGACGCCATGGTCACCTTCTGATGCTCATCTCTGATATTTTTGAGTAGGAACTATCTGTCACATTTCTGAATCCAACCTTTTGGTTTCTCTCCGTCAAACCTTGGGAAATCTAACTTGGGCATTCGATAGATGTTGTTGGGTTCACAACCTCTCTGCTGAATGTTGAACATCGCACCATTATAGTGAGAAAAATTTGAGTGAGAAGTTTCTGCTCATGGATCTACATGTTCACCAGATTTCTTGCCTGCAAAACTCTCCATATACTTGAAAAAATCATCTCGAGAGAGCATAAATTCCCTTATTTCCTTATTCTGCGCAACGAGTTCGATGTTTTGTGAAGCGAGATCTTCGATTTGTTTATTGAATTTTTCTGAGAATTTATGAAGATCTTAATTCACCTCCTTGATGGTTGGATGAATAAATCCACCCATGGTGAGGATTGAACGGCTCTGAGGCCAATTGTTGTGTTTCCACAACAACTAACTCTCAAAATTGGAGAATTTAAGAGAAATTCGGTATCAAACCAGCCTGAGAGAGAAGAAGAACAAAACTAAATTTTATCTCATTCAATTCATAGCCGCCGCAAGTGTTTTTCTTACACATTTGTTGGTTCAACCCTAATCAAAGAAGGCCAACTAGCAATGGACACATGTCCAGATCGTAACGGCTAATCAACAACTACCAATATTTCTACTAGAGCACTCTGATGACATTATTAACGACACCCTTCTCACAGAATTAGACAGACACATGACACTTACCATTACCAGTCAACCAAAAACAAGTAGCTTTTCATCGTTTTTAAACCACCTGTAAATTGAATTCCATATAGCCAGACCATGAGCCCCTCTAATTTTCTACGTCAAGTATCAGTTGGTATTCTGTAAGTAACACTCTTTTACAATAACTACTTAAAGTTAGTCATCTAAGTTCAATAATTATCAGGTTTGTTTCCCTTGCAAAGAGTAATTTTTCAAGTCTTCATTATATTGGATGCGCTTAGCATATTATATATATGCTTAAGTTTTGCTGCTTGATATGATTTTTTGTTTGAATTAATTCACGAGCCTTGTGCAGTAATCTGAAATCAGAAGGTAGTTAGTCGGCTTATTTGTATGCGTAATTGCAGCATTTCCTTGGTTTAAATTATTATGGCTTCTCTTAAATGTAGTCCATGCTTTCATTAACCATAGCCCAAAAAGTTTAAGTTAAAACAAAAAAATCAAAATTACCAAACGAGTCTTAATTTTTTAAATTATAATATACTTCTTCCCCAAAATTAAAATATGAACCCTAAATTTTTTTTGTTTTCATCCAAACTAAATTATATTTCAATTATAAATCGCCCTATTATAATCGTTCTCTCATTATTCTTATAAATCACCCTATTATAAAACTTAGTTCTTTACTTTTCCTCAAAAAAAAAAAAAAACCAACTTTTCACATTTTCTATAAAGTGATGTTATTTTTCAAAATCATGATTATCAATTGAGGTTATATATTCAAATCGAAAAAAGAAATGAAATCAACTAAGGTTTTGATTCTTTTTCTAAAATAAATTTTCTAAAACTCCATAACCATTGTTATTCTTTAAAAAGATTCTAAGATGATTTTTTTCTTCTCAATCATGATTACATAAAACTGGGTATTCTTAGATCATCAATTATATATGCCCACATATTACATAATTAACTTTATTTATTTTTATGATTTAGGGATTTGATGGGATATATATAAAAATCATGTTTAATTTTATGGGTTATGTTAATAATATCATAAGAACACGCTTGGTTGAATTACTGACTTATTTTATGTGGGCTATAGTTAATAAAAGAATGGGTTATATTTAAGATAAGCCATTATTATTTACCTGTAGCCACAATGAGTTGAAGTATGAGTTGCTTGTGAAGAGATCTTGATTTTTATTTGAACTGCATAGTACTCGATAATCTGATTTGTTAATTGTCCCTCGTTTCTTTATGGTTGTATTATTCTCCTTTTCAGGTATAATAAATTATCATCATATATGGTGCAAGTAAGGTAAATGGGCCGACGCAGATGATTATCAATTGCTGGATGAGTAAGGAACTTGTCTTTGGCTTTCTAATTTAGTTGCAGTAAAATAGTAATGTACGGTTTCATGGTATCTGTTTTTCTTATCTAATTGTTTAACCTTTCATGATTAAAAACACATTATCGAAGGAAAATCTATACCTATCATTTTAAATACTAGGAAATCAATCGTATTTCAAACACATTATCTTTGCACTGATTTCGTTATTATTGAATCTGATACAAATGTTACTGTGAACCTTTCTTGAAAGAGACATGTCCATCGAGATCTGCCAAGAGCTCTGACTGTTCACATTTAATTTCTGATTAGTAGTCACCATAATTATACAACTTTGTCGAATCCTAGAATTTATGTAGGATGCAAGTTTCCTTTTAGTTAAATACTCTATTTACCAAATGTATGTTTCTTTTGACCAAATGAATACTTCCGTCTTTCTATGATTTGGGGTCATAGAGTTGTGCTTTAAAGGGCAATAAATTGTGATAATCTGGCTGATTGTATGGGTAGTAATATTGTGGCTGGAAAAACTTAAGTTTAGCAACTAATTAGAATGAATGTAGCTCAAATAAGTCTAATCCAATTACTGGAATTGCAGACTTCTTAGGATGGATGCTTGCTAGTTTATGCATTGAAGATATTCTTCTTGAGCATAGGTAAGCAACTTGGATGAAGCTGATGCGTCAAGCACTTTATTGTGATACTTGGTTTCATATTCAATTTGTATGATTTCTTGAAACCATCTTATATGTTGACCTGTTTGTATACTGTTTATACCTTGTTTGCACACCTCACATGAAAACCTAACCATTTATGAAGAAGTTAAACTCTTCTGATCCTATTTGTTATGTTGGTTGCAGGTCTGGAGATATTACTCTGAAACGTTGGAGACAGATAGTAAATCACATTGGATCGATCCTTCGCAAAAAAGATAGAAGTGCTTGCAAAATGTTATTGTCCTGAGCTACTTGAAGTCAGAGAAGCTCTTGACAACAGACCCGTGGTTGATTGAGGTATGGATATGGGAGCCGCGGTCTCAACAGAGAAGATGGCAGGAGGAAGGTCAAGACTAGAACAAAAAGACTACTCTACAGACTGAATTGGTGCTTAAAAGTATTTATTTGATTATTATAGTTCCAATATCTGAAGTAGTTATGTACTTGGTGAAGAAATAAAATGTTACATTCATTTCCTTTTGATCTCTTCTTTTCTTCTTCGAATCCTTTTGTTTCGCCTTCTGTAGTCGTACAAAAGTGTGGTAGTACGAAAAGGGGTTGAAGCCCAGTTTGTTTCTCGGCTACCGACAAGTTTCTTGTTCGATGAGAATCCTTTCGAATAATTGCAATTTTTCTAATCTTCTCCCTTAAAGGCCTTGACAAATAAAGCTCTCATGTTAAACGGTGATGAAAACCTCGATTCCTGTTGGTTGATATAGGTCTTTTCTAATGCAGATACTATGGTGAGGACACTTGGCATAACTCTATTGGTCGTAATAATTCAAATTTGGTTACACTTTGGTTACATCAAATACTTAATTATTCGTTAGTAACGGTGTAGACAAAAAAGTAGGTGGACAATACTTATGTCAGAATATGAACTTAAAATTTTTTGTTACACTAGGTTTACACCAAAACTTAACTGTACATTACTAACACCGTCAAAGGTGGACGACACTTGCTTCAAAATCTTTAAAAAGAAAAGGAAAAGCTCTTAATTAAGGAAATCATGTTACAAAGTAATTAAGGAAATCCCATTAAAAAAAATAGTGAAACTCTTAATTAAGGAAATCGTGTCTATATATATTTTCGAAGAGAAACACAAGGGAAATAAGCATTCCTCCCTTCAATTGATCATCTATTCCATCCATATTTCCACAAAATACTCTCCTCTCCAGCAACATATATATATATATATATATATATATATATATATTGTTGTAGAAAATGAGTCTTTTTAATATGTTTTAGTTTTTTGGTCTTGGTTATAACTGACCTAATGACCTAAAGGTCTAAGGATGCTTACTCATTTTCTATGAGTGAATGAAATGCGAATATGGGTAGTCATGGGAAACTTGCCATGCCTAATGCATGTATACACATGCATGAGTTAACTAAGATTAAAATTAAAACAAGCTTCAACTTATAAACAGAAATTTTTTTAATTTCTAAAGAGATTATTTAAACAAGCTTTTAATTCCTGAACGGAATACGTAAAACAGGGTTTTGATTCATTAAACTATTTTATTAAAATTAAGAAAAAATTTAATTTCTTAAATGGTTTATTAGGGAAGTTATGAAAAATTCATTTATGTCAAATTCATTTCCATTGCCTATAAAAACAAATGGATTTCATCATTTCAAAGTGTGTCCAGAAGAGCTACTATCCTCTTCTTTTTGTCTCTCTCCCCCTGTGTGGTTTTTACATTCTTTGTGCCATTGCTGTTGAGTTCGTAAGAGTGGGAGAGTACTGTAGTGCTAACAATGCTTGAATCGGGCAGTTTTATCCTGGATACGACTTGACCACAGGGTATAGGCATCACTCATTCTTAAGGCGTACCGGTCAACTATCGTGTTAAGGACAGCGTGTTGAACACGTGATTCTGTCCTCTGTTTGCTATCATTTGAGTGTTTATTTACTTTCCAGAAATTTATTTCTAACATCTTAACATCTTAACATCATTCTTTCAGTATTTTATTGTTGCAGTACCAATAATCTTAACACGATAGACTTTTCTGTAACAATTGAAAAGATGTTGAAAGACCAGAAAAATTTAGAGGGAAGAAGAACTTTACTACTTATCATCTGTGGGTTGCTGGTCAGTGTTTCAAGCGTTTAGGTGATGGATAAATCACCGTCTTCCTAGTCAAACTACAGATGGAGATTGTAACATGAAACTGGTGAGGCCAGTATGGTTGAATCGAGTAAGATCTATGATTCAAGTGGAATAATTGTTTTGTACTGAGGACAAAGATGTGTTGTCTGCAAGTGACATGGCTAACAAGGCGCATGTGGTGAACAAAGTTTTTGAAAGTCGACAAAGGTGAGAATATCAAACTCAACTCGAGTGAGGTCCTCACAAGAAAGGTATTTTTCTTAAACCCGAATATACCAATACTTTAATTAAGGATGATTGTTATGTTTGTAAAATTCCTGGTCTTTTGGCATTAAATTCCAAAGAACATAATCACCTTAAAGTTGATGCTAATTTAGTCCAAACAAACTAGGACGAGTTTTCTGCAATGGTGTCAGAAGTTACTTTAATAACCAATGTGAGAGACCAGCGGGTGGACCTTGGAGCCACCTAGCATGTATGTAGAAATAGAGACCTGTTCACCTCCTATTAGAGGATAGGGGATGTCGAGAAACTCTATATGGGTAGCTTATCTGCAATAGAGGTTGCATGAAATGGAAAGGTCGAGCGTAAGCTCATATCGAAAAGACTCTCATGTTGAATGAAGTTCTTCATGTTCCGGACCTATGCAAGAATCTTGTATCTTATTCTGTTGTACATGGTCAAAGATTTAATTAAGATAGTAATTAGATCTGGAAAACTTTTTGTAACTAAGGGCAGTGAATGTCGGAAAGGGTTATAAGACTTAGGGTTTGTATATGAATATAGTTGATTCTTATACTTTCTTTTGTGTGTCATTGAATATTTGGCATGATAAACTTGAACATGTAAGTTATACGTTAATGCATAAAACTGGCTAGCGTAGGCTACGTACCAAAATTTAGTTTGCATAATGAACACAATTATGAAATCTATGTAGAATCAAAATATGCTAGAAAATCTTTTAGCAAAAATGTTTAGAGAAGTTTAAAATCCCTTAGAATTAATTTCTTTAGACCTAGTTGACATGAAATCGGTTCAAACTAGAGGTGGTAAGAAATGGTTTGTTACTTTTATAGACGACTGTACTAGGTACTGTCATATATATTTTCTTAGAGGTAAGGATGATGCCTTAGAAGCCTTTAAGATGTATAAACTAGAAGTTGAAAACTAATTAAATACTAACATTAAAACAGTTAGGTCTGACCGTGGTAGTGAGTACAGAGTTCCGATAGGAGATTTCTGTGTAGAACATGGCATAATACACGAGGTTACCCCTCCTTATTCACCTCAGTCCAATGGTGTAGCTGAACGGAAGAACCGTGTACCCTTAAGGAGATGATGAATGCCATGTTAATCAGTTCAGGATTACCTTCTAACTTGTGGGGGGAAGCTGTCCTCTCAGCATGTTATATTCTGAATAGAGTACCCTTTAAAGGATCAGATAAAACTCCATATGAATTGTGGAGAGGTAGACAACCTTCTTTTGCATACTTCAAAGTGTGGAGGTGTTTGGCTAAGTTTCAGATCCCTAAACCTAAAGCAACAAAGATAGGACCCAAAACTGTTGACTTTGTCTTCATAGGGTATCTGAGCATACTCCTACATATAGATTTATGGTTGTGAGTTCTGAAATTTCTGAAATTGGTGTGAATACTATTATGGAATCTAGGGATGCTGTGTTCTTTGAAAATGTTTTTCCTTTGAAATCTGACTCTCGTAAGAGAGGTCTTGATCCCCTAGATGTCCCTTCAACCAGTCAGACTTTACCTTTCGAGGAAGACATAGTAGAAATTGAGCCCAAGAGAAGTAAAAGGGCTAGAACCAAAACCTCCTTTGGACCTGACTTCGTAACACTAGCAGAGTCTGATCCTCAGACTTATAGAGAAGCCATGGCTTCTTCTGAAGCTCCATGGTGGAAAGAGTCATCTGTTAGTGAGATGGTAGATTTACCTCAAAGGTGTAAGGACATAGGATGTAGATGGATCTTCAGGAGGAAACGTAACATAGATGGAACTGTTCAAAAATACAAGGCTAAGTTAGTAGCTAAAGGCTATAAACAACAAGAAGGTGTATATTTCTTTGATACTTACTCACCCGTCATGAGAATTACTTCCATTAGGATGTTAATTGCTATAGCTGCGGTTCATAACCTAGAGATACATCA
The DNA here is from genome assembly GCA_023531295.1 of Papaver armeniacum. Taxonomy (NCBI): domain Eukaryota; kingdom Viridiplantae; phylum Streptophyta; class Magnoliopsida; order Ranunculales; family Papaveraceae; genus Papaver; species Papaver armeniacum. The sequence goes on from JAJJWW010008807.1 coordinate 129,370, forward strand.
AATGGATGTAAAGACAGCTTTTCTAAATGGTGAATTAGATAAAGAAATTTACATAGAACAACCTGAGGGCTTTGTAGTGAAAGGTGGTGAAAACAAAGTTTGTAAACTGAAAAAATATTTATATGGATTGAAACAAGCACCTAAACAATGGCATGAAAAATTTGATCATGTAATGTTTTCTAGTGGTTTTAAAATTAATGAATCTGACAAGTGTGTCACACTAAACTTGTGAATGATACCTGTGTGATTGTATGCTTGTATGTTGATGATATGCTTATACTTGGTACAAACATGGATGTAATTAATTCCACCAAGAGCATGCTAAATGGGAACTTTGACATGAAAGACTTAGGACCCGCATATATAATCTTAGGGATAAAAATTAGAAGAAATTCTAACGGTTATAGTCTTAGTCAATCTCATTATGTTGAATCTGTGCTTAGAAAATTCAATCATTTTGATTGTAAACCTGCTCATACTCCATATGATCCTTGTTGTAGACTCAAAAAGAATAAGGGTAATGGAGTGTCACAACTTGAATACTCACGAGTTATAGGAAGTCGATGTATTTGATGAACCGTACTAGGCCGGACATTTCTTATCTTTGTGAGCGGAGTTAAGTAGGTATACTTGTAATCCGGGCGTGAAAACGGGATGCACTTTTTGAGGTATTTGAAATACACTTTGACCTTTTGTTTAATTATGAAGGGTACCCTGCCGTCCTTGAGGGATTTTGTGATGCAAACTGGATATCAGACTCAAAGGAGACTAAGTCTACGAGTGGATATGTTTTCACTCTAGCAGTGGGTGTTTCTTGGAAGAGTTCCAAACAGACCACGCATAGCTCGATCCACTATGGAATCCGAGTTTATTGCGTTAGATAAAGCAGAGAGGAAGCCGCTTGGCTAAGATGCTTTTTAGAAGACATTCCTCTCTGGCATAGGCCTGTGCCAGCTATATCTATACATTGTGATAATCAAGATGTTATAGCTAAGGCTAAAAACAGCTATTCTAATGGGAAGTCTATACATATTAAAAGAAGACATAATACCCTGAAAAAACTAATCTCAAAAGGAGATATTTCAATTGATTGGGTAAAGTCTAAGGAGAATATCGCGGACCCTCTGACGAAAAGTTTGTCCAAGGATATAGTTAATAATGCATCGAGGGGGATGGGGATTAGGCTCATTAAATAAACTTGCCATGAAGGATACTCAACCTTGCTGACTGGAGATCCCAAGATCAAGGTCTTTAATGAGACAACTAATTTGTGGCGGGTCAAGGTAAACACTATCAGAGAATTTCATCCTCTACCCCTTCCCTATGTAGACGTGATAGTGTGATTGCATGTGAAGGATGACTTTTAACTAAGTCTTAGTGAGTTATATAGTTTCAATTTAAGATTGAAGTGGGGTGTAGCAGTAAACACTCTTGATGGAACTCACCTATCTGAATGTGGAGGTGGGTCACTTCCTATGAGAATTGAGTGATTCTCTAGAGCATTCGAGAAACGGATTTGTCCGGAGGACACAAGCGCACGAACTTGACAAAGACCTAGAGAGATATCACGCGTGGTTATTATCGCGGATTACACCAAACGATGGCAGTTCAAGACATCGCGTTCACTGTCCATCAAGTAGTTCCGGCAATTTCTCACTAAGCAAAGGTTCAAGACCTCATGGACACCTCTTGCATAAGTGGTATTTCTCTCTTTCCATTTTCTGATTTTTGTATCGGTATTTCATTCATGTGGGGGATTGTTGGAGAAAATGAGTCTTTTTAATATGTTTTAGTTTTTTGGTCTTGGTTATAATTGATCTAATGACCTAAATGTCTAAGGATGCTTACTCATTTTCTATGAGTGAGTGAAATGCGAATATGGGTAGTCATGGGAAACTTGCCATGCCTAATGCATGTATACACATGCATGAGTTAACTAAGATTAAAATTAAAACAAGCTTTAACTTATAAACGATTTTTTTTTTTAATTTCTAAAGAGATTATTTAAACAACCTTTTAATTCCTGAACGGAATACGTAAAATAGGGTTTTGATTCATTAAACTATTTTATTAAAATTAAGACAAAATTTAATTTCTTAAATGGTTTATTAGGAAAGTTATGAAAAATTCATTTATGTCAAATTCATTTCCATTGCCTATAAAAACAAATGGATTTCTTCATTTCAAAGTGTGTCCAGAAGAGCCACTATCCTCTTCTTTTCGTCTCTCTCCCTCTGTGTGGTTTTTACATTCTTTGTGCCATTGCTGTTGAGTTTGTAAGAGTGGGCAAAAACTGTAGTGCTAACAGTGCTTGCATTTGGCAGTTTTATCCTGGATACGACTTGACCACGGGGGTATAAGCATCACTCATTCTTGAGGCGTACCGGCCAACTATCGTGTTAAGGACAGCGTATTGAACACGTGACTCTGTCCTCTGTTTGATTTCATTTGAGTTTTTATTTACTTTCCAGAAATTTATTTCTAACATCTCAACATCATTCTTTCAGTATTTTATTGTTGCAGTACCGACATATATATATATATATATATAGTCCCTTTGAGCTTTTGTCAAGACAAAAATATATACAGTCCCTGCTCTGTACGCGAAAAAAGTAAAAACCTTATATGATGATCAGAACGGATGATCATAAATAATTTAATGTAGTTAAGTTCTTAATGCGTGTCGTAGGTGCAATCAAATTAATTCAATATTTCCACTCAATTAAAAATAATATAATGGAAGTCAAGTTCGTTCCCACGAGGAGCAAGAGATCTTAGTTGTAAAAGTTGTCACGAAAGGGGGGGTGTAAAAAGCAAAAGAAAATAAACAAAGCAATTAAATTCGAAAGTTGAAAACGATAAAAGCAATAAGAGAGACAAGATCAAGGAATCCTTCTTCGTTGCAAAACAATGATTAAAGTTATGTTCTTTTCTATTTGTTATTAGTCACAAATTATCACCAACCGTAGGTAAAGCAGCTAGCTCAGTGCTAAACCCCTAAATCCCTTGTATCACCGGACACGGAAGTTCTCGACTACCGGATTCTAATCACCAAGCCACCTAGAATTAGCTCAACCTAGATGTAACTTGGCTCATGCATTAGGTTTTGTGAATTTCTTAGGTTGATATTAGTAGTTAGACTCTTAGCTCAAGGTCTACTTGCTAACGTTGTTTCTACACACAATTGCTCCACGGAATCCCTCCGCAAGGTCTCGTGTTTGCTACTTATGTAAAGAGTCAAGAAACGATTACTTATCTCCTAACTTTCACTAGCTTTAGATCAAATTAACAAATCAATTTAGCGTGCACTCCAAACAATCTATCAATCAATCATGAATGTCTTTAAGATCACTCCTATTAGTAAAAACAAACGATAATTATGTGAAAAACTTCAAGATAGAATTTGAAAACAAAAACTTAAATCATATGTTAAGAACTAGGAATTCATCCTCAATCAATAAGAAAATTAGCTACTCATGTTTTTGAAATTCACACAAATAATAATTATTAAAAGAAGAATTTTCAAATTCACACAAGTAATTAAAAGAAAAATCTTAGAAAAGCAAGCAAAAACACAAGTGTTGTGTGTGTAGAGAGGTGTGTAAAAGATGTAGAAGACTTCTCATTTATAGGCTTCAAAATTCTCCAACTCTTCCAAGGATTAGAATCCTTTTCCTTTTGCAATTCAACTTCCAAATTCAAGTCTTTCTCTTCTCTTCCACCTTCTCTTTCCTAATTTGAGTCCAATTCTCCATCCAATTCCTAGCCCAAGTCTTCATACCCATGAGAGAAGTCCATAGAAAATTCTGGAATTTTTGGCTCGCCGGAAAACTGGGATTATGGCCGGAATTTGGCCGGAATACGTCGCCACCGGCCACCCGAAAATTTCTCCGTCAAGAGAATATTCGGCTGAATATTCCGTCGATCCTCCGTTAGGACTAACGGTCAAAAGTGGTCACCCGTCGGTCAACAAACTAGTCAAAGGTCAAGGGGGAAGGAGAGTCGGACTCGAGTTAGCTTCGACTCAGCCGAGTCGTCTTAATCGTCTCGAGTCATCACATACTGGATCGGCTCATCGGAATCGCCTGGATCGGTCATCGCCGCTCGAGTTGACTCGCCGGTATGAAAAACCGGCCGAGTTCCGTTCAATTACATGACTTCCCAGGCCATATTCCGGCCGATCTTTAGCTTCATTCCCTGTAAAGAAACCTAACATACATCTACTGTGTTCAATAGCTGCACTTCTTTGTTATTTCTTAGCTCAATCGACTAAACCTTCAATTGAATCAAGCAATCACCGGCAATTCAAACCACATTCCATCCTACGAGACCACCGACAAGCATTTCCAGTGAACACCCAACTTCACTAGCACCATTCCCTGTCTCGAGAATCTATTCAAGCAATTCACCATCGTTCCCCGTAAACCCACAGACTCCATCAAACCCCATTCTTCCTCAAAGAAAGACCACCGGTCATCGACCTTAACCCAAACTCAAATCCGAGGTAAAACCCATCAACAAGCATCGATCTCTCTTGCTCAGCTCAGATTTACATATCGACAGGCGCCACCATCTCTTCCGAGCACCACCTCTCGCTGATTGAATAAACCCTAACTCTCAGCAGCCTTTTCAAAACCGAATTCAACCAAAACCCATCTTCCATTCACTGCTTCACTCTTCAACCTCAGATTCAAACAATTCATCAAAACCCATTCTCCACACAATTTCTCGATTCTCGTCCGAGCTTCACAACAACGGCAAAGCAGCTTCTCGATCTTAAATCCATTACCACCAACACCTGCTCAATCGCTGTCAACCAGCGTACCAGACCACCATTTGGCTAAAACCCATCTTCTGGTTCTTCAGCTGGAACTCAATCACAGACCCATTATCTTAATTTCTTCTCTGAAATAGAAATCTTCATAGAGAAACCCTTAATTTCTTCAGCAGCGAGACCCATCTTCACCGAACTGTGAATCTGCTCTAAACCCAGTCCACCATCTTCCCTTGTCGATTCGATCAACTCGACCGCAGACCCATCATCTCTGCTCTCGAATCTCAATTTCGGCATCCATAGCTGCCTGCGCAGCTTTTCTGTTTTCTCAGGTGAACAAAAATAATGAGATGAATGAATGAAAGGTGAGTTCTTTTTAGGGCTGGAACGAAATGGATAGGTACACCCCACGAGATAAATGCACCCATCGATAGATTATAAGGGGTACCCTGATATCAACACCCCTTAACCTTGACTGGGCCTGGTTTTAGTACTCCTCCAATTGGGTTGCCCCTTAACCTCAACTGGGCTCCATATATCAATCGCCTGTAAATTGGCCTTTTTGCCCTTTTGGCTCAAATTGGGTGATTTCTTCCTCTTTTCCTCCGTGTGACTCCAAAGTAGCTATAAAACTCAAAACAAGCGTAAAATACATAATTTACAAGAAAAATAGGCAAAGAAAGTATAAACTACTAGATAGTAAATACGGTGTATTCTACACCTATCAAATTCCCCCACACTTAGACTTTGCTAGTCCTCGAGCAAATCAAACCAACTCACAACTTCAAAGCGTTTAAGCGTCCCAAGCATCCAGAGAGTTATGAGGACATAGAGTTTCTGCATGCTAGTAATAAGAAGTTAGAAACACTAAAGAACATATTCTCATTCTTAAATGTTGAGTGAGAAATAACCACACCATAATGAGAGAATGCGTGTTTGAGAAACGATCAATAAGCATTTCGCCTCGACTTCTGCCTCACCAAAAAGGATTTTATGATAATTGCACTCAAAAAGACGGCTTTTTTATGGGTCACACATGTGTGCAGGTAGGAATAAAGAGAGAATTCCTGCAACACGTTGAATGGTGGGAAGGACAACTTCCGAAATATTTTCAAAAACCCACATCTTTTAATATTTGAAAAACCATTTTTCTGACGATCTCTAAGAAAGGAAATCAACCATTATTATCGAGGATGAGATTACTTACTTACCTTCACATCCGATCGCCAATTATGATAACACCACTCTCACGGCATCCAATAGAAACGTCTTCCGCTCCTTATCTTGATCTTCATGGTCCTCGTCTTCGGTTTCAACTATTGATGATAAACCCTTGAATTTCATAAGTCCTTAACAATTTTTAACTCTTTTACCTTAAAAATCCTTGTCGCTTGAAACTTCCTTATAAATTTTCCTTTCCCACGGCTTATTAACAACAAAAATTTCTCTTGTTTTTTTTTTTTTTTTTTTTTTTTTTTTTCTTTTTTTTTTTTTTTTTCTTTTTTGAAATTAAGAGAAATAAAATACAAAAAATAAACCATGGCCGTGGGAGAAGTATTTTACCACTTGATTCTTCACAACTTGTATCGTCTTGAAATCATAAACTTTCAAAAATTCTCACCTTTTAATTTTCTTCGCTTTCATGAATAAGTCTTTATACTTGGATATAAAATTACCTCATTGTAGTGTAAGTCTTCAACATATATGTGAAATCCGCTCATTTGTATGTTGCTTTTACTTGTATTTGAAATTTGCTCTTTTCTCGTTCCGTTGCTTGTAAACCTTAAACTTTTCCAACTTTCCTTGTAGATTTTGATGTCGCTCCTTGTTGATGACGAATGTGTTTCTATGGATCCGTTGTTGTCGAGAGAGAGAATGGTGCTAACTGCAAATCGAACTACAAGAAGGAAGCTTTCATCCATAGACGTCACCCTCATGATTGACAAAATTAGCACTCAAGAGATCAAAGAGTAGTGCTTCTATTGGTGGGAGGTTGGGTAGCTCACCATTCTACCCGGAATTTTCTTACGGTGACACACACTCAAAAGAAGCTCTTTAGTAAATGGAAGAATTCTGGTCGGTGCCTCTCATGATATGAATACGGGTAGTCTCCACTAATGATTGATCAGCAACTCTAATAACGCACTTCTCCCTGCACCAAATTCGCATCACCGGCATGATTAAATCCATTATTTAACACTCAAACAAACAAGAAATCCGAATGTAGTTCTCTAACATTTCCAAGTTCAATTATGTCGGTCAAAATCTCTATGTAAACATACCTAGAAGTATGCTAGTGACTCTAAAATCTTTAAAAGTTGGAATTTTTATGTAAAACTCTTTTTTTTTTTTTTCAAATTTTTTAATTTTTTTGTAATTTTTGTTTTAAAAACATGCTTAACCACTCCCCCACACTTAAACCTTACATTGTCCTCAATGTAATTGAATCCTCCTAGTAAAGTCAAGGTGGGAAATTTGAACATGATAAGAAACAAGAAAAAGAAATAACAAAAAGCAAAAGGATAAGAAATACAAAACCGATGGGTTGCCTCCCATTAAGCGCTTGTTTTAAAGTCGACGGCCCGACTTAGCTCTTTCGGCACATTACTCCTCCAGAGGGAGTGCATCTCGAAATGAAAGTTCATCCAAATTCACATAAGCGATGTTCTCATAGTATGGCTTCAACCTATGGCCGTTGACTTTGGAAACCGAATTGTCTCGAAGACTAGTAATTTCAACAATCGGTGTCTTATACGCCGTTCTATACGCCCAAAGTGCATCGTTGAGCTTAAAGCTCCAATCTTTCCTCGTGGTATTCACCGTTTTCTCAAGAATGGACTTTATCTCACGATTTGAAATTTCTGCTTGTCCACTAGTTTGTGGATGATAAGGCGTACCAATGTTTGTACTTCTTGAGAAGAGCGTGGAAAGCCTTCTTGAAATGTGAGCCTCCATCACTTATCACCACTCTTGGTGTTCCATGCCTATTAAAAATGTTTTCCCTTACAAAATCACAAACAACTTGAGAGTCATTAGTCTTGGTGGCTCTAGCTTCCACCCATTTCGAAACATAATCAACGGCAAGAAGTATATAAAAATTCCCATTCGAATTGACAAAAGGACCCATAAAATCAATACCCCACACATCAAAAATCTCAACGGTGAGAATTGGTGTGAGTGGCATTTGATTTCGAGCACCTAGATTGCCCGTTCGTTGACATCTATCACACGATTTACAAAAAACATATGAATCTTCAAACAAGGTGGGCCAATAAAATCCACTCTCGAGAACTTTGAGAGCGGTGCGTTTCGAACCAAAGTGGCCACCACATGCAAAAGTGTGGCAAAAGGAGAGAATGGATTGAAATTCGGAATTAGGCACGCACCTTCGCATTATTTGATCAACGCCATATTTCCATAAGTATGGTTCATCCCACACATATTGCTTAGAGACCTTCTTAAGTTTCATCTTTTGGAAATTAGACATTGTACTAGGTACTTTCCTTGTCACCAAGTAATTCACTATATCCGCATACCAAGGTGTTGATTCGTCCATGGAGAAAAGTTGTTCGTCCGGAAAGCGGTCATGTAATGGAAGTTCCTCTTGAGACATAACAAGTCTACTAAGATGATCCGCAACGGTATTCTCCACACCCCTCTTATCACGAATTTCTATGTCGAACTCTTGTAACAATAGGATCCACCGAATTAATCTTGGCTTAGCTTCTTTCTTCTTTATTAAGTGTCTTAGTGCGGCATGATCGGAATACACAATAACCTTTGTACCCACCAAGTATGAACGAAATTTTTCCAATGCGAAAACTATAGCCAATAACTCCTTTTCCGTGGTAGAATAATTGATTTGTGCATCATTTAGGGTCCTAGATGCATAGTAGATAACATGGGACAACTTGTCCACCCTTTGACCCAAAACGGCTCCAACCGCATAATCACTAGCATCACACATTAATTCAAATGGAAGATTCCAATCCGGTGATTTGATAATTGGCGCACTTGTCAACATCTCCTTTAATTTGTCAAAAGCAGCCTCACATTCCTTGTTGAAGTCGAAAGGTACCTCCTTTTGTAATAACTTGCACATCGGCATGGAGATTTTGGAGAAATCCTTGATAAACCGCCTATAGAAACCTGCATGACCAAGAAAAGAACGGATTTCCCTCACCGAAGTGGGATATTGTAAGTTTCTTATTAAATCTATCTTTGACTTGTCCACTTCGAGCCCTCGAGAGGACACAATGTGACCAAGTACTATGCCGTGGTTTACCATAAAGTGACATTTCTCCCAATTAAGGACAAGGTTCGTGTCTATGCATCGTTTAAGAATTAGTTCAAGGTTATTTAAACAACCATCAACAGAATTGCCATAAACACTAAAGTCATCCATAAATACCTCGATGATGCGCTCCACATAATCCGAGAATATACTCACCATGCATCTTTGAAAAGTAGCCGGCGCATTGCAAAGGCCAAACGGCATTCGTCTATATGCAAACGTTCCAAACGGACAAGTGAAAGTGGTCTTCTCTTGGTCCTCCGGCGCAATAACAATTTGATTGTATCCCGAATAACCATCCAAAAAGCAATAATAAGAATGCCCCGCTAACCGCTCCAACATTTGATCAATGAAAGGTAAAGGAAAGTGATCCTTGCGGGTTGCGGAATTAAGCTTTCTATAGTCAATACACACTCTCCAACCGGTTTGAACTCTTGTAGGAACAAGTTCATCGTCTTGATTTCGAACAACCGTGACTCCGGATTTCTTTGGCACCACTTGAACCGGACTTACCCACTTGCTATCGGAAATTGGGTAGATTACCCCCACACTTAGCAATTTGAGTATCTCTTTTTTCACAACCTCCATCATGGGAGGATTTAGCCGACGTTGAGCATCACGTACCGGCTTCACGTTCTCTTCCATTAGAATCCTATGCATGCACATGTATGGACTAATACCTTTGATGTCCGCAATTGTCCACCCAATAGCCGTTTTGTGCTCTTTCAAGACTCTAAGCAAACGATCTTCCTGTACCGGTGTGAGGTTCTTAGAAATAATCACCGGAAGCTCATCTCCATCTCCCAAGAAAGCATACTTCAAATGGTCCGGAAGTGGCTTCAATTCTAGCTTGGGCGCCTTCACAATCGATGGTACAAGTATTTCATCATTCACGGGTAAAGAAATATATGAAACATCACCCTTTTTAGCTTCTTGCAATGTCGCCAAAGCTCCACATATCTCCACCAATTCCTTAGAGATTTCAACATCCAAGTTAGACAAACCATGGACATCCAATTCAATGCTCTTTTGCAACACCACATCAAGTTCATCTTCTTGGTTCAATTCCACCATTTGTTGCGCTAATGAATCAACCACATCAATGGAGTAAACGGAATGCACATCACTTGGGTAGCGCATGGCTTCAAATATATTAAAGTGTATTATCTCCTTGTCGAATTCCATAGTGAGTGTACCCTTATCAACATCAATCTTCGTCTTTGCGGTTTTCATGAACGGCCTCCCAAGAAGTAAAGAAGTAGATGCTCGGTTCTCATTATTGTCCATATCCACCACAAAGAAATCCACCGGAAAAATAAGCTCATTTACTTGCACTAGCACGTCTTCTACAAGCCCCTTTGGATATATGTTAGACTTGTTTGCCAATTGGATAATAACTCTCGTCTCTTTCAAAGGTCCAAGATTCAAGGAGTCATATATTTCGGCCGACATCACACTAATGGAAGCACCCAAATCAAGTAAAGCATGTTCAAACCTTTGTTTACCAATAGTAATTGGCACCGTGAAACCACCGGGATCCGTGCACTTTGTAGGCATCTTCTTCAATAGCATAGCCGACGCACTCTCGCCAACTTTAGTAATTTCATTATCAAGCAACCTATCCTTCTTGATGCATAATTCCTTCATGAACTTGGCATACCTTGGAATTGTCTTAATGGCCTCAATGAATGGGATGTTGATTTCAATCTTCTTGAAGATATCCATAAGTGCCTTGTCTTGAGCTTCTTTCTTGGATTTAGCAAAACGACTAGGAAAAGGAGGTGGAGTAGTGAAAGAAGGCACCGGTTCCTTGGATTGGTCGGTTGGTGTTGAATTCTCCTTTGGTGCGGTTTCCTCTTTATCTTTGACTACCTCTTCAATAGCTTCTTCATGATAACTTGGACCATCCACTTGTCGTCCACTTCTTAAAGTAACCGCATTAACATTCTCCCTTGGATTCACAAATGGTTGTGAAGGAAGTTTTGTGGATGCTTGAGATTTCAATAAATTCACATCGGTCGCCAATTGTCCCATTTGAGTTTGTAAATCCTTGATAGCCGAATCGGTCTTTTGTTGGCTTTGTTGAAACAATGACGTAATACCTTGCATCATGACATTAATCTTATCATCAATTGAAGAATCACGTTCCTTGACTTGTTGTGGTTGGAATTGTTGAGAACCACCTTGTTGTTGAGGTTGGAAACGTGATTGTTGAAAACCTCCTTGTTGCGCATATGGATTAGGAGCCGCCGCTTGCGTGTTTGCATAACTAAAGTTGGGATGATCCTTCCAACCGGGATTATAGGTATTGGAGTATGGATCGTACCTTGGCCTTTGATTTGGATATAAAGCATTCACTTGTTCGGTCTCACCATCCGGAATAATTACCGCGGCCATCCTTTGCATCATAATCTCCATGTTACTTATTCTTTGATCAAGATGTGATGAAGAATCACTAACTTCATGCACTCGCCTAACCATTGGTTCATCCCTTGTGTAGAATTGTTGCGAGTTCGCCGCCATACTTTCAATTAACTCTCTAGCTTCGGTCAAAGTCTTGTTCATTAGTGCACCACCACCCGCGGCGTCAAGAAGAGACCTATCACTTGAGTGAAGAGCTTCATAGAAGTATTGGAGTATCATAACGTCACTAAATTGATGGTGTGGACAGCTTTCCACCAACCTCTTGTATCGCTCCCAACATTCATACAATGATTCTCCCACTTGTTGTTTCAATCCACAAATCTCCTTGCGAATTTGAGTAGCTTTGGATGCGGGAAAATATCTCTCGAGGAAAAGTTTCTTCATCCCATTCCATGTTGTGATACTTCCGGAAGGCAAATAATATAACCATTCCTTAGCATTGCCCGCCAAAGAAAACGGGAAAGCTTTCAACAACGCTCCATCCGCATTAGTCTCCGGTGGAAGCATGGCCATAACTATGGCATAGAAGTCCATAAGATGTTTATTTGGGTCCTCATTTACCATGCCATGGAACTTTGGTAACTCTCTAATCAACCCCGGCTTGATCTCGAAGGTTGAATTAGTTTGGATACACCATTGTTGTGTATCAAGCTTGTGAGAAGCTAGGTCCTTTAGTGTACGATCAGCCATTGTTTCTTCCTCTTTGTCCGAATCTGTGAAATCACTTGATGAAGAAGGAGGAAGAGGAGTGTTAACCGCACGAATGAAATCCTTTAGTTGAGTGCCGGATCGAAGACGTATTGGACTCGGTCCGCCCTTCTTAAGCATTCACCAAAGGAATAACACCTGAAACAAGATTCTCACAAACTAAGTTAGATACGGTAAAGAATCTAACAAAGCAAATAGAAAAATAAAAACAACTAAAAAAATCGCCCGTTGCTCCCCGGCAGCGGCGCCAAAATTTGATGCGTGTCGTAGGTGCAATCAAATTAATTCAATATTTCCACTCAATTAAAAATAATATAATGGAAGTCAAGTTCGTTCCCACGAGGAGCAAGAGATCTTAGTTGTAAAAGTTGTCACGAAAGGGGGGTGTAAAAAGCAAAAGAAAATAAACAAAGCAATTAAATTCGAAAGTTGAAAACGATAAAAGCAATAAGAGAGACAAGATCAAGGAATCCTTCTTCGTTGCAAAACAATGATTAAAGTTATGTTCTTTTCTATTTGTTATTAGTCACAAATTATCACCAACCGTAGGTAAAGCAGCTAGCTCGAGTGCTAAACCCCTAAATCCCTTGTATCAGAGGACACGGAAGTTCTCGACTACCGGATTCTAATCACCAAGCCACCTAGAATTAGCTCAACCTAGATGTAACTTGGCTCATGCATTAGGTTTTGTGAATTTCTTAGGTTGATATTAGTAGTTAGACTCTTAGCTCAAGGTCTACTTGCTAACGTTGTTTCTACACACAATTGCTCCACGGAATCCCTCCGCAAGGTCTCGTGTTTGCTACTTATGTAAAGAGTCAAGAAACGATTACTTATCTCCTAACTTTCACTAGCTTTAGATCAAATTAACAAATCAATTTAGCGTGCACTCCAAACAATCTATCAATCAATCATGAATGTCTTTAAGATCACTCCTATTAGTAAAAACAAACGATAATTATGTGAAAAACTTCAAGATAGAATTTGAAAACAAAAACTTAAATCATATGTTAAGAACTAGGAATTCATCCTCAATCAATAAGAAAATTAGCTACTCATGTTTTTGAAATTCACACAAATAATAATTATTAAAAGAAGAATTTTCAAATTCACACAAGTAATTAAAAAGAAAAATCTTAGAAAAGCAAGCAAAAACACAAGTGTTGTGTGTGTAGAGAGGTGTGTAAAAGATGTAGAAGACTTCTCATTTATAGGCTTCAAAATTCTCCAACTCTTCCAAGGATTAGAATCCTTTTCCTTTTGCAATTCAACTTCCAAATTCAAGTCTTTCTCTTCTCTTCCACCTTCTCTTTCCTAATTTGAGTCCAATTCTCCATCCAATTCCTAGCCCAAGTCTTCATACCCATGAGAGAAGTCCATAGAAAATTCTGGAATTTTTGGCTCGCCGGAAATCGGGATTATGGCTTGAATACGTCCGCCGCCACCCGAAAATTTCTCCGTCAAGAGAATATTCGACGAGAATATTCCGTCGATCCTCGTTAGGACTAACGGTCAAAAGTGGTCACCCGTCAGTCAACAGCTAGTCAAAGGTCAAGGGGGAAGGAGAGTCGGACTCGAGTTAGCTTCGACTCAGCCGAGTCGTCTTAATCGCCTCGAGTCACTCGCATTGGATCGGCTCATCGAATCGCTCCGGATCGGTCATCGCCGGCTCCGAGTTGACTCGCGGTACTGAAAACCGGCCGAGTTCCGTTCAATTACAGGACTTCCCGTGCCATATTCCTAGCCGATCTTTAGCTTCATTCCCCGTAAAGAAACCTAACATACATCTACCGTGTTCAATAGCTTCACTTCTTTGTTATTTCTTAGCTCAATAGACTCACTTCAATTGAATCAGCAATCAAAGCAATTCAAACCACATTCCATCCTACAGAGACCACCGACAAGCATTTCCGGTGAACACCCAACTTCACTAGCACCATTCCCCTGTCTCGGAGAATCTATTCAAGCAATTCACCATCGTTCCTCGTAAACCAAATGAGACTCCATCAAACCCCCATTCTTCCCTCAAAGACCACCGGTCATCCGACCTTAACCCAAACTCAAATCCGAGGTAAAACCCATCAACAAAGATCGATCTCTCTTGCTCATTTCATTTACATATCGACAGGCGCCACCATCTCTTGCTGAGCACCACCTCTCGCTGATTGAATAAACCCTAACTCTCAGCAGCCTTTTCAAAACCGAATTCAACCAAAACCCATCTTCCATTCACTGCTTCACTCTTCAACCTCAGATTCAAACAATTCATCAAAACCCATTCTCCACACAATTTCTCGATTCTCGTCCGAGCTTCACAACAACGGCAAAGCAGCTTCTCGATCTTAAACCACCAACACACCTTTCAATCGTTGTCAACCAAATGTGCAGGACCACCATTTGGCTAAAACCCATCTTAAGTTCTTGGTGGAACTCAATCACGAGACCCATTATCTTAATTTCTTCTCTCGAAATAGAAATCTTCATAGAGAAACCCTTAATTTCTTCAAAGAATGAGACCCATCTTCACCGAATCGTGAATCTGCTCTAAACCCAGTCCACCCATCTTCCCTTGTCGATTCGATCAACTCGACCGCAGACCCATCATCTCTCGCTCTCGAATCTCAATTTCGGCATCCATAGTCACTGCTTGACTTTTTGCTTTTTTCTCGGGTGAACAAAAATAATGAGATGAATGAATGAAAGGTGAGTTCTTTTTAGGTGGAACGAAATGGATAGGTACACCCCACGAGATAAATGCACCATTCGATAGATTATAAGGGGTACCCCGATATCAACACCCTTAACCTTGATCGGGCCTGGTTTTAGTACTCCTCCAATTGGGTTGCCCCTTAACCTCAACTGGGCTCCATATATCAATCGCCTGTAAATTGGCCTTTTTGCCCTTTTGGCTCAAATTGGGTGATTTCTTCCTCTTTTCCTCCGTGTGACTCCAAAGTAGCTATAAAACTCAAAACAAGCGTAAAATACATAATTTACAAGAAAAATAGGCAAAGAAAGTATAAACTACTAGATAGTAAATACGGTGTATTCTACACCTATCAGTTCTCAATTGTACGCAGTATGCATAATATGCATCTACGCTGTCACTATTGCCTCTTCATCTTGCTTCTTAAGTTCCATGCGCTTAGTGCATTAAAACCCCATTCTCATTGAATAACTTTGAGAATATTATGGTTATAGCAACAATGCGAAACTAGAGTTCCTCTACAAAACTTACATTTGTGCCTAATGATACAACTCTCTAACCATTGATACTCCCTCCGTCCCTAATTAGATGAGCTATTTGTAGTTTGCACAAATTTTAAGGCAAGGAGGAAAATGGAATATATTTAAGTATTTTTTACAATTATATCCTTATGGGCAATAATTAGTAAAATTTAGAAACGATTTATCTCTTAAACTATATCACGGTTTTTTATAAACTTTATACCATTGAAAATCATTTTAAAACACCTACGCAACGAATATAAACATGACTATCAAATTATACATATTTCTTATAGAAAAAATAATCTCCCCCCCCTTAATGACTGCAAGCAAAACCCAAACACGCTAACCAATCTTGGTGTATGCACGTTTTTTTCGTCGCCGTATCTTTCGTTGGTGAACGCACTTTTGACAATCCCGTACTTTTGATCCGGGTCGTTGGATTGTATCCTTCTCCGTCTAAAGCAGCAGAATCGAATTCTCCTCCACTGTTTTTCCTCTCTTTTCTTCTCTTCTCTTCTCAGTGTGCATAACCAAATCCTCTCTTCTCTAGAGACTACAATCCAACGAAAAACACCGAAAGAAAGAGTGAATCGAAATTGAAGAGGTGACGAACCCTAAATTCCCAATTTTTACTTACCAAGACAATATGAACATTCAAAATTAATCATGGCCAAAGCCAGTAGGGGTTTAATTCGTAAGAGAAGCAAGAAAGTGTGAGATTTCAGCATCATCATCATGTCTTAGGTAAACCCCTTTGTTTCCTTCTTTCTAAATTCTTCAACTTTTTGAGTTGCTGTACAATGTTGATGATGAATTTTGGGGGATTTCCAAAACCTAATAATAATGGTGAAAACCCTCAGCTCAAATCAATTGGTAATACAAGTAAAAATGGGTTTTGTTTCAGTAATTTCATCAATTTGTTGTAGAAGTTGATTGAGTTTGTGTTTAATTTGAGATGAAATTTGTTGGAATTTAGGGGTAATACCAGCGTTTCAACAGTTAATAAGTTATAAGTGCGGCTAGAGGTTCAACTGATTCTTTTTCGGTGTTAGAAGAGATGTGTGCAGCACTGTAAGTTTTAATTTTATGGTATTCAAAAGGAATTGTGGATTTTTGAAATGTTTTCAATCTGCATTTTCTTATGTTTTTGTTTTTTTGGTATCATTTTTAGTTAAGAAGGTTTGGAGCAGGTGTGGGATGCGGAGTCGGCTTTGGGGCTGGTAAGCATTCGAAATGATGTTTATTATGTCAACTGAAATGTACTTGCTAGATTGAATGGATGACTTGCTTTCATATCTAATATTGATAAATGAATCAGAAAAACTTAGTATGGGGGAGACTGGAGATGAGCATTGGTCATGAAACTGATTCAATTTATTCCTCTTAAGTCCGGTTTTCGCATATATGAAATTCTTATTTAGATACCCTAATAGCATACACACCAACCCTGGCTATATCGGGATTTCGGATGGTTTGTTATTCAATAACAATATCAACATTTACTATATGAGCACGTTATTTCTCAATTTCTATTTCTCCACAAATTAGTTGAACAGGGTTACTTACATGAGCAAAAAGCTTGGACATAAATGCATAAATTTAACTTCTGTGGTAGTCTGAATAGGTAATTTTCTGTTGTTTAACATCACAGCTTGCTACCATTGGGGTTCTCTTACATTTTATCACCCCCCCCTTTGCGTGAGGAAATCTACAATTATGAAAAATGAAAAGAGGACATATAAATCTTTTTCTTTATCTTTTCACTACTCTACTACCAGAAGTTGCATATTTTTCGCATTAAAATGTTGTGTATCACTGTGCACAATGTTTCTTTATCTTTTCATTCTTCCTGAGTTGGCTTGCCAGGATCTATTCTAAGTTGGCTTTTGCCTGTACCTTACTTGCGTGCGTAATGTTCGAAAGCCATGAGCTTCAAACTAAGTGCTTCAAACTGAAAACAGGACGAGCAGGGGAAACTAGCAAGTGCGGTACTTAGGATTAAGATGGGAAATTAGAGAGTGGGCGGTGATTTTTAAGTTACAGGATGCTTCTGAAACCTGCTATTGTTGGTCATTATCTCTCACTCCTTTAAGTGTGTTACTTATATGTTTCACTACTGTTTATATAGTCTCATGTTCAATGTCTTTCTTTATGTTAAAACTACTCAGCTGAATTTTCAACAGGTACAATAGGTTGCAAGTGAGGCTGTCATGGAACTATGGAAGAGCAAAGGTGGATAGATAACCATTTTAACTCTTTGCGTGTTTGTTATTTGGGGATTTCAGTTTTAACATGTTAGTGGCGATTGGATTTATAAATAGTGGCGAGATGAAGAAGCTCTCCTTCCTGTTTGTAATGAGAATTAATAATATGAAGGGAATGGAAGCTGTGTAACTATATGTGAAATCTTGATTGATCATAGAATGATGGCACACAAACTTTGCAGTAGTTTGTTAGCAGTTTTATTGCTGTAAGAAAATCAGTGGTCCATATTCTGCTTCTAAACTTTACAGTAGTATCACCCTTCCAAACTTTTCTCGACAGGTCACCAAATAAAATAGATTTGCTTCAGATTTTTATTGTGCTTTCATAATGTTGCATAGGTAATTTTTCTTCAAGTCCTTGAGCTGCATTGTACAAAAAAAAAATCGAAGTATACGCTTGAAGCGCGTGTATTAGAAACTCAGCGTATAACGTGCAACGCACGTGCACTCTACTTGTCAATTAAAAGGGTAGTTTTAGAAATATCCCCTTAATTAGTGAAATAGCTCATTTATTTGTGGACAAACTAAAAACCAAATAGCTCATCTAATTGGGGACGGAGAGAGTATCATTTATGGCAGAGTTTTATTTGGTATCGACTCGATCAAAGAGCATTACCGGTTGTTAAGTCGTTTGCTGATGATAAGAACTACTTTTTCCAGGTTCCTGCTTCTGCATTTGTGAAGCAAACAACAAAATATGTGTAATGCAAGGACTTGGAAGAAGACATAGATTGTCAGGTAAAACTACAAATTTATAAGAATCCGAATGTCATTATAAATTTCACAATCAAAGGTCAATTTAAACAACGGATTAACAAGCTTATGTTGTTGGCTCAGCTAAATCATTTGGACAAGCAGAAGTTGATGCACCATCGTCATTAGAACTGGAACTCGTTTTTTCCTGTTGCTCACCGCTGGAGTTGCCATACTCCAAAGATTTTCTGAAGTTCTTTGAATAAACTGCATTCATTTTCTTTTTGAAAGTTACTGACAGACGACTGGTCGCCTCCTTTAGTTTTTCCTGCAATTGAGTTAATATACCAGGCAATACAGATTTTGCATCCTTCCGTAATGCATCCACCACATCCTGCCAAGATCCATTGTACAATCTTTTAATGCACCCAAGCTGTAGCACTTTAAAGTGATCCTCGAAACGTATACTCTCCGGGCTTGTTGTATTCTCCAGAATCTTCTGCAACAATTGCTCTACACCCTCAACAGTACCTTTAACCAACTCAAATTGCCTATCGCGTTCACATCTGTCATCTTCGAATCGAAACAGGTTCTTTTCATAAGCATTTTTCTTGCAACGGTATGTATCACCACCTGCAGTACTACTCTCTGTAGACACCCAAGAATCATTCAGTACTGCAACTCCAAGTTTCGTCCTTCCGCTAGCTGAAATTCTCTCAGTCGAAGGCTGATAACTTGGGTTATCTTTTTCGCAATTCATGAAACGGTCAATCATGTGTTCCTCCAATTTCCTCCTTTTTGAAACTGGAGATTCGGAACCTATCTCCCTTTCATCCTTTTGGGGTTCTTGCTGCACTTTATCATCATTCGCTGTTCTTGGAAACGTGACACATCCATATTGCCGCAAACCACCAACCAAATCTTTCAATTCACCTTCTGAAATTCTCTTTTTGCTATAAAGATAAAGACACTTCAAGTATTTCTTGCAATCATCAGGGTTTGTAAACCTCTCCTTCGTCATGACTTTCTCAAAGAATCTGTAGTTTCGATGATAATCACCTCCATATAAAGACATCATCTTATTGGAGTCTTCTGCTTCAACCCTTTTTGTTGATTTCGATAGTACGCGATCATCTTCTTCAATTTCATATTCTTCAGGCAAGAATATGACGTTAAATCCATGAATAAGGTTTGAATGATCTTTGAAGATTTCCTTGATCCTTGTAGTTACGAACTCCACATTGGTGGTGTCGTAAGTTGGCGAGGAGTTGTATTCTTTCATCAGTTGAAGGAAATCATTGTATTTTGGTGTTTTTTGAACAGCTTTTATGTAAGCAAAATAATCTTCCTCTCTAGGTCTCTTCATCTTCATCGGCGCTTAATCAAAACTGAACAAAACCTGGATAATTAATCACAGACAGAAACCCTTGGAAAAGAGAGATCGCACGAAGAAAATAGATTAGTTGAAAATCAATGAAAAATTAGGGTTTTTAGTAGTTGGAGTTAGGGATGGATTTTGGAAGTTCGATTTAGAAATGGGTTTCTTGGTGATCAAATTTTGGAAGTTTTCCTTCGGCGCAATCTCTGGGGTTTCTTCGTGATCGAATTTGTGATAGACGCGAGTGGAATGGGATAGGATATTTATTTTGCTTGGGGCGCACCTGGAATAATTCAAAACGCGCCATGTTTCAAGCAATGTAGTCGAATTCCGTGTTTCGGTCCGTCTCGAGACACTGGGACAATTTTATGTTAAGGAGATTCTTGATGAAATCTTGGAGTAACTACGGAAAATTAGTTTTCAAATTTTATGTATGCCAAATATTTTTAAATATAAATATAGATATAGAATGAAATACCACCAACTTTTAAAAAACCTAAAATCCATATAAATTTCAGAAACTTAAACGAAAAATATTAGATTTATTTATTTATTTTCAAAATATTAGATTTTTTTTTTTTTGAAACTTCCATTAGTAGCACAAAGCTAAATAACTCAGTATTGTTCTTCTTTTATGAGCAATGCTTTGAAAGGATTATGTTCAAAGTGGAATTCGGCTTCAGAATTGTCAGCTGAAATGCTTATTGTTCTCATGCCGATTGCGCTGATGAACAACTCGGCTGATTATGAAACACGAAAATGACAGCCAGAGTTCACTTAATAAAGAACAACACTATGTTCGCTCATCATGTTTTTTTTTTCTTTTCTTGAATCTGCCGAACATATGTTACGCACTTAGAAAGTGAAGTTCGCCTGATTACTTGTCAGTCAAACTTGGATATGTTTTAAAAAAAACCCGATGTTCGGCTTATAACTTGTCAGCATAATTTCCGAGTATTCTTTATATTATGAAGAAATTCTTTTAATCTAATCAAGGGTAACTAAGTAATGTATCTAGCTCTAGGACATCCCTTATCACCATTCCTAAAATATGGTTATCGATTTGTAGAATACAAAAGGATTGAAATTAACAAGTCAAAGCCGGTGTCACTATCACTGTAGTACAATGTTAAGGTCACTGGGTGATGATACCAGTGACCCGAGTTCGAAACTCGTGAGTACCAAAATTCTTAACCAGTCAATAATAATTCAGTTTTTTGGTCTATTAGCCCTTGGATTTGAATTCCTGGGTGTAAAAGACTTGTAAAACATGGATGTCGCTCAAAAAGACCAAATCCAAGTTTCATGGTTTTAATATCCTTGATGGGCATCCTGCCTTAAAAACTGATAACATTTGATCCAGGTTACATATATGTCCCTCCTCCTTTTAAATTATGAGAAAAGGGGATTTGAGGTTCATCTTCTTCAAGCTTCCATCGTTTGTTGTTTATCTTTTGGGTCTGTTAGTAAGAAATTTCATTTCTCATGGAAGCTAGCTGTTCTTATGGAGTTTGACAAAAGAGTTTTGGGAAGGGTTCGCAAAGCAGTCTTTGGGCCGGGAAAGGAAGATGGAATTTGGGGCGTCTTTGCTTGTGATTGAATTGGATTTTTAGGGTACGGCTGGTTGGTATGGAGCATTTTGATTGAGGAGGAACTGTACAGCAACATCAATGGGGTGATTCTAATTCGAAAATCTGAAGAGAATAAAGGCAAGATGATGGATTAATCAAATGGGTTTTTCTTTCTGGTAGTTTTGGTCATGAGATGTGTACACGGGGACTTGAAACAGATGATGTTTATGGTTGCAGTTGTTGTGAATGGTCATGTGCTAAGATTAAATGGGCAAGACATGTTTGAGAAATTGTCACAAAGTAAGGATCATGGGTGAGATGGCCTGTATGTTTGTTGATTGATTGGTAATTGAGGTCAGAAAACAGATTTGGTGGTGGTGTTCTTCTCATACCGATGGAAATGGGAATAGCCCATTTCTTTGAACTGGTGGTGCCAGAGAATTGAGAAACCAGTGGTAGTTGTGTATGCTTTTCGAGGGGACTGTCATGGGTTAAATCGGTGGTGAATGATCTGTATGCAAGCCGCAGACGAGAATGGTGCTTTTGGTTGTTTCCATGGTGTCAATTTCAGAGATGTCGAGATGGGTGATTGGTGGTGGCAATGGTTATATGTGTGAATTGGTTCTTCCATTTGAAGGCAGTGGTGGTAGATGTGACTGTGTGTGAATGTGGCCAAACATGGAAGATTCACATTTCTGTTCTTTACCAAATACGTGAAAATGGAAGTTGCTATTAAGACATTACCAGGTTGGGTTTCTTCTTTTTCAAGGGTTGGAGTGACAAGGGTTGAGAAGGTGTAGCCGTGAACTGTTTTAAATTCAGGTTAAAAAATCAATAGATGCACCTGAGTGCATATGTGTATCTTCTGACATAAAAATAGGTTTGGCCTAGATGCACCCGTGTGCATAACGTATATTTTTTGAATTTTTGTTGTTATTATTTTTTCTGTAACATTTTTGTTTTTGGTTGATATTTTTGAAAGCTAATGTGATGATAATGGTGGTGGATTTATCTCTCGACACCATGAACTTGTGATTTTGTTGAGTATAATACATTGTAGGTGATTATTAGGATAAAACCTAGATTTATCCACGAAATACACACGATGCATCGGAGTGCATAAAGCATATTTTTGAAGAAAGTAGGGTTTGACCAAGTTGCACCTAGATGCATAATGCGTATTTTATATTAAATAAATTTTGGCAAAGTTGTACACAGGTGCATAATGTGTATTTTATATTAAATAAATTTTGGCCAAGTTGCACTGGGTGCATAATGCATATTTTTGTATGAAATAAATTTTGACCGGAGTTGTACCAGGTGCATAATGTATCTTGGGCGTGGTTCAAAATTGAAATTTTTTTTTTTAATTTCCTATTAACAATGGATCTTGTTTTGTAGAGATTTTCGAGTCCTTTCCAAAAATATAAATTTTGTCGAAATCCGACTTATATTTTGGAAGTTAAGACATTTTTCGCGATTAATTTTAAATTAGAGAGAGAAAATAAATAAGAGAAAGAAAAGGATAGAATAAAGAATAAAATCTAAAGGAAAGGGTATACATGGCTAATATTTTTGGTGTCTTTTTCACCCAGACCCATAGTTTAGCAGTCCATTACTCCCATACTTTTTGGTCCGTGGCTATATGACCCATTTTCCGATAATAATTCGCAAGTCAAAACGTGTTTGGCTATTATTGACCGGAACTTGAGACTCTTTATAGAATTGGCCGGGACACTCGAACTCGAGACTCTTTAAGCTGTTATTGTCTGCATGCATATGCATGCATATAGCAATTTTTGCAGCTGCTTAGCAGATTTTGCTTACATGTTGTACGATCCGTAGCTCCTACTATTACGTCCTCCTACAACTCGTTGAGTTTCTACATTCTAAAATAAAACTAATCTTGATGTTATTTAATGGAATATACATGAAGAACCGACAAAATTTTATTTCAAGAACATAAGCTATTATATGAATAGGAATTGGAATAACATTTGCTGAGAAAAAAGTGGTCTCTGTCCTTAAGACAACCAGAGCCGATCCTGTGTCTAGAAGGGCCCTGTGCGAAATTTTTCGTAGGGCCTTTTACAATATCGAATATTTTGTAACAATAAAAACAAAAAAAAAAATCAATAATGTTTATTTAATTTGTAAGATTATCGACGATACCAAATAAAAATTTACGACTAAATAATGGTGTTATGCGTATGTTATATAGATAAAATGAGAGTATTAAATAAGAACTTTTTTTCTGGATATCAATAAGGATACGTAAGGATTACACAAAATTTATATAGATAAAATGAGAGTATTAAATAAGAACTTTTTTTCCGGATATCAATAAGAATACGCAAGGATAACACAAAAGATAGGAAGCTTACTCTTGGGAGGTATTGATATTAGTTTAAATACGGTCAAATTTAAATTTAAATCAACAACGAATTGATTGCTCAGTGGATGGATTGTTTAAGTATTGCCCCCAAAGGTTGTGTGTTCGAGTTTGGCCACGGTAAAGATATATTTTTTTTTTTTTTTTGGTTAGTGTATGAATTTTGGGCTGGAAAAAAAGGCCCTTGGCAGAGCTGGGCCCTGTGCGGTCGCACACTTTGCACACCCTCAGGCCCGGCTCTGAAGACAACTACATCAACTGTAGTCGTCATGTGACATACACTATTTTACATGAATGTCAAATGAAACTGACATTTTGAATTTTATTTAAAGCTCCAACAATCCAAGACTAATTCAAAACCAAGTACAACCAGAAGGCACGAAACACTCGAACATCAAAACACCATAATTTTAACTTTCTTGCAGGGACGGATTCCAAAATCTCCTTTAGAGCAGCGCTGGAATATCACTAATTGCCAATGCAACCGAAGGCGGCGACAATTTTTTTTTGAACCAGTTGCACGATAGTGGTTAAGTGGGATCTGCCCATAAAATGCTATACAGATAGACAAATAAAAGATTAAATGATCAAAACTAATAAGGAAAAAGGTAATTGAAGAAATTAATTTATAGTACTCATGCAAGAAAAATAAATGGATGAGATGACAAAAGTTTCATTCTATAAAACAGACCATGGACTAAACATTATTTTGAATTAAATTACACTAAATGTTGAAGGGCCGAATACTAAATATAACCAATTTCCAAACCCCAAAAATTTGTTGAGTCAAAAATAAGTACGGCCTATAGCTCAGGTTAGCCCCTTCCGTCACTGCTTTCTTGTGCACGAGAAACCTGGTGTTGCAGCCATTCAGTCTTTGTCACCTGATAATACAACTATGTTCCATCTCTACCACATAGTTCATACTGCCATCAAGGACCCACCCCTTTTTTTGCCTCTTCATATTCTCTCAAGAGCACCAAGCTTAGGCTAAGTCCTATGGGCTAGATTGGACTGTTAGATTGGCCAAAAAATGTTGCAAATCATGAAAAAAGTGTGGGAAAAAAGTTAACATTGTTTCTGGCTACTTCTCTCTCCTAGCATTTGCTCGCAGTCGCACTATCAGCGAGATTGAAACGCTAAATAGTGCGGCGCTTAAAAAGTGACCTAAACGCCGAACCGTTCGGCGCTCACAAAAATCTAACGGCTGAGATTTAAGCGCCGAACGGTTCGGCGTTTACTATCCTGGGCCGGGAGATTCTTGGCGAAATTTTTGAGTAACTACTGAAACTTGCTTTTCAAATATTATAATGTATGTCAAATATTTTTACACATAATTGTGTATGGATATGATAAAATAGCACCAATTTTTAAAACAAGAAGCAAGTTTTTCCTCAAAATAGTAGAAACCCCAAGATCCTTACAAAATTTAAAAACTTCAAAGGAACTTTCCGGCCAATTGTCGCATCAGTTTTTTGGTTTAAAAGACCTTGGATTCGAATTCTTGGGTGTATAAGACGAGTAAAATATGCATATGGTTGAAATAACCAAAATCCAAAATATACTGTTTTAATATCCTTATATGGATATTTCACCCAAATTTTTATCATTTATTTTTATTGAGCTGGCTGGAATACCCTTATCTTTTCCCGAAAAAGATCGACGACGTCTCTTTATCTCGTCTTTATCTTCTCTGTTTCCGCCATGTCCATCGAGTTCCTCTTTTGTAATCACTCATAATCGGTATAAGTCCTAACAATTTTTCCTTAGTTGGTGACAATTTCAACCGTATTATTATAAAGGGTACGGAGTTGGAATCATTCTTTTGATTAATTTTATGGTTCGTGGATTTGATTTTAGTTACAGGTTTCTATTCGATCTTTGTTTACATTTCTTGATTTTGACTTTGGATTCTTCGTTAATGATCATACATTTTTATTTTTTTTTGTATAAGATTTCATCGTGTTCTGAGAATTCAAGGCGGTAGTGGTAGTGGGTTTGGGGGTTCGTGATGGTTTCGTTTATTTTGATTTTCGAAGCCGATTAAAATGGGTTTTGCTTGATCTAACCTTTTTCATTTTAAAGTTTTGATTTTTGCGATCTGAAATTGGTTGGTGGTGGTGGTTTTGGGGGTGTTTGGTGGTGGAGGAGCGCTATTTTAATTTTTAGAGCTGCTTCTAAAATAGGTTTTGCTTGATTTCTCCATTTTTCATTTCAAGGTTCTGATTTTTTTGATCTACAGTCATTTGATTTTGAATTTCTCTAGTTTTAAATCATTTTTCCCCATTGATTTACCATTACCTTTGTAGGTTCATACTAATAAAAATGTTAAATTTGTTTTGGGTGTGGGTGGGTGGTGGTGGGGGTCGTGATTGTGATTAATGGGATTGAGATGGTGGTGTTGTTGATGTCAAGAAATTAAAAAAAAAAGTGGTTAGTTTGGAGTGGGATTTGGAGTTGAGATAAGGATGAAGTTGCAAGGTTTGAGAAGCTGCAGTTGAGGTGGCGGATGCAGCTGATGCCATGAATCAGTAGTGGTGGTTGCTGTTAGTTGGAAGAAGAAGGAAATAGTGGTTATCTGAGATGCACCCGAGTGCATAATGTATATTCAAGATGCACCCGAGTGCATAATGTATATTCTGAGAAAAAATAGTTTTTGGCGTAAATGCACCTGGGTGCACAATGCATATTTTTTTTGAAATGTGTTTGTTTAAGATGTCTCTCTGTGGGTGTTATCAAATTGTGTTAGTCACCTAACATCTCTGTAGGTGTTACCTAGTAAGAATATAAGATGCACCTGAGTGCATAATTAAGAGTCTGACAGAAAAATATATTTTTCCTAGGTTGCACCCGAGTGCATAATGTACATGTATATTCTTATAGGAAATATGTTTTGGTGGATGTACACAGGTGCATAATGCATATTCTTATATGAAATAAATTTTGGTCACATTACACCTGGGTGCATAATGCATATTTTTATAGGAAATAGATTTTGGCCAGATTGTGCCTGGGTGCATAATGCAAATTGACGCGTAATGCATATTTTTATATGAACTAAATTTTAGTTGAGTTGCACCTGGGTGCATAATGCATATTTTTTAGGAAATAAATTTTGTTCAAGTTGCACCTGGGTGCATAATGTATCCACGACCCGGTTGAAAATATTTTTTTTTTTTCGAATTTCATATCAACAATGGATTTTTTTTTGTAGAGATTTTCGAGCCCTTTCCAAAAATATAAATTTTATTAAAATCCGACTTATATTTTGGAAGTTAAGACGTTTCTCGCGATTAATTTTAATTGTATAGAAAGAAAATAAATATGAGAGAGAAAAGGATATAAAAAAGAATAAAGGTTAAAGCAAAGGGTATATATATGGCTAATATTTTCTATGTCTTTTTCACCCAGACCTATATTTTACAAGTCCATTACTCCCATACTTTATGAGATTTGGTCATATGACCCGTTTTCCGATTGTCGCATAGTCAACCGAAATTCAATCAAGAATTCCGGTATTTCCGGCCAAATCCAGTATCGGCAAAATCAAACATTTCGCTACCTTTTTCAGGCGGAATCTCGACCGAGATCGAGTACAATGGTTCTAAGGCACACGATTAATAGGTTAGGTTTCACAAGTATTTCTATCTGTTTGGAAGTTTGGTTGCTCCGTTAGAAGTTACTTTTCGGCTTAATAAAGTTGAAAAGTCCAATGTTCGTGTAGCAATATGCAACTTTAGAATGAGCTAAAGAACCAAAAGCGTTGACTTGGGTTTTTTGATTTCAGCAGCACAATTTAATTTCAGAAGTTAAAAGTAAAAAAAATAAAAATGCTTCATCAAAATTAAATTTTTGTACTTTTAGTGATCTTAACTTATTATGAAATTGTATTCTCAAATTAATTTCTAGTTTTTCAACTTGATTTATTCGGATATCAATTTCTCAAGATGTGTGCATATATCTTCGTGGAATCCACGAGGACTCACTTGGTAAATATTCTAGATGTTTTCGATATTCTTTTCGTAAATTATGTTCTTTTTTCCGTTTGATTTTCATTCTAGTGGTTTTTGATATTTTTTTCGTGTCTTAGTTTCTTTCTCCCTAGCTGATTTTTCTTGGTGTATTGTTGTTTTTTTCTTTCAATTTCATGTATCCAGATTTTATTTTATTTTATTTCGAAATAAGAAAAACATATAAAACTTAAGACCTGAAGAAAATTATTCATCCATCTTATCACTAGGCTTTTAAAAAAACGCGCAATTGGGGGATAGTTTTATTAATTGGGGGATACAACTAAAAGACAAAAACGGGATTTAAATAGTAAATCAAGGTCACCCCCTATCCATGTAGTTATACTAATTCCTAATCTACCCCTCATTAGTC
Source organism: Papaver armeniacum (assembly GCA_023531295.1). Lineage (NCBI taxonomy): Eukaryota > Viridiplantae > Streptophyta > Magnoliopsida > Ranunculales > Papaveraceae > Papaver > Papaver armeniacum. The sequence continues at coordinate 157,482 of JAJJWW010008807.1, forward strand.
GGGTTTAGTGGGTAATCATAATTAGTTATGTTAATTGATTAGTTTGAAAATAATTAACATAAATCATTATCATTTTGGATAAATCATGATCTTTTTGAAGAGATTAGTGACCAAAAAGATGATCGTGAGTTTTCACGTCAACAATAAACATGTCTTTTATGTTCGATCTTCTCCTGATGTAAATTTGGATTTATCATAAATGCACCTGGAAAACACAATGCCGACATTGAAATAACTATGAATACCATGCCGGAACAACCAAAACCGGTATGGTATTCATAGTTTTTCCAATGCCGGTTCACTGTATCCCCAATCTTACCATTTGTCAACTTTGTTTACAAGGTGCACAGGAAACGGGTACTCCCACCAACAATGCCGGTATTGATCATTTTTTATCGAATACACCGACACCAACTGCCGGTTTACTGTATCGGTCAATAAACAATGCCGACATTAGGTTCTTAACTTGGCCAAGAGGTGGCGTTGGAGAAGACGAGTAAAGTGTAGATAAAGACAAGCATTTTACTAACTGTTTTGTAGCCAAACCTATTCACAGTATTACATTATTGTCCATACATGCATATACATTCGTCCTATCTTGAAGTCTCTTGAAATCTTTCGCGTCTCAATTCTTACTAAGTTGATCGAGATCGTTTAGCAACCATTAGTCAAACGTAAAAATATGTTGGTGCACAAATTGGGGGAGAAAATGGTGTACCAGTAGCATGATTCCTTTGGTCTTGTATATATATATATAAAAGAGATGAACATATATACTACTACTTTCGATAATGATTGATCAAGATCTGCATTCCAAATACCAGCCAGCTAGCTTGGTAGCTAAAGTGCTAAACAGTCATATTCAAACATGAGATTATAAGCACTGCCGACATTGAAAACCAAATGTCGAGCAGGCCGGCAACAATGCCGGCACTATTTTCTTAAAATCTCACAACGCCGGCAGTGTAGAACTTTACTCCAGAAACTTCAAATTTTAAAACATATGTTCCGGCATATTAATTTATAATATAAACAATGCCGATACCAAAATCGGAATGGTCTTCAAATCAGTACCGGCACCAGAAATCGACATGGCATTCATCAAAAATACTATGCCGACAAACTGATACCAAACGCACAAAAAAATCGGAATTGTCTTCAACTAGAAATCATTACCGGCACTGGAAATCGGCATGGCATTCATAAAAAAAAAAAAACAATGCCGACAACCTCTTCACTGCCACATATCAATTTTCGGTGTAAACATCGGCATCTCGGGTTATTTGTTTGTTGCCAGTTCAATCTCCTTCATCGACTGCAGCATCGCTGCACTTGATTCCAACACCCATTGACCACACAACTAAACTATCTATTACAGACGGAACCCATGTCTTCAACTCCACTGTTTGTTTCCTCTGGCACACATTCAATCCAAGTATGACTCGGTCAATTAGAACCACTAGCCACTTCATTTTCTTGTCTGTATAAGCCATTGAAGTCTTCCATCTTCGCTTCATCAGATGGAAGACTTCAATGTAAGCCAATGGAAACCCATTTAGTAGCATTACTTCACTTTGAATACAACCACCTTTGGGTGTTAAATGATATTTTTCTATCGATTTTACACCTTCTGGTTGCGTCAGTGGGTACAAATTCACGTCGACGGAAACATTGAATGCAATATTGATCAATAGTAAAACGGTAAAGTAATGTGCAATTTAGATTTAACTAAATCTTAGATACAAGCCGGCATTGAGTAAGAAAACACGATCATGCCGGCAACATCTCAGGCATTTATATTTCACAATAAACAGTGCCGATTGTAATGAAATTCGATCCAGAAAATCTCGCTTTGTTACTATCTCATTGTCGGCACTGATATGACATTGCAAAACAATACCAGAACAGTTTGCCGGCATGGCATTCATATGAAATTCAACGCCGGTTCTTATTTCCGGCATGCTCGATAAAAAAAGGTTCAATGCCGGCACACTCAACTGACATTGCTCAGAATTTTTAATTTTTCCTCGTGCTCTTCCAGCGTGATTTTTACTTGTTGAGCATGCCGCTATAAGCCATAAAGAATTGTGTGATGATTGATAAGAATAGCACATATATAAGCCCTAATAACATGTGTATACCCAATCACTCTACAGATGGTTGGTTGTGAAAGCACGTATCAATGTGAAAAATTACCAATTTCAAACAGATTGTTTGGATAAATTTCTGGCAGCACATAAAGATACCTAATGGACAATAGTAAAGTAAAGGAATGTTGGGAATATATATTTAAAACATAAATTTATTTCCCAATAAAATATTTTTGGTAACAATAAAGTTTTTCTTAAATGAAAACTAATTTTTGTTATAATTGATTTTGTGATTTACATACTTTGTTGTGTTAATGGTGTTAATTGCACTTTAATAATTTCTATTAAAACCTTGACTAGAAAAATCAGTTTTTTATGAAAAGTCTTTTAAGAGTTATGAAAATAAATTTTTCTCTTGTGTGAGAGATTTTCATTTTATGTCTTTTGAGTTTTCAAGAAAAAATGAATTATTTGTGAGAAAGAAAAATCAAGTGTGTGATCATCCTTGGATTTTCTAAAAGAGTTTCTGAGCAATAATGAAGTGTAGAAGTTTCACATCCTCTCACCGTGCAAGAGCGATTGTGTAAGAGATTGATCTCGGCTGTTTTATCCTGGGGACGACGCGCCATTGAAAAACTGCTTGCACAATCTTTGGCAGAGCCGCGAAACGTCCTAAAGAAAGCGACCTAGTCCGCGACTCAGCCATAACAATTTATTTCGTGTTTGATTTTATTTGTTGTGCAGGCATAATTCGGCAATTGTTCCAACAATTTTAAGACGGTTTATTCTGCCATGGATATCAAAAGAAAACAATTGCTTAAACACGATAAGTTTCATTGTTTAATATGTTTTATAGATATATATAAACGGTATAATTTTTCTTTAGCGATTTAGCATGATGTTTGGAATTAGGTTACTTGGTACCTAAAGTATTTTTGATGGACTAGGTATATCATGGTTAAATATTTTTCTTCATTAATATTTAGCATAGAAAAAATATTTTTGATAACAAACAAATTGTTTTTAACATGCTGTAGAGTTTTATCTTTATCTCCTACATGGAGTTGAATTTGATGTAGAAATTTTTACTAGAGATGTTAAACATACCTAATATTGTGCATGTTTAATTTCGTAATTTTTGGACACCGAAAAGTATTTCTAAGGTATTTTACAAAAACTGCATAACGTTTCTGAAAATTTCTGACGAGCAGAATTTAGTCCTGATTGAATTTGTTTGTCCCAATCTTTGTGCAGCTATTTTGGATTTGTGTGACATGAATATTCTAGATGAATAAATTATCTTTAAAACCCATTTTGAAATTCTCCAATTGGATTTTTGGTTTAAGAGATGCGGTGCTTTAAAAATAAATCATTTTGTATGTATATCGAAAACATTAGATATGATACTTGAGTTTAGAGATTAGGGATTTATGAAATTACATTACAAATAATGTTTTGATTCTAGTACTTCATACTCTTGTTTTGGTAATGAAAAATAATATTATTGTTAGAAATCAAACTAATGCACCACATATGTTTGATAAAATGCTTATTAGAAAATTGTAAATACATGATGTTATTATAACTAAAGAACTTTGTATCTTTGTTTAATATTTAAGATCAGATTAGAGTACTAATTTTGTGAATGGTCTTGAAGTAATTGTGTAAGTGCATACCTTACTTATTTTTTGGTTTCAAATGCTCACACGTATGTGATTGTGACAAGTGAAAATTCACTTACTTGAGCAAGTTTTTATTTTCCAATGAAATAAAAATTGTGGTAGATTAATGGATGTGAGGAGCAATGGGGTTGCTGACTTCTTTGTTGGTGCGCAAAGAATGGACAATGGTTTATAACCAATTTAGCTTTAAAATCAATTGAGGTATGTTTGATGAACTATTTGTAGTTATTGCAGTGATCAAATAATGACATTCTAAATTGAATAAGTTGATTGTTCAATCTTAGAATAAATTTTAGGGAAACAAGATATTGAGAATTATTGTATATGACAATAAACATGTGACTCATATAAGTTTTGAACTTATGAGATGGAATTTTAGACGAACCCAAAACCGAAATAATTAGAAACCTAGTCAAAACAAATGTGAATATCAACTCTCACCAAGAAATGAACATAATATTGATTATGAGATTATTTGCTATTCTTGCACGGCAATGGAAGGATATTAAATGTTATTAACAATGCTTTTCAAGCTTAGTTAATGTGAACTATGGATACAGTGAGAGATTGATATATATTGGTATTTTGCACCATATTTGTTTTGATAGGTTATGGTTCAAAAGTTGAACCAAATCGTTTTTAAAGAAAGTGGCGTTGAGATATACTCACATCACTAGGACTTTCGGTATTGGTATAGCCTAAAAGTTTACTTTGGGTAGAACAATCTTGTTAAAGATATATCTAGTTTCCAAGATGTTCATATCTTGTTATAAACAAGAGTGAGATAAGAAATTTGTTGAATTTGATCATTGCACTGCTACAAATGATAAGTTATGGATAAATTTTTTGAATATTATATTACAATTTTATCATAACATGAATTGAATTTTGAATATTTGAAATATGAGATTTTGTCATGCTTTTTGGGAAATCAATGAGTTAGTGATGAATATGAGCATGTTATATTTTCTTATGAACTTGGTGAATTTTTGAGTAGCAAGTATGTAATAATCTTACCTATCTCATAAAAGCATGTACATTTTCAAATCTTACGCAACTTGCAATGGGATTGGATGAAATAAAGTATTTGAGAATTTTATAAAGATGCTTCGAGTAACTTGTCTTGATATCAAATATGATTTTTGAGTAGTGAATATTAGGCAATGATGCTTTCAAGAAAATTGTTTGAATTTTTCTCTATATTGTGGAAAACGTTTTGGGTTTAGATCATTGGTTTATTATTTTTTTCACAATTTTTGGGATCTTTGGATATTATTTTGAAATTATTATTTGAGTCAAAAAATAGTGGGGGTACCATACCCTATGTTTTAACAGCTTTGATTTAAATTAGAGGAACTTGAAAAATGAAGGTGACAAGTAATTTACTAAGAATGAACCTAGAAATATGCTTAACTATAGTGAGACTAAAAGTTAGTCATGAATATTTTGTTGCTGGAAAATAACTTCTTATAGAGAGTAACTTTGTTCTTCAAACTATTAAATCTTTGGAATTTTTTTTTATGAGCCTATTATTTTTAGACAAGCAAACAGAAAAATTGTTGACTCTTGCATTCATGTCGCTAAATAACTTACATGCTTGTTTTTGTTGATGTTGTTTCTACAATGTATGATTTGTTATAGTCATAAGTAGAAATATATACTTTTGTGTAAGTTAAGGATGAGAATCTATGTAAACCAAGCATGGAAACTGTGTAGTTTCTACAATAAAAGAAATCATATAAGTTAGATAAGTTATCATTTATATTCTGAAAAACAACTTTAAAATAATTTATAAATTAAAAATTGTTTACTTGATTCATTCGAATGATTTCAGAATTGATGAAAGTGAAATGCACAATACTCTTTGTTTTGTATGCATAAGTGATTTGTTGATTTTTTATTCTAAATTTTAGGATGAAAATGAAACTGAGAACATGCTTAGTGTGCTACTTTGGATCAATTTTCATTTCAATGAAAATAAATTTTTTAAAAGAGACAGAAATATATATAGTCTGACTGTAAATAAGTTTTCACTCATTTGGTTTAGTGCTAATGATTTTGAGATTGTGTGTGATTGCACTAGACATGAGTATGGTAGCTCAGTATGGTTCTTTGCTACGTGATTGACTATATATATATATATGTATATTTTTTAGTGGGGGTGTAATATATTGCTTCCATAGTGGGGGTTTCATATTCAGATTTACCAATCCTGGTATGGAAAATTGGTAAAATATTGAGAAGGTTATGAGGTGTTTCAAACACATCTTACGCCTAGAAATACACTATCTAAATGGTTACCGCAATCCTTTAAGGATATTGCAAAGCTGATTGGACATCCTTTCAGTTGAATCATTTAAGGGATGTAGCGATTCGATCCTATAATAGATAGAGGAACAGACATATTAATCCAATGTGATAGTACGCGGCTATTGCAAGAATTGAGAATGCATGGAACGATGTCAACTATAAGATTTGATATTATGAGAATGGATTATATAGTGTCTGAAAAGAGTTTTCATTAGTCCTTTGACGAAAGGATTGATAAAAAGATGTAAACACATCTTATGGGATGAGGTTGATGCCCATTGAGATTGAGTCATCTATGATGGATACCCAACCTAGAAATAAGTTCAAAGGGATTAGACGAAGTCATGGATGATATGCATTATTGAGATTGAGTGATTTATGATGCGGTTACCAACCTATAACTCAAGGTCTCCAAAGTAGGTTCAAAAGGGTAACCTTACCTATGGAGTGAGATCCCAAAATATAGGTTCAAATGGGACACCAAGTCATAGATAATATAGAGATGCGAGAGTCATGCTTTTGAAGAATTCATCCCTGACATGATATCTGAAGCGAGTAGAGGTTGAGTTTAATTTTAAATTTTTAATTTTTAAACTCTTAATGATGTTTATATCTCTATTTAGAGTGGGGTACTTTCGTGGGAGTACTCTTGATAAACTCACCTATATGATGTGTGAAAGTTTGGCCGCTTTCTATGAGAATACGAGCGATTCTCTAGATCATTCATTAAAGCGGGATACAAGCACGGGGTAGTAATGTCTTTGGCTTTAGACTTTACACTAGTATAGTCATGTGTGTTAAGCAATCTTTTTATCTCCTAAAGTTCAAGACTTATGTTCACTTTACGATCAGATTTTAAGAGAGCATATTAACACTACGTAGAGGTTCAAGTCGCGAGACACCTTTACTTATGCACAACTTGTATGCCGGTTCTTGTTGTCACTATTGAAACTTGTAGAGATATTTACGTGAATTGTGAATCACTATTGATTAGAAGTAATTATAAATTTTTAATAATTTTTGAAAAATGTATTTTTAACACTGATCAATATTCAAAAATAAAGGATGGACTTGCATAAAGAATACAAAATAAATCCAAATGTTATCGAACCATAATATCATACATTTTAGATATAAATTGATTTCTTTAATCGATGAAGCATTTAGATTTGGGTGACAACTAAATCTTGATTCAAATCCTCGTACAAGTATGTAGTTGTTGTTTTTGGATCTTGAACCGATTCTCCGAGTTGAAATAGGCTCTTGTGAAATGAGACTCGTACATATTCGTCTTTGTCCTTAAGGAGGATTAGTTTTCTTGCTTACATGTAAAAAGGAATTTCACGCACAAATAGTAAAAGAAAACGAGGCCCATGTACATAAGCCATCAATGATTTTCACCGATTTAGTTAACGAGATAGAAGCAATACAAATTTGCACATCGATTATATGTTCAATTTTTAGCCCTTCGAGTATTCTAATGTTTCATCCCCTTATTTGTTTTATAATTACATCCAAAATAAAAAAATCTCGAATATAAGAAGAAAACCAGCAAAACAATTAGAAAGTTAGACAAAGCACTTATATTTTATTTAATGTGTTTTGAATCTGAATCAATACGAGAAGTTAACGAAGATTTTGGGATAGCGTTGAAGGCATATGATTTTGACGACATGTTGATGGGTTAAGATTTCAAAACTACTTCATAAAGCCAGATCTTATCTCAAACAAATAATCAGTATTTTCTTTTATTTTAGAAAAAGTTATTAAATTAAGAAATTGTGATCACAAACCTTCCTTTTTTTTTGCCAAAGTTAACACGTAACTAAGCTATTGATTCATGTTTATGTTAGTATAGCACGGTGCTAAAGTCATTGGATGATAGCTAGAGATCTGGCTTCGTAACTCGTCAGAACCATATTTTTACCGATAAAAAAGCCTATTATTCACAAAGTGCGCCACGCTAAAAATGTGGATGTTACACGAAGTGTTTTAGATTTAGATCTTGTGAAATCACAAAGTCTGGGATGAAGAGTACTTTGTGATTTCTTTCGATATTGTTCCTGGCCTATAATTCGAAAACTATAAAAATCCATAATAATAATATCCGGATAAAAAAGAACTATCAAGTAAAATATAATACGAGTCAGAGTCGTAACGTAATACACATTCACCAAAGGAAATTTAAATTATTTTAGAGGAAGACTCTAGCCGCAAGTAGGACACGGGGAGTGTCACGATTAAGTTTTTAGTTTGTAGGAAATCTTCTATATATATTGATGAACATGGATCGGTAGCTTACAAAAAAAGATGGGTTCGTGAACTAGTTTCCATGTTTACGAATTTCTTTATAAAAAATCAAGCTTAACTTCTCCTTATATATTTTTCGTATATGCATGTGAAAATTTGCTTTTAACAAAAAAGAAATAAGAAATGTGCAACCATATATTAGTCGAAAAACACGTCATGCACCAAGTGGTTCGTAAGGAATAACGGTTAAGCGCGCAGTTCTTGAACCGAAAAGCATTCAATAGATTTTAATATCACAAGCCAAAATTAGTTGGTCAAGTGTCCAAAAAAGTTCTTGAATAATCTAGCGTTTCGTAAATCAGAACCTTTTTGTATATGATAAGGTCGCGAACTATTCAAAACAGCTTATGTGTACATACAAAAAAATTCAAAAAACTTCCAAAATCAACCAAATTGTGAACTACATAATCAGCTTGTATATATTGAAAGAAAAGTTATCTTAATAAATCTAAAAATCAACCGGTTCTCGAACTGAAAAAATTGGTGTAGGCGAGCTAATTAATTTATAAGTTCAAGTTGGTGTACTGAGTAAATATATTAGTTTGTGAACATAACAACTAACTTGACAACTCCTCGTGAAATTTTTAATTCTATAGCAGATTTCATTTTGATATGGCACAGCGGAAACGATTTAGAATAAACCGACACGCGGAGAATTCACTCTGGTAAACAGGACCCAATAATGATAAACAACTCCAATCCAGGAGCAAAGTGACGAATAATGATCAATGATTATCAAACTCTCAAAGAGAATAAAACAGGCTTTAACCCAAATGTATTTTCATTAAACGAGCTAATCCAAGCTAATTACAATGATAAAGGAAAAGGCTATTTTTAGCCTCCTAACATTTAACCTAGAAATCTAGAACATTTCTAAAGCATATATTATTCTCATAAAACAGGATAAATCCAATAAAAAAACTAATTATCCTAATAATAGAAGAGTTATTCATGATGTTTCACTTCTATTAAGCTCTACACTCTCCCTTTTGTTTGCATGATATTTTGAATGAAACACCCACCTTTAAATTTTTTAACTGTTACTTTCATTTATAACAACACTCTATGTTGACACGTGTACCCTTTTGTCCCAATTTCTTGTCACAGTTAACCGTGACAATTTTCTAAATCACAAATAAAAAAAATATGGATTAGCCCGGGTCATTTGATGGACCTGGGCTTCCAATTTACAGGCTTGCAATACAATCTATTTTTGAGAAAACGGCCTTCTTCGTTCATCCATGTCTTGCTTTTATTGCATGGCGTCTTTCCTTGTTTAAGCACTTAAGCGATTCCGGATCTTGACTTCACTTGGACTATCCTCATCGTCTTGGACTTATCCTCATCATCCTCCTCTTCCTCCCGAAACAAATTAAACAGTGTCAATGCTTTGGGTTGGTGTACCGACTATTCTAGTACGACCAATTTCAAGTTGCTATAGAAATACAAGTAACCGGGCATCTTACATTTTGTATCATATGTTCCTAATTTTCGAAAGTTCTCTTTTACTTTTCATTCGCATAAGTTTTCTATGCTAACTTAAAACTATAATAAAGCATTCCTAATTTTGAAAGTTCTCTTTTACTTTTCATTCGCATAAGTTTTCTATGCTAACTTAAAACTATAATAAAGCAAATACCTCCGATTTGGGATCTTGATACAAGGTTCAATAGGAGTATCCTCATTGTATTTCTTCGTCTTCTGAAACAAGTTAAACACGGCGTCAATGCTTTTGGTTTGCATCACAACAAATGAAACAGATTGCTGAAAAATAAAACCAAGTTGCCATAAAAATAAAACTGTAACTTTTACATGAAACAACCGGCCTCTTACTCGTTTCATTTTGGCTGAATTTCAAAAGCCCTTTATTTTTCATTTTTGTTAGCTTAAAACTATACTAAGCAAAAGTGTATATAGCTCCACTCTACAATATGTACAATAATATAGTTAAACATACAAAGAGCTTTAGCACACAAAACATATCAATGTCATCATCTAGGAGTTTGTAGCAACCAAAATTATTAATCATTATTAATCATTTGGTAGAGATCTTATGTGGCCTACCAAGTGCAAAGAATCCAAATTATTGACGTTAGGCATCCTTCATCGTCAGAATTTATTTCTTCATTCATTTCACCTTCCATAAACTGCATCACATAAAGAGAGATGAGTGATGAAGGCATCTTAATCCAACAGAAAAAATGGATGGCGGTAGCATAGCCATAAAATATGAACAATGATACCATGTGACATTTCGAGTAAAACCACACATTTTAAACTAAAGCTTGAACAAAATATTTTATGATAATAGAATACCAACTCAATATGCACCGCTTATTTAATGTAATTAAACAACATCTTACAGTCACAACCAAGATCTCATCTTCACTATATTGATATTTACAACCAAAAGAGATTACAGAAACTTTTGTCTTCTCAAACCAAGTATTAGTTCAAGATAAAGATCATCCACATTAAAGTTGAAATATATCGATAAAAAAACAAGCAAACAAACAAACAAAGCCCCAAGAATATCCGCAACTCGGATGTTCATGGTGAGGACAACTAGGTCGGGGACTCGGGAGGCTTAGGATTTGAGTGAACATGGCGGTTGGGTTTACGAAATCAACTCTACCACAAAGGGTAAAATGCAGATTCAAACACAAGGAAAAACATAGTTGGTTTGTCCTACAACACATAGTACTACAAATGGCCACCTTAATCAAGCTTTTTGAATATGACAAAATTTGATGCTTTCTTCATATAAGAAAGCAAGGTTTTGAATTTCTTTTAACTAAAACCATTGATGGATTAGCATCACAAATACATTTTTGCATTCAAGCTAAAGTAAGAGTTGCAACCGCTTTACACATGTACCTTTTCGATAGCTTCATTGTCCTTCTTTGTAAACCCCGGTGACAAGTTGTTTTCGGGGAATCAACGGGTTTTATCATAGAAGCAAAGGTAGGCCTTTAGTTTTATTCTTCATCAAGGTTGAATCGAAAAAGGATGCAATCATTAACATGAGAACAAATATTAAGATTTCAAAATTGGGAAGGAAGGAGTTGTAATGAGATTTAAGTTACAATTATTCCAGGGGCACGGAAAATAAGTAAGTCCAAAGATACAAACAAGATCAGAAAAACCAATAAAGGGAGAAAGTTATTAGCACCAAATTGGTTGTGCATAAACCATGAAATATCAATATCCCATGTTTGTTAAGTATTTGATCTAACGATACTTTAAAAAAATCTTGAGCAAGTCGACTCATCGACCTTCTGCGGAAAAACTTGTATATGTATTCAACATCACGATCAAAGTACCGAAAAAAAGCAGGACGGTGGTGAGTAACTCACGAGAGATTAACCCAAGTATACATGAATGACATTACAAAAACTGTTAATTGAAATTATACAAGGGTGTCAACAAGAAATTTGAAGTATCACGACATACATTTCAGCATTGCGATGATTAACGAGACACCATTTGAAGAAAATCAATCATGGTAACCTTCTCGTCATCATTAATCTACAATTTACACGAGAATAAAACGGAATAAATATAGCACAAGAAGCCATAGTGCGAAATTTTACATCTAAGAAAGCACACGAAACAATAGGAATACTGCAGAAGTTCATAGAATCCAAAAGCAAAATCTAAGAATAGTCGCGAGTCTTGACTGAGAATGCCCGAGATACACATAAAGTATCTACAAGGTCGAAGTACTTACCATTATGTTGAATTCATTAAAATCACAATGCGATTACACATCAAATTATCTGGGGTCATGAGAATGCATTATGTTGAATTCATTAAAATCACAATGCATTTACATGATCAAATTTGATTTGAAGTTTAAATGGTAACCACAAATCAATAAGGATTTGAACTCAAACTTACATATAATTAGACAAATGAATTAAAGGGTGAGGATTGACACCTAGGTTGTTCCCTTATTGGTTCATCAAATCGAAATCAATAAGGTATGAAACTCCATCTCTTTGAAGAACCAAGGCTCATTCTTCTCACTTCCGTTCTTTACAAAATCAATAACTTCATGGATATATCGGATAAACAAGAAAATCCAGATTAACTCAACACCAACCCCACAAATCTCATATCTATGAGATTCAATTAAGAAAAAAACAAAACAGACACCCAAACGTAAAAGAGCCCCCGTCAATCTTAAACCTAAATAACTTCGTCTACTTATAAATCCCATATAAAATTAAAAGCAAACAAAATTAAACCCTATCAAATTAATAGAAACATATGTGAAGATGTACATAAATCAAACTCAGGACTAAAATTATTAAAAATATAAAGATTAGGTTTAAAATGAGTTAAGAAAATTGTATTTTCCTTCGAAATATGGGTTTTGATTATGAGATGAGTTCAAGAGATCTCGAGAAATTAGATTGAGTTTAAACCCTATCTCGAGAACGAGAAAAAAAGATAAAATAAAATTGCTTAAGCTCAATCTTATAAAAATCCATCTCACAAATCGACTAAGTTCAACAGATCTCATAAATTGGGTTTGCTTTGGATAATAATTCTTTTGATTTGGACAGATTGAGTTCGATTTCAATAGATTTCTAAGAGAACAAAATAGGAAGGAGAAGTATCGGGAAAAATAAAAAGTGAGAGGGTGAGAAAAAAGCAAATCTATAGGTATTCGTTCTTTGAAAAGAATGAGGTAGGAATAACTTTTCGATTCAAGTGAAGCAAAAGGAAAATTATAACAAAGATTTTTGGTTGGGATGAGGATTACAGTGGTGGTATCGGGTGATTGAGTGAAGGTGGTGTGGATGTGTTCGTAATAACTTAGGGTTATTTTTTTCGCTTGAGAAACCTGGAAAAATTGGGAGAGGGAGGGATGCGAAAATAAAAGAAATGAGGTAAGAGAAGATGAATTTGGGTTTTGATAGAAGTGTTTGACGGTTGAGATTAATCTAAAATGCTAGCATAAGGATCGCCAAAATTATCGGAGTTGGCTGATGTTTGGTTAGGGTATTCATACGGATCCACCCTAGTGTGTGAGAAGTTTGTGTTTCTTTGCCAAATTGTGTTTCTTTGCTAAACTTAATTCGCGCATTCGGCATATTTAGAACCTTCATTGTGACTAAGTATATAAATATGTGTCGTGTATATTTTAGTCCAAGTCTAGATGTGAATATCCATTGTAGTAGATTTCGAGCCATGTAGGTGGTAAAGCAGATTTCGATCCAGAATGATAGATTTTGAATTGTTGCTTTGATTTTCGATTTGTCACATAGGTTATGAAGTATCATTTGGTTTACGATGGTAGATTGAGAGCCCGAGTTCAACTAATCCCTAAGGTAGTGAAGTATATTTGTCTTACATTGGTTCAGATGAACTGAAGATGAAATATATCATATTTGAACATCACAGGTTCAAATATTACTAGAGTTAGACCTGAGTTTCTCGTTCAGCTGAACTGAAGAAGAAATACATCAGATTTGAACATCACAGGTTCAAATATTACTAGAGATAGACTTGAGTTTCTCGTTTGGATGAATTGAAGACAAAATATATCAGATTTGAACATCCCGGGTTCAAAGATTACTATAGTTAGACATGAGTTTCTGATTCGGATGAACCGAAGATGAAATATATCAGAATTGAACATCCCGGGTTCAAAGATTACTAGATTAAAACCTGAGTTTCTCAATCGGATGAAAAGAAGTTAAAATAATTTAGAATTCAACATCCCGAGTTCAAAGATTGCTAGAGTTAGACATGAGTTTCTGATTCAGATGAGCCGAAGATGAAATATATCAGAATTGAACATCTCAGGTCAAAGATCACTAGATTAAAACCTGAGTTTCTCAATCGGATGAACTGAAGTTAAAATAATTTAGAATTCAACATCCCGAGTTCAAAAATTGCTAGAGTTAGACATGAGTTTCTGATTCAGATGGGCTGAAGATGAAATATATCGTAATTGAACATCTCAGATTCAAAGATCACTATAGTAAAACCTGAGTTTCTCATTCGGATGAACTGAATTTAAAATATATCAGAATTCAACATCCCGAATTTAAAGATTACTAGAGTAAGACCTGAGTTTCTTATTCGGATGAACTGAAGATGAAATATATCAGAATTGAACATCACAGGTTCAAAGATTACTAGAGTTAGACCTTAGTTTCCCGTCCGGATGAACTGACGACGAAATATATCAGAATTGAACATCACAGGTTCAAAGATTGCTAGAGTTGGACCTGAGTTTCTCTTTCGGGTGAACTCAAGATGAAATATATCAGAATTGAACATCACAGGTTCAAATATTACCAGAGTTGGACCTGAGTGTCTCTTTCGGATGAACTGGAGACGAAATATATCATAATTGAATATCACAGGTTCAAAGATTACCAGAGTTAGATCTGAGTTTCCCGTTCGGATGAATTGACGACGAAATATATCAGAATTGAACATCACAGGTTTAAAGATTACCAGAGTTAGACCTAAGTTTATGATTAAGATGAACTGGAGACGAAATATATCAGAATTGAACATCACAGGTTCAAAGATTGCTAGAGTTGGACCTGAGTTTCTCTTTCGGGGTGAACTGACGACGAAATATATCAGAATTGAACATCACAGGTTTAAAGATTACCAGAGTTAGACTTAAGTTTCCGATTAAGATGAACTGGAGACGAAATATATCAGAATTGAACATCACAGGTTCAAAGACTACTAAAGTTAGACATGAGTTTTTCGTTCGGATGAACTGAAGACGAAATATATCAGAATTGAACATCACAGGTTCAAAGATTACTAGAGTTAGACCTTAGTTTCCCGTCCGGATGAACTGACGACGAAATATATCAGAATTGAACATCACAGGTTCAAAGATTGCTAGAGTTGGACCTGAGTTTCTCTTTCGGGGTGAACTGACGACGAAATATATCAGAATTGAACATCACAGGTTTAAAGATTACCAGAGTTAGACCTAAGTTTCTGATTAAGATGAACTGGAGACGAAATATATCAGAATTGAACATCACAGGTTCAAAGACTACTAAAGTTAGACATGAGTTTTTCGTTCGGATGAACTGAAGACGAAATATATCAGAATTGAACATCACAGGTTCAAAGATTACTAGAGTTAGACCTTAGTTTCCCGTCCGGATGAACTGACGACGAAATATATGAAAATTGAACATCACGGGTTCAAAGATTACTATAGTTGGACCCGAGTTTGTGATTAAGATGAACTGGAGACGAAATATATCAGAATTGAACATCACAAGTTCAAAGACTACTAAAGTTAGACATGAGTTTTTCGTTCGGATGAACTGCAGACGAAATATATCAGAATTGAACATCACAGGTTTAAAGATTACCAGAGTTGGACCTGAGTGTCTCTTTCGGATGAACTGGAGACGAAATATATCAGAATTGAATATCACAGGTTCAAAGATTACAAGAGTTAGACCTGAGTTTCCCGTTCGGATGAATTGACGACGAAATATATCAGAATTGAACATCACAGGTTCAAAGATTACTAGAGTTAGACCTTAGTTTCCCGTCCGGATGAACTGACGACGAAATATATGAAAATTGGACATCACGGGTTCAAAGATTACTATAGTTGGACCCGAGTTTCTCGTCCGGATGAACTGAAAAAGTGCAATAAATATTATGGAGACTGTGAAAATGAGCATATTACCCTTATCAGAAATAATTAAGTAAATGTCACAGAATGTGAAAATGACCATATTGCCCTTATTGGAAAAAAGTGCAATAAATATTATGGAGACTGTGAAAATGACCATACTACCCTTATCGGAAAAAGTGCAATAAATATTATGGAGACTGTGAAAATGACCATATTACCCTTATCAGAAATAATTAAGTAAATGTTACAGAATGTGAAAATGACCATATTGCCCTTATTGGAAAAAGTGCAATAAATATTATGGAGACTGTGAAAATGAGCATATTACCCTTATCAGAAATAATTAAGTAAATGTCACAGAATGTGAAAATGACCATATTGCCCTTATTGGAAAAAAGTGCAATAAATATTATGGAGACTGTGAAAATGACCATACTACCCTTATCGGAAAAAGTGCAATAAATATTATGGAGACTGTGAAAATGACCATATTACCCTTATCAGAAATAATTAAGTAAATGTTACAGAATGTGAAAATGACCATATTGCCCTTATTGGAAAAAGTGCAATAAATATTATGGAGACTGTGAAAATGACCATACTACCCTTATCAGAAATAATTAAGTAAATGTTACAGACTGTGAAAATGACCATATTGCCCTTATTGGAGAAAAGTGCAATAAATATTATGGAGACTGTGAAAATGACCATACTACCCTTATCGGAAATAAGTGCAATAAATATTATGGAGACTGTGAAAATGACCATATTACCCTTATCAGAAATAATTAAGTAAATGTTACAGAATGTGAAAATGACCGTATTGCCCTTATTGGAAAAATGTGCAATAAATATTATGGAGACTGTGAAAATGACCATACTACAATTATCGGAAATAATTAAGTAAATTTTACAGACTGTGAAAATGACCATATTACCCTTATTGGAAAAAAAGTGTAATAAATATTATGGAGACTGTGAAAATGACTATACTACCCTTATCGGAAATAACTAAGTAATTGTTACAGAATGTGAAAATGACCATATTGCCCTTATTGGAAAAAAAATGCAATAAATACTACGGAGACTGTGAAAATGACCATACTACCCTTATCGGAAATAATAAAGTAAATGTTACAGACTGTGAAAATGACCATATTGCCCTTATTGGAAATAAGTAAAATAATTCTTACAGACTGTGAAAATGACCATACTACCTATATCAGAAAAAAAGTGCAATAAATATTATGGAGACTGTGAAAATGACCATACTACCCTTATCGGAAATAAGTAAACTAATTCTTACGGATTGTGAAAATGACCATGTTACCCTTATTGGAAAAAGTGCAATAAGTATTATGAAGACTGTGAAAATGACCATACTACCCTTATTGGAAATAAGTAAAGTAAATATTACAGACAGTAAAAATCACCATATTCTTATGGAAATAAGTGGCATAAATATTTATGCCATTTATTTCCAGTGAGGGTCATGGTAATTTTTATGGCACTTATTTCCAGTGAGGGTAATATGGTCATTTTTACAGTCTGTAATATTTACTTTACTTATTTTCGATAAGGGTAGTATGGTCATTTTCACAGTCTCCATTATATTTATTGCACTTTTTTTCAATAAGGGTAGTTGATAGGTGTAGAATACACCGTATTTACTATATAGAGTTTATGCTTTCTTTGCTATTTTTCTTGTGAATTATGTACTTTACGCGTGCTTTTGAGTTATTAGGTACTCGGAGTCGCACGGAGGAAAAGAAGGAGAAATTACCCAATTTGAGCAAAAGGGCGAAATTGTCATCTCACAGGCAAGTGATACTTGGAGCTGACCCAAGGTTAAGGGGCAACTCTATTTAGGAGGAGTGTTAAATGATAGCCAGCAAATGTTAAGGGGCTGCCAGCTGGGTAGCCCTTATCAAGGTGACTGACATTGGATATAACCCTACTCCCATAACCCCTTATCTGCCAGTCCTGGGTGGCTATATCCACCATCATCTCTTACAACAAACCAAAATTTCAGTGAGAAATTAATTTCTCATTATTATCATTTTCAACTTGAAATCGAGACAATGAAGGCGGCATCTTGAGCTCAGAGAAAGGGAGAGATCGGGAAAGAGAGAAGCAGATTAGAGAGGAGTTGATAATATAGATTGAAAATGGATATTCTCAGACGAATGGAGGCTTTGTCTTTGTGAAGTCTGCTGATGTATATTCAGATCGAGATGGGTTTGAAAGTCGAGTTGTAAATCGAGAGTTGGGATGGTTGTGGCTCAGAGCTGGCGAGGATGATGTTAACATCGAACCTCAGAAACAGAGATGCAAATTGAAATTCCAGATGGGTTTTGAGCAAAATCGCAGAGTGAGTTATGAAATTACAGGCTCGATTGAGAAGATTGGAGGAAGTTGATGCTGGTTCTAATTGGTTTTGGTAATGGAACAGATGGGTTTGTGGTCAGAATCGAGAAGAGAGAATAGGCAGAAATTGTGAGATTTAGGGTTTTGTTGATGCTCATGGGAATGAGGAACTGAAGGTTAGTTGTTTGATTTGTAAGGGTTTTGCTTAAAGTTCAGAAACAAAGAAGAATACACAAGAGATGGTGGTTGTTGTTCGAAAAAGAAACATGAATTAGGGTTTCTGTGGAGTAAATGAGATGATTACGATAGTGAAGCCCGGGGAATGTGTTCTACAAGATTTAGTTGTGTTGAAATTCATGGGAGATTAAGGTAGGCTTCTTTGGAGCTATGTTCTTGTGATGGCCCATATGGAAGCAAGCAATGGCTGTGTGATCTGTTCTTTGTGTCATGGTAGCCGGTGTTATTTGTGAGATGGCTCGTGTGGTGTTGATAGAGCCGGCCTTTGTGGATGATGCGGTAAAGCGGTGCAAGCAAGCCGGTGATCTTTGAAATGGTGGCACCGCAATGATTGCACTATGGAGCAAATGCAATGGAGAGGATTTGCGAGGTGGAGTTATGGCCGAGGTTGAGTTGATCTTTGGCACAGGAAGTGTAGAGTGAAGGCTTGAGATGTTGCAGGTGAAGCTGGGATCTAGGCTTGTCTTTGCGAAGAATCGGGTGAGCTCGGTGTGCGGGGATGGACTCAAATTAGTGTTGCATTTGGAACTAATATGGTAGCCTGAGATGGATGAAGTAGAACCTACAGACCTGCAGGCTGGTTAGGGAGATTGCAGGTCTGATTTTCCAGAGTGCAGGTGGTGCTGGGTGTTAGTGCTGGTGATTGCCATGGCTTTGGTGGTTTCATGAGTAGACTAGGATTGATGTTGGAGCTGTACAAAGCAGGTGGTGCAGTCTGTGGATAAAGAATTGGAGGTTGTTGATGTTGTGTTGCTGCAGTTGAAGTGCTAGAGAACTGAAATTGGTGATCTCTGGGAAAGTGTAGCAGGGTAATTCTGGTGGAGTTATTGCAGGTGGAGTGTAACTCTGGCATGTTTCAAATGGCTAAGTAATTCTGGCAGTGGTGTGTATGTGGTAGTGAAACTGGAGGCTTGAGCTTGGTATTGCAGTGATGAAACTGTGGTTGTAATGTGCAGCTGGAGGTGGTTTGTAATGGGTATTGCAATGTAAGTGAAGATTCAAATGGTTCGGGGGCAATGGGATGATGGAGCGGAGGGTGGTGGTATGGAAATTTGGTGCGGTGATGTTATTCTTTGGATGGAATCGATGGAGGAATGGCTGCCAGAAGAGCTAGGACTAATGCAATTGCAGGTGGTCATGAATTGCAGAATGGCTGGCTGAATGGCAAAGAACAAAAGGGAATGTGTCTTTGTTCTTGAGCTGCGGGGTGCTAGTTTGATGTGTTGGTGCTATGAGCTTCTTTGAGGTTATTGAGTACATTGCAGGCATTGCGAGTTATAGAATGGAGCAAAGTGGCTAGCATTGAGTGGTAAGTGAGGCAATGGTGTGTAAACTCGGGTGGTTTGGCACGATGATGAGACTACAGGGAGAGGCTCAAGGAAATGCCGCAATTGCAGCTGTTGCAGGTTTATGTTAGCCATAGTCACAATGGTTGTGACAGATGCTGGTTGGTAACCAAGGTTGAGATGCTGCTTTTGGTTCAGAGACAAAATGGTTTTTTTTTTTGTGGTGATGATTGAAATGAGTTTTACACAGGGCCATCATGGTCAAGCACAATCATTGTGCATCACGGCATTTGGCCCACGGCAAGAATTTGGCTTGGCAACTCGGCCCTAGCTAGTCCCGATACGAATGACCTGGACCGACTCTCCCACGACTCGGTACTACACCGAGTTAACCCGCTGATCTGGACTGAGTTGACTCGCCATCGACTCGTTGACCGGTGACGGGCGGACTTTGCTGGTCACCGGTGGGTCATTTTCCGGCGACTTTCCTACGATTTCCGTCCACAATACCAGACTTCCGGCGACGATTTTTGGGGCGTATTTTCTACACGGGTTTCTCCTTCTTGTGGGCTTGGTGGATTCTCACCTAATGGACTTTGAAGACTAGACCTAATTTTAGAAATTGGAGAAAGCTATAAAAGGGAAGGTTTTCTACAACATATATATCTTTTTGCTTGGAATATTTGGGAGAGCCACTTTTGTTTACGCTTCTAGGGTTTGGTTTTGTTCTTCTTCTTCCTTGTTTTATTATTGAATATTGATGATGATGAACTCCATAGCTATGAGTAGCTAAACATCTTATTGGTTATGGGATAAAGTTGATTTCTCAACATGCTTTTGATTCAATGAATTAGTTTTGTCTCATTAGAATTATTGTTTGTGATTCACAATTAATATTGTTATAAGATTTGAAAACTTGTTAGGTTGAGTCAGGAATCAATCCGATTTGTGTTCATCTCTAGAGCTATATTAGGGTTTTCAATACGAAAACGTTGTTTATCCCTGATTCTAAGTAGCATAATTGTGGTTAGTGCTTATAGTGATATATCCTATTAGTCACAAGTGAATCATAACTTTTGTTAAAACGTTTAGTGCTTTTACACATTCGTTTACATTGATGAGTCTTATTCCATAAATCTTAATGCTTTTAGGGAGTTAAACTTAATTGTGCTTTTACACTTTAGGTTGCTTTCGACGAAGAATTCACATATGCATCTTTTAATGTGGTTGTGATGAAAACAGGGAATTAACGGGTTATACTTGCGATCAAGATATCCTAGGACTTTTAATAAATACGAGATTAAATACCAATTCTAATCATTGATGAAAATACATGTTTGTGAATGATACTATCCCGTGACCAATATCCTCTCCTTATTGATAATTCCAATTACTTACTTTGCTTTTAATTACTTTTATTTGCTTAAATACAACAAACATACCTTGGGTTATTCTAGAAACTGAAAGTTTATAACAACCAATGCCTCTCTGTGGATACGAACTCTTTCTTATCGAATACTATATTTATATTTAGTTGATTGAGAAAGTGAAATTATATTTGACGGATTGACAACCGGCCAAATTTTGGCGCCGTTGCCGGGGAGGCACACGGCTTGTTATTATGTTTTGAGTTTCTTTTTACAATTTCTGCTTTTATCTTTGCTTTTTGTTTGTCGTCTTGTTTCTCACTTGGTTGCTAGAATTGTTTTCAGGTATCGATCCCTGGCTACTAAAGATTGGAATTATCCAAGGTGCGGGATAGCTACTCGAAGAGGCACAATACTCCAACCAAGTCAAGGCGCAACGGACGAGCACGAGTTAGAGGTGGACGAAGAGTTACACTTAGAAGGAGAACAAGAGGTTCCAATCGTAAACGAACCACAAGTTGAAATAACAATGGGTGATGCAAATCGTACACTCAAGGACTTGGCTTCTCATAAGCTTGATACCCAACAGGGGTGTATTCAAACGGACTCTACTTTTGAGATCAAGCCGGGGTTGCTTAGAGAATTACCGAAGTTCCATGGCATGGTGAATGAAGACCCAAACAAACATCTTTTGGACTTCCACACCACTGTCATGGCTATGCTTCCACCGGATGTAGAGGCGGATGGTGCAATGTTGAAAGTTTTCCGTTTCTCTTTGATGGATAGTGCTAAGGATTGGTTATACTATTTACCTTCCGGAAGTGTCACAACATGGAATGCGCTGAAGAAACTCTTCTTGGAGAGATATTTTCCTGCATCCAAGGCTACTCAAATTCGCAAGGAGATTTGCGGGATGAAGCAAAACGTGGGAGAATCCTTATATGAATGTTGGGAACGATACAAGAGATTGGTTGGGAGCTGTCCTCACCACCATTCAGTGACGCGATGATTATCCAATACTTCTATGAAGGGCTCCAATCAAGTGATAGGAATCTTCTTGGCGCCGCGGGAGGTGGTGCACTAGTGAACAAGACGGTGGCACAAGCTAGAGAGTTGATTGAAAACATGGCAGCGAATTCACAACAATTCTTAAGTCGTGGTTCGGATGTGATTCTAAGAAGGGTGAGTGAAGTGAGCGAGGTGGAGGAACTTCGTCAACAAATGGGTAACATGACATCAATGTTGCAACAAGTTGCATCCGCGGTTATACCAACTTCTCCTCAATCTTATGAAGACGAGCAAGCTAATGCGATCTTTCCAAATCAACCAAGACGGTATGATCCCTACTCCAACACTTACAATCCAGGGATGGAGAGATCACTCCAATTTTAGCTATGCCAACAAGCAAGGTGCCATTCAACAACCTACTTTCAACCGTCCGAGTGGATTTCAACCACAACAACAACAATTTCAGCAACCTCAAGCACAACAATCAATGCAAACTCAAGGTGCTGATATTGATTCAAAGCTTGAAACAATGATGCAAGGCATTTCCACCATGTTCAAGGAAAGTCAACAAGAGACTAAGAGTGCTATTAAGGAGTTGCAAACGCAAATGGGCTCCATGGCTATTGAGTTGAACCAATTGAAGGCGCAAAATAGTGGGAAACTCCCTTCTCAACCTATTAACCCAAAAGAGGGTGTCAATGCTATTACATTGAGAAGCGGTACACAACTTGTGCAACCCGAAGTGACTGATTCGGGCAAGGTGGAAACACCCAAGGAACCTGTTTTGGAGGAGAATAATGAGGATTCTCCCCAAACTTCTGAGGTACCTATTCCTAACTCTAAAACTCCGGTTTCTACTTATGTTCCTCCTCTACCTTTTCCCGCAGATTTGCAAGTTCTAAGAAGGCGGAACTAGAAAAGGAGATTTTAGACGTTCTTAAAAAGATCCATGTGAACATACCACTCATTGATGCTATCAAGCAAGTTCCAAAGTATGCAAAGGTGTTGAAGGACTTGTGTACCAACAAACAAAGGCTCAAAGGTAATGAAGTGCTTAGTGTGGGGGAGAATGCTTCGGCAATCTTACAACACAAACTCCCACTTAAGTGCAAGGATCCAGGGTAGTTTTGACATTCCGTCACAATTGGTAACACAACTTTTAACAAAGCTATGTTGGACTTAGGTGCTTAGTTAATGTTATGCCTGCGTCAATGTATAATTCACTTGATCTTGGTCCTCTTAAAAAGGCTGAAATTGTATTGCAATTAGCCGATCGCTCTAATGTCTACCCAATGGGTATTGTTGAGGATGTTCTTGTGCGGGTTAATCAACTTGTATTTCTGCGGACTTTTGTGTGTTAGAGATGGATGAAGGTTCACGGACTCATCTCTTCCATTGCTTCTTGGGCGTCCTTTCATGAAAACGGCGAAAACCATAATTGATGTGGATAAGGGAACGCTAACTATGGAGTTTGATGGAGAAATAATACGTTTCAACATTTTCGAGACGATGAGATATCCTAGCGATGTCCATTCTTGTTTCTCCATTGATGTGATGGATACATTGGCACAACAAATGTTTGAATGCTTAGGTGATGATGCTTTGGAAACCGTGTTAACTACATCCATGGATAATGGTGTAGAGTGTGGTAATGAAGTCAAGGAAGCTCTTGGTGATCTTAATTCACTACAAGAATGCCCGAGAAAACTCATAATATCTCTTTTATTTCTTTACCATGCAGTGATGAAAAGCTTGTACCTTGATTATTAGATCTCCGATTTTAGAATTGAAACCTCTCCCGACCACCTTAAGTACTTGTACTTGGGTGATAATGAAGAGTTACCTAGGTGATTGTTTCTAACAAGCTTAGTGAATTACAGAGCACAAACTTCTAAGGGTGCTAAGGAAGTACAAGACGGCCATAGGATGGACAATTGCCGATATCAAGGGTATTAGCCCTGCCGTTTGTATGCACAAAATTCGTTTGGAGGATGATGCAAAACCTAAAAGGGACGCACAACGTCGTTTGAATCCTCCCATGAGGGGAAGTTGTGAAAAAAGGAGATACTCAAGCTTTTGGAAGTGGGTGTTATCTACCCCATATCCGATAGCAAGTGGGTAAGCCCGGTACAAGTAGTACCAAAGAAATCAGGTGTGACGGTGGTGGAGAATGATAAGAATGAACTTGTCCCAACTCGTGTGCAAACAGGTTGGAGGGTTTGTATTGATTATAGAAAATTGAATGCCACCACTAGAAAAGATCACTTTCCTTTACCTTTTATTGATCAAATGCTTGAACGTTTATTTGGACACTCTTACTATTGCTTTCTTGATGGCTATTCGGGTTATAATCAGTTGTGATAGCATAGGAGGACCAAGAGAAAACCACTTTCACTTGTCCTTTCGGTACTTTTGCTTATAGAAGGATGCCTTTTGGCCTATGCAATGCTCCAGCTACTTTTCAAAGGTGTATGGTGAGTATCTTTTCGAAATATGTTGAAAACATAATCGAAGTGTTCATGGATGACTTTAGTGTCTTTGGTGATTCTTTTGACCTTTGCTTGAACAATTTGTCTCTAATCCTTGAACGATGTGTTGAAACAAATCTTGTGCTAAATTGGGAGAAGTGCCATTTCATGGTAACTCATGGCATAGTTTTAGGCCATATAATATCTTCTAAAGGCTTGGAAGTCGATAAATCTAAGATAGACCTTATTCGTGCTCTAACCCCTCCCACTACGGTGGGGGAGATACGTTCTTTTCTTGGTCATGCAGGTTTTTATCGTAGGTTCATCAAGGACTTTTCCAAGATAGCATCACCACTATGTAACTTATTGCAAAAAGATGTGGTTTTTAACTTTGATGAGAAATGTATGGCGGCATTCAATCGTTTGAAAGAACTTTTGATTTCAGCCCCTATCATTAAACCACCGGATTGGAGTAAGCCGTTTGAACTCATGTGTGATGCTAGTGATTATGCGGTTGGTGCGGTGCTTGGGCAACGTGTGGGGAAGCTTCCTCATGCTATCTATTATGCTTCTAGAACGTTAAATGAGGCTCAACAAAACTACACAACCACTGAAAAAGAGTTATTAGCCGTTGTTTTTGCTTTAGAAAAGTTTCGCTCTTATCTAATTGGTACAAAAGTTGTTGTCTTTTCTGATCATGCAGCACTTAGATACTTGCTTACAAAGAAAGAGGCGAAACCGAGGCTCATACGATGGATATTACTCTTGCAAGAGTTTGATATTGAAATCAAAGACAAGAAAGGAATTGAGAACACCGTTGCGGATCATTTGAGCCGACTTGCTTTGGACAAGGAGACTATCCCGTTGCGTGAAAGTTTCCCGGATGAGCAACTTTTCTCGATTGCCTTTGGAGAACCATGGTATGCCGATATTGTCAATTACTTAGTTTCTAAACAAATCCCAAAGAACTTGTCTCGTCTTTGAGAGGGACAAACTTAAGAGGTTAGGGAACCAATACATATGGGATGATCCATACTTATGGAAATATGGTAGTGACCAAGTAATACGAAGGTGCGTGCCCGAATGAATTTAACTCTATCTTTTTTTGTCACTCTTATGCTTGCGGAGGACATTTTGGGAGTAAGAGAACCAGCGCACAAGGTACTTGAAAGTGGTTTTTATTGGCCAACTTTGTTTAAGGATGCACATATATTTTGTACAACTTGTGATAGGTGCCAAAGAACCGGCAATCTAGGTGTCCGAAATCAAATGCCACAAACTTATATTCAATTTATTGAAGTTTTTGATGTATGGGGTATTGATTTTATGGGGCCTTTTGTCAACTCCCATGGAAATTTTTATATCTTACTTGCGGTTGATTATGTTTCGAAATGGGTGGAAGCTAAAGCCACCCCTACTAATGATTCTAAAGTGGTTTCAGATTTTGTGCAAGCTAATATTTTTGCAAGGTTTGGAATTCCAAGAGCCATAATTAGCGATGGGGGTTCTCACTTCAAAAACGAGGATTCTACAAAGCTTGTTGTCGAAGTACAATGTGTCGCACAAGATTGCAACACCTTATCATCCCCAAACCAATGGACAAGCCGAGGTGTCTAACCGGGAGGTGAAATCAATTCTAGAAAAGACGGTGAACCCGACAAGGAAGGATTGGAGCATGCGACTTAATGACGCTTTGTGGGCGTATAGAACCGCATATAAAACACCTATTGGAATGTCTCCTTTTAGGCTTGTGTATGGTAAACCTTGTCACTTACCCGTGGAAATTGAGCATAAGGCGTTTTGGGCTATTAAACAATGCAACATGGAGATGGATGGGGCTGGAAAGCAAAGGAAGTTACAACTCCAAGAGCTAGAGGAGCTTCGCAATGATGCATTTGAAAGCTCACGGATTTACAAAGAAAAGACGAAAGCATTCCATGATAACATGATTTCTAGGAAACAATTTTGCATTGGGCGAGAAAGTGCTTTTGTTTAATTCTCGCTTGGAATTATTTAGGGTAAACTAAGGTCACGATGGATCGGACCTTTTATTGTTACTAATGTGTTTTCTCATGGTGCGGTGGAAATTCGTAGTATAGCTACGGGAAAGAACTTAAAGTTAATGGGCACGGTTGAAACCATATTATGAGAATTTCACTTCCGAAGTGGTGGAAGGAGTTAACTTTGTGGATGTACTCCCTCTGGAGGAGTCATAGAAAAGCAAGGAGATAGTCGGGCTGACGACTTTAAACCAAGCGCTACTTGGGAGGCAACCCAAAGGATGAGTATTTCTTGTCTTGTATTTATTTTTTTTCTTGTTTTTAGTTTTTCTTGTTTTGTTTTCTTTGTTTTTGCTTATTTCTTATTAGGATTTCCCACCTTAACTTACTTTGGACGATTCAATTTACATTGAGGACAATGTAAAGTTTAAGTGTGGGGGAGTGGTTTATGTTGTAGATTTTTGCATTTTTTCAACTTTTTTGTGAACTAGTGAATAAGAAAACTCCAACTTGTAGTTATTTAGAGTCACATAGTATACATGTCGCTAAGATTACATCGAGAATCTCACAATAGTGACTGAACTTAGAGATGACAGAGAACATGATCGGGTTTCTTAATTGTATGAGAGTTAAAGTTGGATTTAACCATGCCAGTGGCAAATAAGGTGCGGGTGAATTCGGTATTAGAAAAGTGATCCCCTATAGTGGAGACTACCCATGTTACATAATGTGAGGCACCAACCTTCAATTCTTTGTACTGTCTAAATTGTGCTTTTAGAGTGTGTGTCACCGTACGTAAATTCGAGGCAGAATGGTGAGCTGTCCAATTTCCCACTATAGAAGCACTATTTTGATCTCTTGAGTGCTATTTTTATCAACCATGTTGGTGACATCGAATTGCTAACTTATATACCACTTGTGATCTTGTTCAGTTAGCACCATCCACCTTATCTCTCTCTACACCAATGGTCCATAGAAACACCATCATCATCAACAAGAGGAGCATCACAAATTCGAAGGAAAGTTGAATACGTTCGAGGTTTACAAGCAACACTACAGTAATGGGCAGATTTCAGATTCAAGTAAAGCAACAAAACAGGGAGCAGAATTTTTATAAGTTGAAGACTATAATACAAGAGCGGAAATAATCAAGGATGAAAGTTCGAGAAGTCTATGATATCAAGACATATAAGTTGTGAAGATTCAAGCGGTAAAGTACTTACACCATGGCATTGTACTTACATTTTTATTTTATTTGTATTTTACTTTCTCTTGTCTCAAAAAAAAAAAAAAAAAAAAAAAAAAAAGAGAAAATTTTTGGGTTTGTTAATAGTTTTTATTTTGTTTTGTATTTGTTTTATTTTTCATTAAAAAAAAAATAGAAAAAAAAAAAAAAATTCGAAAAATTTCGAAAAAAAAATTTCGAAAAAAAAAAAAACGAAAATTAAAAAAAAGAAAAAAAAAAAAAAGAAAAAAATTATTATTTTGGGTTTGTATAGTTTGTTTTTATTTTTGTATTCTTTCAATAAAGCCTATGGAAAGAAGGAATATCTATAATGAAGTTTCAAGCGACAAGGAATTTGAGGAAAGAATCATATTGTCAAGATTCTACGAAGTTCGAGAGTTATCATCAAGAGTTGAAGACCGAAGACGAAGATGAAGACACCGATAGAAGACCGAAGACGTTTCTATGGATGCTATGAGAGTGGTGCTAGCTGCACGCCGAACGGATTTACAGTAAGTAAGCATATTCCCACCTTCGTTAAATGGTTTGATTTCCTTTCGAAGAGATCGTCAGAAAAATGGGTTTTCAAAAATATATATAAAAGATGTGGGTTTTCAAAATATTTCGGAGGGTTTTGCCTTCTTACCATTCAACGTGTCGCAGGATTCTCTCTTCATTCCAACCTGGACACATGTGTGACCCATAAAGAGCTGTTTATTATTGAGAGCAATATCATAAAACCCTTTCTTGTGGCGAGTCGAGACTTTTGATCACTCCGAACCCGAATTTTAGTCGAGAAGGGATGGTTATCTCTCTCTCAACTTTTAAGAATGAGATTGTGTTCATTTATGTGTCTAACTTCTTATGACTAGTGTGCAGAATCTCTATGTCTTCCTAGCGCGTTGGATACTATCATTACGGAGAACTAGTAAGTTGGGAATATAGGTTTTGTGGGTATATCTCTAGTAAACCCTCACGAGACTATAACTCGTCCGCTAGGGACACCTAGGGGTTTAAAGGCTTGTTATTTATGCTAAAAGTGACCGTAGCCTCGACGACACGGAGTTGTTGTATTTTATTGTTTTGTTTGATTTGCTCGAGGACAAGCAAAGTCTAAGTGTGGGGAATCTGATAGGTGTAGAATACACCGTATTTACTATATAGAGTTTATGCTTTCTTTGCTATTTTTCTTGTGAATTATGTACTTTACGCGTGCTTTTGAGTTATTAGGTACTCTGGAGTCGCACGGAGGAAAAGAAGGAGAAATTACCCAATTTGAGCAAAAGGGCGAAATTGTCATCTCACAGGCAAGTGATACTTGGAGCTGACCCAAGGTTAAGGGGCAACTCTATTTAGGAGGAGTGTTAAATGATAGCCAGCAAATGTTAAGGGGCTGCCAGCTGGGTAGCCCTTATCAAGGTGACTGACATTGGATATAACCCTACTCCCATAACCCCTTATCTGCCAGTCCTGGGTGGCTATATCCACCATCATCTCTTACAACAAACCAAAATTTGGTGAGAAATTAATTTCTCATTATTATCATTTTCAACTTTGAAATCGAGACAATGAAGGCGGCATCTTGAGCTCGAGAGAAAGGGAGAGATCGGGAAAAGAGAAGCGAGATTAGAGAGGAGTTGATAATATAGATTGAAAATGGATATTCTCGGACGAATGGAGGCTTTGTCTTTGTGAAGTGCTTTTGATGTATATTCGGATCGAGATGGGTTTGAAAGTCGAGTTGTAAATCGAGAGTTGGGATGGTTGTGGCTCGGAGTCGGCGAGGATGATGTTAACATCGAACCTCGAAAGCAGAGATGCAAATTGAAATTCGGATGGGTTTTGAGCAAAATCGCGAGTGAGTTATGAAATTACGAGGCTCGATTGAGAAGATTGGAGGAAGTTGATCTTTGGTTCTAATTGGTTTTGGTGATGGACAGGATGGGTTTGTGGTCAGAATCGAGAAGAGAGAAGAGGCAGAAATTGTGAGATTTAGGGTTTTGTTGATGCTCATGGGAATGAGGAACTGAAGGTTAGTTGTTTGATTTGTAAGGGTTTTGCTTAAAGTTCAGAAACAAAGAAGAATACACAAGAGATGGTGGTTCTGTTGCCTGAAAAGAAACATGAATTAGGGTTTCTGTGGAGTAAATGAGATGATTCTGATAGTGAAGCCCAGGGAATGTGTTCTACAAGATTTAGTTGTGTTGAAATTCATGGGAGATTAAGGTAGGCTTGCTGGAGCTATGTTGCTGTGATGGCCCATATGGAAGCAAGCAATGGCTGTGTGATGCAGGCTGCTGTGTCATGGTAGCTGGTGTTAGCTGTGAGATGGCTCAGGTGGTGTTGATAGAGCTGGCACTGTGGATGATGCAGTAAAAGCAGTGCAAGCAATCCAGTGATGCTGAAATGGTGGCACTGCAATGATTGCACTATGGAGCAAATGCAATGGAGAGGATTTGCAGGTGGAGTTATGGCCAGGTTGAGTTGATGCTGGCCTGAGAAGTGTAGAGCTGAAGGCTTGAGATGTTGCAGGTGAAGCTGGGATCTAGGCTTGTGCTGCGGTAACTGGGTGAGCTCAATTGTGCAGGGATGGACTCAAATTAGTGTTGCAGCTGGAACTAATATGGTAGCCTGAGATGGATGAAGTAGAACCTACAGACCTGCAGGCTGGTTAGGGAGATTGCAGGTCTGATTTTCCAGAGTGCAGGTGGTGCTGGGTGTTAGTGCTGGTGATTGCCATGGCTTTGGTGGTTTCATGAGTAGACTAGGATTGATGTTGGAGCTGTACAAAGCAGGTGGTGCAGTCTGTGGATAAAGAATTGGAGGTTGTTGATGCTGTGTTGCTGAAGTTGAAGTGCCAGAGAACTAAAATTGGTGATCTCTGGGAAAGTGTAGCAGGGTAATTCTGGTGGAGTTATTGCAGGTGGAGTGTAACTCTGGCATGGTTCAAATGGCTAAGTAATTCTGGCAGTGGTGTGTATGTGGTAGTGAAACTGGAGGCTTGAGCTTGGTATTGCAGTGATGAAACTGTGGTTGTAATGTGCAGCTGGAGGTGGTCTGTAATGGGTATTGCAATGTAAGTGAAGATTCAAATGGTTCAGGGCAATGGGATGATGGAGCAGGCTGGTGGTATGGGCTGGTGCAGCTGATGTTGTTGTTGGGATGGAATCGATGGAGGAATGGCTGGCAGAAGAGCTAGGACTAATGCAATTGCAGGTGGTCATGAATTGCAGAATGGCTGGCTGAATGGCAAAGAACAAAAGGGAATGTGTGTTGTTCTTGAACTGCAGGGTGCTAGTTTGATGTGTTGGTGCTATGAGCTTGCTGAGGTTATTGAGCTGTTGCAGGCATTGCAGAGTTATAGAATGGAGCAGTGGCTAGCATTGAGTGGTAAGTGAGGCAATGGTGTGTAAACTCAGGTGGTTTGGCACTGATGACAGAGACTACAAGGAGAGGCTCAAGGAAATGCTGCAATTGCAGCTGTTGCAGGTTTATGTTAGCCATAGTCACAATGGCATTTGTGTCTTGATCTTTGGTTGGTAACCAAGGTTGAGATGCTGCTTTTGGTTCAGAGACAAAATGGTTTTTTTTTGTGGTGATGATTGAAATGAGTTTTACACAGGGCCATCATGGCTGAAGCACAATCATTGTGCATCACAGCATTTGGCCTGTGCAAGAATTTGGCTTGGCAACTCAGCCTAGCTAGTCCTGACACAGATGACCCAGACCTGACTCTCCCTGACTCGGTACTACACCGAGTTAACCCGCTGATCTGGACTGAGTTGACTCGCCGGTACTGAGTCGTTGACCGGTGACCGGGCGGACTTTGTCGGTCACCGGAGCTGTTTTCCGGCGACTTTCCGGCCGATTTCCGGCCACAATACCAGACTTCCGGCGACGATTTTTGGGGCGTATTTTCTACACGGGTTTCTCCTTCTTGTGGGCTTGGTGGATTCTCACCTAATGGACTTTGAAGACTAGACCTAATTTTAGAAATTGGAGAAAGCTATAAAAGGGAAGGTTTTCTACAACATATATATCTTTTTGCTTGGAATTTTGGGAGAGCCACTTTTGTTTACGCTTCTAGGGTTTGGTTTTGTTATTCTTCTTCCTTGTTTTATTATTGAATATTGATGATGATGAACTCCATAGCTATGAGTAGCTAAACATCTTATTGGTTATGGGATAAAAGTTGATTTCTCAACATGCTTTTGATTCAATGAATTAGTTTTGTCTCAGTAATTATTGTTTGTGATTCACAATTAATATTGTTATAAGATTTGAAAACTTGTTAGGTTGAGTCCGGAATCAATCCGATTTGTGTTCATCTCTAGAGCTATATTAGGGTTTTCAATACGAAAACGTTGTTTATCCCTGATTCTAAGTAGCATAATTGTGGTTAGTGCTTATAGTGATATATCATATTAGTCACAAGTGAATCATAACTTTTGTTAAAACGTTTAGTGCTTTTACACATTCGTTTACATTGATGAGTCTTATTCCATAAATCTTAATGCTTTTAGGAGTTAAACTTAATTGTGCTTTTACACTTTAGGTTGCTTTCGACGAAGAATTCACATATGCATCTTTTAATGTGGTTGTGATGAAAACGAGGAATTAACGGGTTATACTTGCGATCAAGATATCCTAGGACTTTTAATAAATACGAGATTAAATACCAATTCTAATCATTGATGAAAATACATGTTTGTGAATGATACTTATCCGTGACCAATATCCTCTCCTTATTGATAATTCAAATTACTTACTTTGCTTTTAATTACTTTTATTTGCTTAAATACAACAAACATACCTTGGGTTATTCTAGAAACTGAAAGTTTATAACAACCAACGCCTCTCTGTGGATACGAACTCTTTCTTATCGAATACTATATTTATATTTAGTTGATTGAGAAAGTGAAATTATTTTTGACGCATACGACAGCGATCAGTAGTATGGTCATTTTCACAGTCTGTAAGAATTACTTTACTTATTTCTAATAAGGGTAGTATGGTCATTTTTACATTCTGTAACATTTAATTAATTATTTCCGATAAGGGTAGTATGGTCATTTTCACAGTCTCCATAATATTTATTGCACTTTTTTCCAATAAGGGCAATATGGTCATTTGCACAGTCTGTAACAATTACTTTATTATTTCCGATAAGGGTAGTATGGTCATTTTCATAGTCTCCATAATATTTATTGCACTTTTTCCAATAAGGGTAATATGGTCATTTTCACAGTCTTTAAAAATTACTTTAATTATTTCTGATAAGGGTAGTATGGCCATTTTCATAGTCTCCATAATATTTATTGCACTTTTTTCCAATAAGGGCAATATGGTCATTTTCAAAGTCTGTAACATTTACTTAATTATTTCCGATAAGGGTAGTATGGTCATTTTCACAGTCTCCATAATATTTATTGCACTTTTTTCCAATATGGGTAATATGGTCATTTTCACAGTCTGTAAGAATTACTTTACTTATTTTCGATAAGGATAGTATGGTCATTTTCACAGTCTACATAATATTTATTGCACTTTTTTTCAATAAGGGTAATATGGTCATTTTCATACTTTTACTTATATTCGATAAGGGTAGTCTGGTCATTTTCACAGTCTCCATAATATTTATTACACTTTTTCCAATAAGGGTAATATGGTCATTTTCACAGTCCGTAATATATACTTTACTGATTTTCAATAAGGATATTCTGGTCATTTTCACAGTCTCCATAATATTTATTGCACTTATGTCCAATAAGGGTAATATGGTCATTTTCACAGTCTTCAAAATTTTTATCGCACTTATTCCTATAAGGGTAGTTTGGTCATTTTTACAGTCTTCGGAAGAAGCAGATATTTTTGTTGTGGTTTTGTCGAGAAAATCGAGAGAAAAGTTTAGTATTTGTCCAAGTCAAATGTCCAACAAAGTCATGACTTGTTGACTTGGTCTTGATCCTTTTTTCTAATATTAAGATAATTAAAAAATAAAATAAAAATAAATTTTGATATTTAGAAATTAAATAAAATTGTTATTTTGTATAATTGTTGCGAAAATAGTGACAACCGAAATTGTAAGAGTGATTAATTCGGGGTTGTTTTAGATGTGGTGAACTTTTTGGGTGGAAACATCATTTCAGATTATAATTGTGTTTGTCTGGATAATTGTCAACAAATATAATTGTGACTATTAAAAAAATTAAACACAGCTTTTGGTTGGTAGCCGAGCAACAAGCTGAGCTCCAACCCCTCTCTGAATAGTAATTCCTAATCTATGAAAAATGAAACTACCAAAACCACTACTAGCATCATTATTAACTAGGCAATTCTTCAGACGCTTAAAGAAAAGCAAAGAGTCATTATCACGATTATAAAATTTAGCAACAGTTATAATTGTTGCAAGACTTATCACAGGTATATCAGTGACTGAAAAATAAACTGTGACAGGTTACACTGTGAGAAAATCCTGGTTTTGGTGTAGTGGATTGTGGTTCTGGCATTGTCTGTTATGATACAGCAGGTGCTTTCGTTGGGTTCAAGGGATCTTATGCGGCTAGAATAATTGACGCAGAAGCAGGAAAGTGTAGAGTTGTTCTTGAAGGACTGAGATGGGCAAAGGATATGGACGTAGACATCATACACATCATATCTGATGCTGAGACAGTAGTTAACTCGATCAACAACATTTCTCTTTTAGTTAGATGGGAGAATAGAAGGATTATTCACTCTAAGATGTCTTATGTTAGTAGGAATTTTAACACCAACTTCTATCAGTGGAATTTTAACACCAACTTCTAAGATGTCTTAAGGTTATTTTAACACCAATTTCTCTAAGATGTCTTAAGGTTATTTTAACCGGAGTGATTTGTCTTTGTGTGAAATTTCGCCCCTACAGGTGCATTTGGGTACATGATACTATTTACTAGAACTTATGAATCACGCGGAAATGGATTCCTTAATAAACAAAATCGGCTGACAAAGCATGAACGTGTCGGCAGTTTAAGGTTTGATTTGAAGTGATCCACAATAATGGGGTAGAATAGCTAGACAACGCATGTTTGTCTTGGAGTACTGGATGGAATCTTATTAGCAAAACTATACCAATTATATTGATGAAAGATTAAATATATTAATCCGACTTCCTACCTAATGAGCACACGTAATGACAAGGAAAATAGGTTGAGAAAGATGATGGAATCTGCCAATAAATTACAAGTTCAGTATTGCAAAACCAAAGCAATCCTTTATGATGATCTGATCCACAATTAAGGGGTAAAATCTGACCAACCCAGTGTTCAACTTCAGTTATAATGGATGGGAGATCAGAGTTTATATTTTTTCCAAATCAACAAGCACGGGGCAGTTAAGATGTAAATGCAAAATACAGTAGAAACTCTATAAATTAATGCGGTCGGGACCATCAAAATTTATTAATTAACCGATAAATTAATAAATATTAATTAATACTCCCTCCGTTTATGGGAAAGAGATACTTTCACTTTTTCAACTCGGCCTATTTTTAAGCTAAAATGAAAAAGTGAAAGTATCACTTTTCCAAAAACAGATGGAGTACTTTATTAACTTATAGATAAATTTCATATCAAATAATTAGTTTCTATACAAACAAAATACCATATCATATCTTTTATATTTCCTATATAAATACAATATCCATACCAAATCATATTTTTATAAACACAATATTCAATCATAAATTTTATTTCCTATCTAAACACAAGTTTAGACAATTTGGATGAACATAAGGACAGTGAAATCACTTAAGACTAGCAAAATTTGATCGAGAAGTTGGGCTATCACAATTCAATGAATGTCGAAGATGTCCCAAATTCTCAGGAAGAAAATGAAGTTACACAGTTGTTAAACGATAAAGAAATAATCGAGAACGTTATGGGAACTGATAAAGATGTGGAAGAAGATGACGAAAGTTCTACGATAGAGCCCCCTTCACAAAGCGAGGCTATTAAAGGGACAATCACATTGAATAATTTCTTACTGAGCTAACACCAAAAATTCTTACAATGATAAGAAAAATTAGAGATGAAATTCAATGCGATATTGATTTTAGCAAAACACAGAAGACAATTAAATCATTTTACAAAAAGTCTTCGTAAATCATTTGTTCCTCTTCCACCTAAAAACGAGTTCGGAGATGCGCCAAGAGTACTTCAATTAGCTAGTTTGTAACACCTATATATATAGGTGTTGTTATTTGTTGCTCAACACAACAAAACTTCCGATTCTTCGTTTTTCTTCTTGTTTCTGTCTGTCATTGCTAGCTAGTAGTTTTATAGTTTACAATAGTACCTCCCAACTTCTCCTTCAGTCATCATATCA
The DNA here is from genome assembly GCA_023531295.1 of Papaver armeniacum. NCBI lineage: Eukaryota > Viridiplantae > Streptophyta > Magnoliopsida > Ranunculales > Papaveraceae > Papaver > Papaver armeniacum. Next base: position 193,841 of record JAJJWW010008807.1, read on the forward strand.
CACATTAATTCATAACTACTCAAGGAGAGATCATATATAATTGAAGAAGATTGAAAATGGAAAGCAAGTCCCTTGTTCTCAGTCTTGTGATGGTGTGGGTACTCCTAGTGGGCTTGTTCCTTGAACAGACTCCCGTAGAGGCTAAAAGTTGCTGCAAAGACCTCGCCGGAAGAATTTGTTATAACGTCTTGCGAAAAACTGGCAAATCACGAGAAAGTTGTGCAGCTCGCTGCAGTTGTATAATCATTCGTGGGAAAAGATGCCCAGAAGAGTACCCGAGATTGAACGATTTTCTAAACACGGACGGTATGTAAAATTAACAAGTCATTAATAGTGTTATTAACTTATTGATTCTATTTGTTTAATCCAAGTTCTTTTGAACACTAATAGAAGTTGGTGTTGAAGAAGAACAAACCTACACCATATTGGAAGCGGAGACATATGCAACCAATGACTTCTGCGCAAGTTGGGTTGTGCATCCTCTCTGCTTGTGATAACATAATCACTCTCCAAAATTCTATTGGTAAAATGATGAATATGCTACTGTTTCGTTTCCTTTGAGTTTATTTTTGACAAACAAGGAATATAGTTAAAGTCGGAATATTTAATTTAACTATATCTAACGCTAGTTGTGGGGTTTTTTTTTTTTTTTTTTTTGGGGAACTATCAGGTCGTGCAAGTGAACTTGAAGAAGTTGTGCTAGAAACCCTGGAGCGTTGTTACACTGCATACTTCCATTTATGCAACAAGAAATCCAGCACTACGGTTGTTCTTTGCGAATCCAACAAACAAAGACATGCCATCAAAGTAGTCTATCTAACTGCTACGAAGTTCTAGCCGTCGTCTCATTATTAAGTCTTTGGATGTTTTCTAATTTAAATAAGTGTCATTGGATGACAGAGTTGATTTCCTTATTGTGTTTTATTGTCTAGTGTTTCCTTGTGTCGCTTATTTCGCTATGTATCGAACAGTCTAGGCTGTAATCAATCATCATATAAGAACGATCACGTTTGTTTGTGCTATTGAAATGGGCTTAAACTACTCTCAAGTTCTATTTATTTATTTTTATTGAAAAGGGTAGAAAAATAAAAATACAAATAAAAGAGATGATCGCTGCTGACCGCGCGAAGTGAGTTAAAAGAAAGGTGATATTACGGCCACTTGCGATTCGTTACCAGAAATTCCAAAAGTAACACTTTCGACTTTCGGCCACCCGAGGATTTTTTTTAGTTTGGTCAGTTAGTCTTACTCTTGTTTTGGAATATTTGAGGACTCCGAGGATTTATGGTCCTCTCCGGAAGATAATCAAGGCTCAAATATCTCAGCTAGAATACCTTAATAAGAAATTAATTACAATCCAAAATCGCCTCCCAATTTACAATAAGGTCCCTAAAAGTGGTTTATGAAAACTAAAGAGCCCCAAAACGAATTAAATCATATAACTTCATCGACGTTTCTATGACGTCTCTATGACGTGACTCCGCCGGCGTAAGGTTCATGTCCGAATGTTTCTGTTGGGATTGGAAGTTCGCGTATCCGTTTGCGTACTAGCGAAACCCAATTTTGGTCCGGGTATTTCAAGTATGCGTACACGTTTGCATACTTGAAGGTTAAAGTTCTAAAATCGGTTGCGTACATGAACATAAACATTTATATAATAAGGAATGCAATCTTTGCAAACCGTGGCTCTAATGTTCATGAATTGATTCACAAACCGATTTTGCTTCAATTGTGTTCTTCTATACGTCTATGAGAATGTTTCAATTGAACAACTCTTTAACTAGTTTCATTTGAGTCATTTGAACTAGTTATGGTTAAGATGAACAAGGTTGATACGAGAGTAATCATATGGCTAATTTCGGTTAACTATTATTGAACCAACATGGTGTACACGTTTAGGTACGGTTACATAAACCTAAATGAGGGTACATTTCATTTGTGTGCAACAAGCTAAGTTCGATATAACGGTTGAAAGATATTAGCTTGATTGAATTAGGTTTTTCATCTAACGGTGAATATTGAATGCTTTGTTACCAAGGTAACTTAGATTGCAAACCATGATTTGAAACTATATAAAGGAGAACTCTAGCAACTGGGAAACCTAATCCCCACATTTATGTGAGTTACTAGTTGCATAGCTAGAGTCGATTCTCCTTTAACCTTAGGTTTCTATCGAGACCTTGTAGGTTAACGACTTCAATACTTCATTGTGATTGTGAAGCCAGACCCAACTATTTACTTTGTAATTATGTGATCTGATCTTGTTGTTTCTATCGTGTTGAGTACAATTGTAAAATTGGCTCGTGATTAATTTCTTCGATAGGATAGATAGAAAAGTAATCACAAACACCTTCGTCTCATCGTTTGTGATTCCACAATATCTTGTTTCGCTAGTCGATTAAGATTATTGTGAGGTGATTGACACTACACCAAATTCTGGGATCCGTAACAGAACTGAGCCGTTACTAAAACGGGTTGTAACGGCGCTTGCCTTTTGCAAAAGTGGGTGTTATATTTTTTTTGTAACGGCAATGGGACCGTTACGAATTTTGGTTGTAACAGCTCTCGTAACAGCTTTGATCCGTTACTATTTTGCCACGTGGTAACAGCTCAGGGTCGTTACGAATTTTTTTTGTAACAACGCTGTCGTAACGTCCTGGAGCCGTTACTACGTGGCACATTCTAACTCCTTACAGCCGTTACGAACTTTTTTGTAACAACAAAAAAATTACTGCCAGTTAACCTTGACCTGGTCAAAATTGGTCACTATTGACCAATTTTGACCAGGTCAAGGCTGGCCGGCAGTTCATTTTCTGTCGGAAAAAAGTCGGAATACTAAATTCAATATCCTGCATACACCTTTCAATACATTCATAACCACACTCAACAACAATTTCTTCAATCTATGCATATCACATTCATTCAATTCATCTCATATTCATATAACAAAAGAACTGAAATTTCTCTAAGTACCAAACTTTTTTTTTTTTTATTAAGTATCAAATTTCTAAAGGAATACATGGAAGGTTCCAAATTTCTAAGGGAACACATACAAACTTACTAACTGCCTACAAAACTTGAATACATGGAACTTACAAATCTTGAAGATCCTTTGTTCTCCACCCTTTCTGATGAAATAGAGCATCATTCAAATAGAGCATCATCCTTTGGGCATCAGAAAACTCGATGTAGGCAATCCTGCAAAATACAACAGGCATCATTATTATGACAAGTATATAGCACTAACTGCTATAGGTAGCCTCAAGTAAGTCAAAGATAGACAATTGCAACATGATATTCCCAGCAACAAAATTCAAGTGCGGCGCTAGTACGAAAGAAGAATTCGATAAAAGAAATGATTACATGGAACTTACAAAACTTGAAGTTGCTTTGTTCTCCACCCCTGTGATGCACAAGGGTCCTGACAAAGATGGGGCAATGCACAAAGGTCATAAAATCTTTAGCTGAAACCACACTTTGACCAACGCTAAACCAACACATGGGTGAAAATATAATATGCAGCTAAGTCGATGGTAAGAAAACAGACCTGATTAATAAACGAGGGAAAATGATTGCCAAATTTATTAAGGGTCACTCTGGATTCTTGATCATATTCTAGCGTGATCATTCCAGCTGCATCAAGCAATGCCTTCCATGCATCTCTTATGAAAATGATAATCCATGTTGAATCAGTTGAAACATCTAAACTTAAAGAGGAAAGAAGAATATGGTGACCAGGAGAAGATGCAAAAAAGCCGAAGAGAGTAAAACTAGCTCCCTAAAAGAAGCAGCTTCAGGTGTGTCATTCGCATAAAAAATTTATCCAAGTTAACTTCACCAATATGATTTTTTCAATTTAATATATTCAACATTATCTTATAAAGTTAATACTAAGTTTTTGTCAACCACCTGATGCCCTTGCAGCCAGTGAATAAATATACTAGAGATAATTCCTCCATAGGCACGATCTAATTTACTAGAGGATCAAACTGAAACAGGGCATACGAACACTTCAGATATACAAAAGAAACATATTTAATGCTATTTAACATTAAAAATAAACCTATTTAACGCAACGTCAAAGTAACTCATACACAAGAACCAAGATATTTAAAGAAGTACACACAACCTAGGGAAGGAATATGTTTCATGCCTGATAATAATGCTAATTGCACCGAAGGAAGCACTACCGATTTTTAGGGATTATCAACGGACCCTGGCCGTTGCTGACTGGGGTCGCAACGACAGATCCCTGTTGCAAAACACGATGTTGCATTTTTTCGCAACGACATAAGCTCCGTTGCGACTCTCGGAGAGCAACGGGGAATCACAACGGCAAGGGACGTTGCGAATTTTTTTATTCGAAACCAAGATCTGCCGTTGCTAAGATGTTTCTAATTACAGGAATACCCCTACCCGGAACTAAACTTTTATTGGTTCTGGTTCTAATTTACTGGTTCTGCTTCTAATTTAGAAATAAATCAAGGACGTTGCTAATTTTTTGCAACATAAAAAAAAAAGGTTAAGTCTTCGTTGACCTGGTCAAATCCATTTCCCCCCACATTTCCCCCCTGCAGTTACCCTGTTCATCATTTCTACATATATACAAACTATGTCATTCATTCAGTGGACATACAAAACTACATTATGTTATGAAAAAAGGATTCTTCAATTGAAGTTAACAAAAAGTACGAGTATTTGATACAAATGTATACTAAGTATCACAACAAACTAGTTACACATAGAAACATACTTAATTCCTAAGTTCAGTTCATAGAAAGTTACGAAATTCCTAGGTTCTTCTAACTTAAATCACTATAATGAGATACTACATAAACTTACAAATCTTGCAGCTGCCAAGGGACCTAATGACTGCTGTTTTGTTCTCCAACCTTTTTGATCTCATAACAGAGCATCATTCAACTAACCTATGAACAAAGCATCACAAATTCCAATCAGATATCGCAGCGAGCGTTTATTGAGCCAATTTACTATAATAATATATTGGATAAGTATATAATAAGAAAAATAAGACAACGGAAAAGAATCTTACAACAACTGCGAGGAAGAACACCAAAGAATGGAACTAAACATGTCATGAACTCGTACTTGTTAACCCTCCAGAACCTGATGGTTTGTTGGCTATCATTTCTTTATTGCCAGCAGTTTGATAATTTCCTAGTGAAGTAAAAGTCCTTCCAACTACAATACCTTCTTGTAAATTGAAGTATACATTTTAGAAATTAGAAAACGAAGTCGTATAAACTGCACTAGTTTGTACACTTAGGCACAAATTTTGATCCATAAATATTTGTTGAGAAAAAAACAACAGAATTGGAGAAGACTGCATACCACATTCTTAGTTAATAGCTTATCTTTAAGAGCTTTGAGAGATGGTTCCAGGTCTGATAAAAGTGTGAACTGATTCATGGCTTTGTTTATATGCATGGTTGTGATGAGTTGATACTAGTAAACTCTGAACACATAAACATTGGTTTAGAGATGGTTCCCTCAAAAAACTTCATGATAAGAAACCGAGAATCAATTGGATTGATAAATTGGTTCTTGAGTCGGAGTGTCCAGGGCAGGTCTGTTGTGCTGATATTATTGCTTTAGCTGCTAAAGAGTCAGTAGCCTTCATCGGAGCACATACATTAGGTGTTGGACACTGTGGACGGATTATACAATCCCAAACGCACCAACAACAATGTTGCCTCCGCTACCGATATGATGGAAAAAGGTTATTAAGCTCTACTGAAGATGTAATGCCCAACTAGACTCCCTCTTAAAAAACCTTACATTTTATGCCTAATGATATAACTCCCCTAACCTTTGATAATCACTACTACAGAGATACTCATTTACGGCAGAGGTTTTATTGGTATCGACTCTAGCATCTCAAAGGACCCAAGAACATCACCAGTTGTTAAGTTGTTCGTTGATGATCATAAATACTTTTTCCAAGTCTTTGCTTCTGCATTTTTGAAGCAAACAACAAAATATGTGCAATCTGAGGACTTGGAAGAAGAAAAACATAGATTGTCTTGTAAAACTACAAATTTAAAAGAATCTGAAATTTGATTATAAATTTCACAATAACAGGTCAACATAAAAACAGATTAACGAGTTTATATTGTTGTCTCAGCTAAAAGATTCAGACAACAAGAAGTAGATGCATCGTCTTTAGAACTCATTGTTTCCTGCTGCTCGCCACTTGACTGGAGGAGTTGCCATAATCCCGAGATTTTCAGAAGTTCTATGAATAAACTCCATTCATTTTCTTTTTGTAGGTTACTGACAGACGACTTGTCGCCTCCTTTAGTTTTTCCTGCAATTGAGTTAATATACCAGGCAATACAGATTTTGCATCCTTCTGTAATGCATCCACCACATCCTGCCAAGATTCATTGTACAATCTTATAATGCACCCAAGTTGTAGCATTTTAAAGTGATCCTGGAAACGTATACTCTCCCGGCTTTAACAATTCCTCTACACACTCAACAGTACCTTTAACCAACTCAAACTGACTATCGCGTTCGCATCTGTCATCTTCGAATCTAAACAGGTTCTTTTCATAAGCATTTTTCTTGCTGTACTTTATCATTATTGGCTGTTCTTAGAAACGCGACACATCTATATTGCGACAGACCACCAACCAAATCTTTCAATTCACCTTATGAAACTATTCATTTGCTATAAAGATAAAGACCCTTCAAGTATTTCTTGCAATCATCAGGATTTGTAAACTTCTCCTTCCTCATGACTTTCTCAAAGAATCTGCAGTTTCGATGATAATCACCTTCATATAAAGACATCGCCTTATTGGAGTCTTCTGCTTCAACCCTTTTTGTAGATTTCAAAACCCTATTCTGCTGATCAGCACAAAAATCGTCCATGTTCTTCAGGCAAGAATATCACATGAATAAGGTTTGAATGATCTTTGAAGATTTCCTTGATCCTTGTCGTTGCAAACTTCAAATTGGTGGGGTTGTAAGTTGGCGAGGACAAGTATTGTTTCATCATTTGAAGGAATTCATTGTATTTTGGTATTTTTTGAACAACTTTTATGCAAGCAAAATAAATCTTCTTCTCTGGGTCTCTTCATCTCTGCGTTACATGGAAACCGCCACGGGTGTCCGACACGGACATGTATATGTGTGTCCAGTACGGCAATTCTAAAAATTCGTGATACGAGGACACGAAAGTAGTACACATAAATAAAATATTACTAATAAAAGATATGCAGAAATATAAATGATGACACAATTCTAATGTTAATTGTCCATTCATAAGTTAGTACTCTCGTAAAAAAAATTGAGTACTAAACAACAGTGTAGTATTGCAGACAAGACTTACATTACATCGTTAGATTTTTGATTATATTGCTTACAAAAAGTTGGTCATAATAAGCCAGTACTAAGGTCTTACTTCAATACGACTACTAGTGACGAGATTGCAACTGGTCCTCGACCTCAACAGTTGCATTCTCTTCAATGTCTTCATCAAAATAGGAAGGATCTAAACTAGGCTCATCCAAAGACAGTACAACATCTGATTTTTGTGAGATATTTATGTTGAGGTGGGTAGTTGGCTTGCTAACTTGAGCTCTAATTAGAACCACACATGTGGCAGCTACATTGGATTTTTCTAACTTAAGCCTTCTATTTACTACCACAGACTGACAAAATTATTTTATGTCAATAAAGTAATAATTTTTAATTGCTTATTATTGAAGCAGTGTCCAGGGAGTGTCATTGTCAGTATGCGTGTCCATACGGACACGAGCATACATTTGAAGTTTCCGTGTAACGCATCTTCATCTTCATCGACTCTTAATCAAAACTGAACTAAACCTTGATAGTTGATCACAGAACCCTTATTTGAGAGAGATGGAAAAGAGAGAATAGAGATCGTAGTTGAGACAGTATAAGAAGAAAATAGATTACTTGAAAATCATGAAAAAGTTAGGGTTTTAGCAGTTGAAGTCAGGGATGGATTTTGGAAGTTCGATTCAAAAATGGATTTCTTGGTGATCAAATTTTGGAAGTTTTGCTGTGTGGATTCTTCATGATCAAATTTGCGATGAACACGAGTGGAATGAAACATGATATTTATTTTGCTTGGGGCGCCCCTGGAATAATTCAAAAGGCGCCATTAAATATGTTCCAAGCAATGTAGTCAATTCTGTGTTTCGGTCTACTGGGACAACTTTATGTCGTGGAGATTCTTGGTGAAATATGGGAGTAACTACGGAAACTTAGTTTTCGAATTTTATTATTTTATACTCGTAGCATGTATGTCAAACTTTTTCAAACATTTTTCAAATATAATTGTGTATAGATATAATGAAAAACCACCAATTTTTTAAATGAGAAACAAGTCTTCCTTCAAAATAGTAGAAAACCTAAGATCCATACAAATTTCAAAAACTTCAACGAAAACTTATGGCTAATTCCGCCCAATTGGGACGGAGCCAACCAAAAATCAACCGAGAATTCCGTAATTTCCGGCCAAAATCCGTCTCGGCGAAATCAAACATTTCACTACCTTTTATGGAAAATATCGGCCGAGATTGACTACAATGGTTCTAAGACACCCGGTGAATAGGTTAGATTTTCACAAGTCTTTCTACCTGTTTTGGAGTTTGGATACTCCATTAGAAGTTACTTTTCGGCTTAATAAAGTTGAGAAGTCCAATGTTTGTTTAGCAATGCCTATCTTCACATCGATAATTATATGTTTAATTTTTGAACCCTATAAGTATTCTAAAATTTTACCCCTTTATTGTTTTCTGATTATATTCAAAAGAAAAAATTCCCAAAAATCTAAAAAGAAAACAAGCATAACAAATAAAAAATTAGACAAAGCGATTATATTTTATGTGATGTGTTTTATATCCGAATCAATACGAGGGGTTAAACAAGATTTTGTGGTGGTGTTGAAGGCAACTGATTTTGACGACATGGTGATGGGTTAAGATTTTCGGTGGGAGACTGTTGTTTCTTGATGGGCAATGCGTATTGGCGTACGAGTGGTGTTTGGTTCGTGTGTGGTGGTTGGCTCTCTACTCAGAGCGGCCAACGACAAGCCCGACTACCTCTTGAGCATCGTCCCACATTCTTCTACGGGAAAGAAACGTTTGGTTCCTGTGCCTATCTACTGAGAAGGTATCGATCATTGTCCCTCGAAGTTGTGAATAAGTGAAACCACACTGGCGTATTGTGAAGGGGGACTCCCTCCCGTAGCTATGCATGCAACAAGATTGTGAAAGGGGGACTCCTCCCTGTAGCCCTGTAGCCTGGGCAGGGGTATAGTGGGGTATGCTACTTTAACAACTGCGAATGTGTAAACTCACTAGAGTAGTGTGTTCACTTCCTGTTCCACCCACAACACTGAATGTGAAAAGGACTTTCAACTGTCTCTGTACAGGTTGCTTAGGCAGGCGAGCCGGCGTAGAAACTTAGCCATATTTTAGGAGATAAGATCTTCACGAGATATTATCTCCGCTCTACCCAAACTTGCTCAGGACTAAAGATCTTGGTTATTGGTGATGGTTTAAGATTTCAATGCTACTTCCCAAAGCCAAATCTTATCTAAAACAAATGAGTAGTATTTTCTTTTAATGTGGAAAAGTAACTTAATTGAGAAAATTTGGATACATACCTTCCCCTTCTTTTTCTTCTTTTTGACTAAAGTTAATTTGCAATTTATGTCCATGCCAATGTTCTTTACTGTGGTAAAGTCATTGGATGACTAATATTAGTGATTTGGCTTCGGAACTCATGAGCATCATACTTTTACCGATCGAAACATCCCTATTATTCACAAAGTTCACTTGCTGGACAGATATGTGAATTGTGAATCACTATTGATTAGAAGTAATTATAAATTTTTAATAATTTTTGAAAAATGTATTTTTAACACTGATCAATATTCAAAAATAAAGGATGAACTTGCATAAGGAATACAAAATAAATCCAAATGTTATCGAACCATAATATCATACATTTTAGATATAAATTGATTTCTTTAATCGATGAAGCATTTAGCTTTGGGTGACAACTAAATCTTGATTCAAATCCTCATACAAGTATGTAGTTGTTGTTTTTCTGGATCTTGAACCGATTCTGTGAGTTAAAATAGGCTCTTGTGAAATGAGACTCGTACATATTCGTCTTTGTCCTTAAGGAGGATTAGTTTTCTTGCTTACATGTAAAAAGGAATTTCACGCACAAATAGTAAAAGAAAACAGAGGCCCATGTACATAAGCCATCAATGATTTTCACCGATTTAGTTAACAGATAGAAGAAATACAAATTTGCACATCGATTATATGTTCAATTTTTTAGCCCTTCGAGTATTCTAATGTTTCATCCCCTTATTTGTTTTATAATTACATCCAAAATAAAAAAATCTCGAATATAAGAAGAAAACCAGCAAAACAATTAGAAAGTTAGACAAAGCGCTTATATTTTATTTAATGTGTTTTGAATCTGAATCAATACGAGAAGTTAAAGAAGATTTTGGGATAGCGTTGAAGGAAGATGATTTTGACGACATGTTGATGGGTTAAGATTTCAAAGCTACTTCGCAAAGCCAGATCTTATCTCAAACAAATAATCAGTATTTTCTTTTATTTTAGAAAAAGTTATTCAATTAAGAAAATTGTGATCACAAACCTTCCCTTTTTTTTTCCCAAAGTTAACACGTAACTAAGCTATTGATTCATGTTTATGTTGGTATAGTACGGTGCTAAAGTCATTGGATGATAGGTAGAGATATGGCTTCGTAACTCATCAGAACCATATTTTTACCGATAAAAAAGCCTGTTATTCACAAAGTGCGCCACGCTAAAAATGTGGATGTTACACGAAGTGTTTTAGATTTATATCTTGTGAAATCACAAAGTCTGGGATGAAGAGTACTTTGTGATTTCTTTCGATATTGTTCCTGGCCTATAATTCGAAAACTATAAAAATACATAATAATAATATCCGGATAAAAAAGAACTATCAAGTAAAATATAATCTGAGTCAGAGTCGTAACATAATACACATTCACCAAAGGAAATTTAAATTTTTTAGAGGAAGACTCCAGCCGCAAGTAGGACATAGGAGTGTCAGGATTAAGTTTTTAGTTTGTAGGAAATCTTCTATATATATTGATGAACATGGATTGGTAGCTTACAAAAAAAGATGGGTTCGTGAACTAGTTTCCATGTTTACGAATTTCTTTATAAAAAATCAAGCTTAACTTCTCCTTATATATTTTTCGTATATGCATGTGAAAAGTTGCTTTTCACAAAAAAGAAATAAGAAATGTGCAACCATATATTAGTCGAAAAACACGTCATGCACCAAGTGGTTCGTAAGGAATAATGGTTAAGCAGTTCTTGAATAATCTAGCGTTTCGTAAATCAGAACATTTTTGTATATGATAAGGTCGCGAACTATTCATAACAGTTTATGTGTACTTAAATACAAAAAAATTCAAAAAACTTCCAAAATCAACCAAATTGTGAACTACATAATTCAGCTTATATATATTGAAAGAAAAGTTATCTTAAAAAATCTAAAAATCAACCGGTTCTCGAACTGAAAAAATTGGTGTAAGCGAGTTAATTAATTTATAAGTTCAAGTTGGTGTACTGAGTAAATATATTAGTTTGTGAACATAACAACTAACTTGACAACTCCTCGTGAAATTGTTAATTCTATAGCAGATTTCATTTCGATATGGCACAGCGGAAACGATTTAGAATAAACCGACACGCGGAGAATCCACTCCGGTAAACAGGACCCAATAATGATAAACAACTCCAATCCAGGAGCAAAGTGACGAATAACGATCAATGATGATCAAACTCTGAAAGAGAATAAAATAGGCTTTAACCCAAATGTATTTTCATTAAACGAGCTAATCCAAGCTAATTACAATGATAAAGGAAAAGGCTATTTTTAGCCTCCTAACATTTAACCTAGAAATCTAGAACATTTCTAAAGCATATAATATTCTCATAAAACAGGATAAATTCAATAAAAAAACTAATTATCCTAATAATAAAATACCAAAACTAACAAATATCTAAGATTCAGCCAAATCATAGAATATATGAGACTTGCCTAAAATACGTCCCGTATCACATTTCTAAAGTAGTAAGGAGAGAGAAACTTCTATTAGAAGAGTTATTCATGATGTTTCACTTCTATGAACCCGAGGGGCCGAGACAGTATCGTAACTGTCGTCCTTCCCTGTGCAGTTTATATTTAAATAACCCTTCCTTAGGGTTTAAAAAAAAATGTCCAAAAGTCCAAAAATAAAGTCCAAAAAGTGTCCAAAAATAAAAATAGAAATTACAAAAATAATTACCTAATTAAAGTTTCTAAAAATAAATAAAAAAATAATTACACTATTGTTTATGGGTGAAAATCGTTTCTGCTGATTTTGGTAATTTCGGTGGGTGAGTGAGAAATTGATTCAAACCCTAAACAAATGTGCTGCACGTGAGCACTTTGTAGATTCGAGAGATCGATCTGTACAAGTCCGGCCTAAACCAAGAAATGGCCGTTCCAGACTTGCTTCGGTCACAAAGTGGAGGAGAAGGGTTGATTTGGGGAGGAAGCGAAGAAAGGTGTTGAGGAGAGTAGTGTCTCGACTTGTATCGAAAGTGAAAGCTTAGGAAGCTTGCAAGAGATAGAAGCTTTTGAGAGAGCTTGCAAAGTTGCCTTTACGAGAGTGTAAGTGTAGTATATTTCTCCGACCGAGACTTGTTGTGCGGTGGAAATAGGTAAGACCTATTTATACAAGTCGAGATTGAAACGTACCCTGGCCTCATGAAGGAAGAGAGTAAAGGGTGAAATAATGGGAGGAGGTGGTAACCGCATGGTTTAATGGGCGAAAACGTTTTTCACCATTATTTCCTCTTTTATTTGACCGCTTTATTCCTTTTCACGCTTTCTTAATGTGAGCGTAGTGTACGCTGCATGCTGTGACCGCCAAACCAAAACCCTAAGGAAGCATCCCCCAGTTTGTGTTGATGTCTCGAGTGTTGGTTGCATCTCGAGTGCAAGTGGCGCTGCTAGTGGCGCGTGTGGCATGTGCGGAATGCCTTGGTGGTAGTTTGCACGGTTTGCAAGTTGGGCTACCAGCGTGTGTGTTTGGCATGTGCGGAATGCCTTGGTGGCCACGGTTTGGTTGGCTAGTGTTTGGCATGGTTTGCGGAATGCCTTGGTGGTAGGTTGCACGTTTGCAAGTTAGGCTACCAGCGTGTGTGTTTGGCATGTGCCAATGGCATGTGCGGAATGCCTTGGTGGTAGGTTACACGGTTTGCAAGTTAGGATACCAGCGTGTGTGTTTGGCATGTGCCAATGGCATGCGTGGCCATTAGGGCCGTGACCTTGATAGGGAAACTAGCTAGCAAGCATGTTGGCATGTGCCAATGGCATGCGTGGCCGTTAGGGCCGTGACCTTGATAGGGAAACTAGCTAGCGAGCATGTTGGCATATGCCAATGGCATGCGTGGCCGTTAGGGCCGTGATTTTGCTAGGGAAACTAGCTAGCGAGCATGTTGGCATGTGCCAATGGCATGCATGGCCGTTAGGGCCGTGATTTTGCTAGGGAAACTAACTAGCGAGCATGTTGGCATGTGTCATTGGCGCGTACGGCCATGTTGACCTAGTTGCATGTTTTGCAAGCCTAGGGCGCTATGTTTGGCGTGGGCCAAAGGCATAGCGGCTTGGAAGTATGGCTTGCGACACGTGTTGGCATGTGCCAATGGCACGTGCGGCTATGTTGACCTAGTTGCAAGTCTTGCAAGCCTAGGGCGCTATGTTGGGCGTGGGCCAAAGGCATAGCGGCTTGGAAATATGGCTTGCGGCACGTTTTGGCATGTGCCAATGGCACGTGCGGCCATGTTGACCTAGTTGCAAGTCTTGCAAGCCTAGGGCGCTATGTTGGGCGTGGGCCCAAGGCATAGCGGCTTGGAATTTGGCGTTGTTGCCATGGTGCGCAGGGTGCGGCTTGGAAATATGGCTTGCGACACGTTTTGGTATGTGCCAATGGCACGTGCGGCCATGTTGACCTAGTTGCAAGTCTTGCAAGCCTAGGGCGCTATGTTTGGCGTGGGCCAAAGGCATAGCGGCTTGGAAGTATGGCTTGCGACACGTGTTGGCATGTGCCAATGGCACGTGCGGCCGTATTGACCTAGTTGCAAGTCTTGCAAGCCTAGGGCGCTATGTTGGGCGTGGGCCAAAGGCATAGCGGCTTGGAAATATGGCTTGCGGCACGTGTTGGCATGTGCCAATGGCACGTGCGGCCATGTTGACCTAGTTGCAAGTCTTGCAAGCCTAGGGCGCTATGTTGGGCGTGGGCCAAAGGCATAAGCGGCTTGGAATTTGGCGTTGTTGCCATGGTGCGCGAGGGTGCGGCTTGGTTTGGCATGGTTGCCATGGTGCGCGAGTGCGGCTTGGCTTGGCATGGTTGCCATGGTGCGCAGAGTGCGGCTTGGTTTGGCATGGTTGCCATGGTGCGCGATATGCGGCTTAGTTTGGCATTGTTGCCATGGTGCGCGATATGCGCTTGGTTTGGCATTGTTGCCATGGTGCGATATGCGGCTTGGTTTGGCATGGTTGCCATGGTGCGCATTATGCGGCTTGGTTTGGCATTGTTGCCATGGTGCGTGATATGCGGCTTGGTTTTGGAATTAGGGTTCCGTGTTGAAAACCCTAATCGGTATTTTGAAAAAATACCCCTATTAATTATTTACACTGAGTTAAATGCTCTTATTCAATGTGTTGCGGGTAACACTAGGTCATGGGGTTTTACGATTTTACCCCTTGTCTAAAAACCACCATCAACATTAAGTCCCCCGCTTAGCTCGGAGCAGGGGCTTTGTTGCGAGGTAAGCATAAGATGGTGACAAACTATTAACAGAAAACCGTAAAGAAAATTGAAAGGAGGGTCGTCTGACCTTTTATAAATAGGATTTGGAATCCTTGCCTCTGGTCGTTTTGCACAAGTCAGGAGGCTGGCACAATTGGTGGGCCCGATACAGCTTAGGCGACGCTGGGAAGATGGCGTGAGTTCGGAAAATGAGTGGGCTAGCTGGTGGGACCGGCGCAATTGGTGGGGCCGGTCCAACTTGGAAACCATGCTTGCGGGCGTGACTTGGGCGGCATTGAGAAGTCGTAATTGGTGGGGCCGGTCCAATCTTGGAAACCATGCTTGCAGCCGTGACTTGGGCGGCATTGGGAAGTCGCAATTGGTGGGGCCGGTCCAATCTTGGAAACCATGCTTGCAGGCGTGACTTGGGCGGCATTGGGAAGTCGCAATTGGTGGGGCCGGTCCAATCTTGGAAACCATGCTTGCAGGCGTGATTTTGGTAAAAGGGAAATCCTTCCCTATTTCAAAGTCTTTCACGCCTATATATATATAAAGCCCCTTTTTCCCCATTCTGCGCTTTATTCTTTCTTCTTTTCATACTAGCGGCAAAGAGAGACCGGCTTCCAGGTATGTCTTCGAGTACTCTTCTTTCTCTATTTTTTTTTCATAGGTATAAACCTTAAAAGTAGGCGCTTCCACAATCTTTGCATATGATTCCTTGGCGTGCCTCGAGGAAAATCTTTGCGTGTGTATTTTGAAACCGTAGAGAACCCTGTATGAATCCCGAAGAAGAATACGTGTATATGCTTCATATGACTTTGAACCATAGGAAATATTGTATATATGATTTTGCTTTTTGAAAGAAGTATCACGCGCGTAGTTTTGGACCAATAGAAAAATGCTCCATATATATTTTTGAACCCGAAGAAAGATACTGTAGACACACTTGTACCCGCATAGAATGCCGCGTATATAGTTTCGAACAGAAGAAAAAATCTTGCGTAAATAGTCTTGAACCCGAATAAAATACCGTGTATATAGTCTTGAACCCGAATAAAATGCCGTGTATATAGTCTTGAACCCGAATTAAATACTGTGTATATAGTCTTGAAACCGAATTTGTTGGGTACGATTATGTGTCAGGGAGATAACTTCGTCTTTCTCCATTTGTTTTGTGCAGATATCTTATTAACAAATCGTTACAAAGGAATTTGATAAGATGTTACACGAACCACATTTCACTTCGTCGAAGGATGCTCATAATTCCAAACCGAACACGAGATGATGAATTCTTCACTAGAGCCCTCGCCCCCGCTCGGAAGAATCACCCGGGTTTCGTGCCAATTTTGCTAACCGGTGGTGAGGATGACGGGGAAAACACGTTCGGTTCGCCCGAGAGAGCACCATTCGGTTTTGTCTTCATAAAGGGGTATATTCTTCTTCCAACATTGACTTTAGGATGTGTCAAAGTCCATTGCGTTCTTTTGTGAGATGGGTTGAGTTCATGGTGAGCGAGGAGCGTATAAATACCATCTTGACTCAAGCGCAGGTCATTGATCTTTGTCAAGACTTGATAAATCTTGATTAGGAAGGACATCCCGAGGCTTAGTTGCTTTCATCTCCGGATGGTGTTCGGACACCCATACAATCATATGTAGATGGGGTGAGATAACTTTGTCCTTGGAGAGTGTGGCTCTCTTTTGAATCTTCGTAGAATCGGGAATCTCGAGAATCCAATTATACGAAAGTGAGGCGAAGATGCGGGATGACCTGGCCGCTAAGTTGGGGGATTTCGCTCGGAAAGACTCCATTGCGAAGTAGAAGGACTCTTCAGGAAAGAGGATGAAAGGTGCCCTTACGGTTGGTGGATATCTCAATGGTTTCGGACGAGTTGGAGCCGAGAACGAAAAACGGTGATCTTCATGTCGCAGCATTTTTGGCTCTCGGTTGTCTAGAGACATTTTTGATGACAGTTACGGCAAGAAGGGAATAAGACCGAGTTGTTGGCGATTCTTTGTGAAATTGGCAAAGGGTGAAGTTCTTCCCATTGGCAAGTTTGTTCCTTGGTTCCCTGTATGTGCATCTGGATCACACAGTTGCGAACATGCGAGTTTCGAATGGTTTCATGAAAGTGGATTCATATGTGCATGTTGCTTTTCTGCAAGTCTGGCTATGGGAGCACTTTGAGAAGTATGCTCCGAAACCGTTGCCTTCGCTTCCCGTGAGTTGGGGTGGATCCCGAATTCTTCGATGGGTGAACAGGCGTCCAAGAGTTGGCGTGAGCTTGGTTAGTTTTCTTGACAAGTTGCATGAAATCAATTTTCGTCCATGGGGGCCAGTCCATAATTCAGTGACTCAAATTGGCACTTTCGCTTCTGCTCCGCTCATGTCTTTGTCTTCTGATGACGATTTGAGCGTTGGTGAAAACATGTTCATTCAAAGCTGCTTGCCCGGTTATATGCCGTCTTTCTTCGTGGGGTCTTTCCGGATAGCTGCTTACAATATTGACCGTGCTGCTCGTCACATGGGTTTCGATCAAGGGGTGCCTCTCGTTTACCGGCCAGTGATCCCTAAGGATTCGTTGCGTGTCGCCCTTGACGCAGTGTCCTTAAGCCGGGTATCCGTCTTTCCTTTTTTCAAATGGGAAGAGTAACTTCGACGACCTTCGGCTATAATGAGTTCTGGTGCGACGAGTTTACTATGATCCGAGATTTTGTGAATAACGCGGTGGAAAACGTTGTTGCAAACCTTCTCCAGCAGTTCGAAGGAGTATCCAATGTTGAGAGATCCCAAGCGAAAGTTGCCTAGCAATTCGGAAAGCCCCCGGGCCAAGGAACGGAGAACGAAGAATCGTCTTTGGCGGGTTCGGACGGTTTCACAAGATCCTCCCACGGCTCTTGTGTCTTTCAGTTCTTCCAATAACCAGGTATGTGTCGCCTCTTCATGGGTTCGTCTCCAAACACACGTAAATTTCGGCTGAGAATATGTGTCTTGTTTCCTTCAAGGCTTCGGTAGTGTTAATGCTTTCGCTGCCCTTGCACGTTGCCGGAGAGGCGGTTTCTTCAAGGAATTCCGGCGGCCGAGCCTACTCATAGCGGTGATGAGTCGGAGAAAGAAGAAAGTTCAACAAGCGAGAGTGATTCCTCCGCAAGCACTAGTTCTTCTTCGGGAAGCGGTTCGGTGAGTTTCGCGCTTCTTTCTTTCTTCTTCTTCGTTTCTTCTTTTGAAAAATGTCTAACTCAAGTTTGCGGGAGGAATCCGGTTCGGAGGATGATTCGGGATGGAGTCACACGAAAACTTGCCTTTGGTGACCACCGCCGGTGACTTGGAGATGGGAGTTAGCCAATTTAGGGCACAAACGTGGTTCGAGACGGTGGATGATTTCTTGATGGTTGTTGCCGTAGACATGGAAGAAGACCCTTTGCGAGTCGTGAGGCCACTTGCAGGCGCCATTTTTGATCCCCCGTACTTGGTTCCTTATCCAGGTCATGTGCTGGTTGGCGGCTTTAGCGTGCCGGCTAAGCATGAGACGTTGTACACCAGAATCTGGGAGAAGCACGGACATATGGCTACAACCAAGAAAATCACTAGTCGATTTGAGCTGGTCAAGCGTGTGGAAGAGGCTTTGTCTTCCATCGAGGATATGCGTGAGGTGACTGGTCACACCATTTCTGAAGACGTTATTGCCGACTGGGAGCACCATCGCGACGTGTGCGTAGAAAAGGAGTTCAACACTTCGTGGTTTGTCGAAGGCCTTGCTGAGATCCAAAAGTTGAAAGATGCAGCAATCGAAAGCCTTTCCGCTGAGGAGATCGCCCGACAGGAGATGGAACTCGAAAAGCTTTCCAAAATGTTGACTATGAAGAGAGCGGCTCTTGAAGACGCAAAGCTGACTTTCTCCAAGAAGAGCGGACTTACGTTGGACGATTTTCCTTGAACATTTCTCTGTTAAACTTTCATTTAGGTTCTTTTTTTTTTTTTTTTTGAAAGACATATTGGATGTCTGGTTCAAAACTTAACCTTTGATAGATAGCTGGTAGCTTTTTTAGGGTGTTGGATTATTTCTGGGATGAATGGTTTTGATAATATAACCCTGATTATTTTTTGGGAAAGGAATATTGCTTTTATGAAAGTGTGTGCTAGCAATAGGCACAAGACGCAATAGTATGGCGGTTTTATTAAGAACCTAAAAAACAGATCGTATATCTTGCCCAATCTAAATTTACTCACTTGCAAACACGCCCCTTTCCAAGTAAAAGGCGGCTTTGCTGGTAGCAAGGCGGCTTTGCTGGTAGCATCGCCATTTAGTCCCCAATTACTGGTAGCGTCTTCAGCGAGTCCCCAGTTTTCTAGTGTAGTTTTAACAACTGGTAACCGAGTCGTCTGGTAGTTGAGTCGGATCGAGTTGCCTTCCCCTACCCTCTTGACATCTGGGTCGAAGAACGAGATCGACAGTCTGACATTGTAGCCGATAGATCAATCCTCCCGCTGTGGTCGCCAATTGTTTATGGGTGAAAATCGTTTCTGCTGATTTTGGTAATTTCGGTGGGTGAGTGAGAAATTGATTCAAACCCTAAACAAATGTGCTGCACGTGAGCACTTTGTAGATTCGAGAGATCGATCTGTACAAGTCCGGCCTAAACCAAGAAATGGCCGTTCCAGACTTGCTTCGGTCACAAAGAGGGGGAGAAGGGTTGATTTGGGGAGGGAAGCAAAGAAAGGTGTTGAGGAGAGTAGTGTCTCGACTTGTATCAGAAAGTGAAAGCTTAGGAAGCTTGCAAGAGATAGAAGCTTTTGAGAGAGCTTGCAAAGTTGCCTTTCTGAGAGTGTAAGTGTAGTATATTTCTCCTGACCGAGACTTGTTGTCTGGTGGAAATAGGTAAGACCTATTTATACAAGTCGAGATTGAAACGTACCCTGGCCTCATGAAGGAAGAGAGTAAAGGGTGAAATAATGGGAGGAGGTGGTAACCGCATGGTTTAATGGGCGAAAACGTTTTTCACCATTATTTCCTCTTTTATTTGACCGCTTTATTCCTTTTCACGCTTTCTTAATGTGAGCGTAGTGTACGCTGCATCTTTGTGACCGCCAAACCAAAACCCTAAGGAAGCATCCCCGGTTTGTGTTGATGTCTCGAGTGTTGGTTGCATCTCGAGTGCAAGTGGCGCTGCTAGTGGCGCGTGTGGCATGTGCGGAATGCCTTGGTGGTAGTTTGCACGGTTTGCAAGTTGCCAATGGCTACCTTGGTGGTAGGTTGCACGTTTGCAAGTTGTGTTTGTTTGGCATGTGCCAATGGCATGTGCGGAATGCCTTGGTGGTAGGTTGCACGGTTTGCAAGTTAGGCTACCAGCGTGTGTGTTTGGCATGTGCCAATGGCATGCGTGGCCATTAGGGCCGTGACCTTGATAGGGAAACTAGCTAGCAAGCATGTTGGCATGTGCCAATGGCATGCGTGGCCGTTAGGGCCGTGACCTTGATAGGGAAACTAGCTAGCGAGCATGTTGGCATATGCCAATGGCATGCGTGGCCGTTAGGGCCGTGATTTTGCTAGGGAAACTAGCTAGCGAGCATGTTGGCATGTGCCAATGGCATGCATGGCCGTTAGGGCCGTGATTTTGCTAGGGAAACTAGCTAGCGAGCATGTTGGCATGTGTGATTGGCGCGTACGGCCATGTTGACCTAGTTGCATGTTTTGCAAGCCTAGGGCGCTATGTTTGGCGTGGGCCAAAGGCATATCGGCTTGGAAGTATGGCTTGCGACACGTGTTGGCATGTGCCAATGGCACGTGCGGCTATGTTGACCTAGTTGCAAGTCTTGCAAGCCTAGGGCGCTATGTTGGGCGTGGGCCAAAGGCATAGCGGCTTGGAAATATGGCTTGCGGCACGTGTTGGCATGTGCCAATGGCACGTGCGGCCATGTTGACCTAGTTGCAAGTCTTGCAAGCCTAGGGCGCTATGTTGGGCGTGGGCCCAAGGCATAGCGGCTTGTAATTTGGCGTTGTTGCCATGGTGCGTAGGGTGCGGCTTGGAAATATGGCTTGCGACACGTTTTGGCATGTGCCAATGGCACGTGCGGCCATGTTGACCTAGTTGCAAGTCTTGCAAGCCTAGGGCGCTATGTTTGGCGTGGGCCAAAGGCATAGCGGCTTGGAAGTATGGCTTGCGACACGTGTTGGCATGTGCCAATGGCACGTGCGGCCGTATTGACCTAGTTGCAAGTCTTGCAAGCCTATAGAGCTATGTTGGGCATGGGCCAAAGGCATAGCGGCTTGGAAATATGGCTTGCGGCACGTGTTGGCATGTGCCAATGGCACGTGCGGCCATGTTGACCTAGTTGCAAGTCTTGCAAGCCTAGGGCGCTATGTTGGGTGTGGGCCAAAGGCATAGCGGCTTGGAATTTGGCGTTGTTGCCATGGTGCGCAGGGTGCGGCTTGGTTTGGCATGGTTGCCATGGTGCGCAGAGTGCGGCTTGGCTTGGCATGGTTGCCATGGTGCGCAGAGTGCGGCTTGGTTTGGCATGGTTGCCATGGTGCGCAGTATGCGGCTTAGTTTGGCATTGTTGCCATGGTGCGCAGTATGCGGCTTGGTTTGGCATTGTTGCCATGGTGTATGCTTGGTTTGGCATGGTTGCCATGGTGCGCGATATGCGGCTTGGTTTGGCATTGTTGCCATGGTGCGCAGTATGCGGCTTGGTTTTGGAATTAGGGTTCCGTGTTGAAAACCCTAATCTGGTATTTTGAAAAAATACCCCGATTAATTATTACACCTGAGTTAAATGCTCTTATTCAATGTGTTGCGGGTAACACTAGGTCATGGGGTTTTACGATTTTACCCCTTGTCTAAAAACCACCATCAATAACTATATACAAAATTTTCTTCTTCACTCCGTTCAGATCTCTCTTTTCTTTCCTATTTGTCTTTGCTTTTCTTTTCAGCACTTTCTCTTTTTCTTTCGCTCCACCCCAAATCTGAAAGCAAACAGAAATACCAAAACGCGTAAAAAAGAACAATAATAATAATAATAATAATAAAAAATTAATAATAAAATCTAAAAACAAATCTATACACAAGTCCGCGTTGGCGGCGCCAAAAATTGATGGTTATTTTCAATGATGTTGTAGTAATAAAGGTTGTCGTTCACTCGGACTTGTTGAAATCGATTTTAAGTTTTAATAAAAGAAAATACTAAAGATAAAGAAAATATATATATACAAAATATTGTCACATGATGAAGAGAGTTACTGGGACTAGGATTTCGTCGAATTCATAACATAGGGTTCAATTTATTTATTCTCAACAATTAAAGGTCAATAAATAAAATTAACATGGACTCTGATTTTTCCAAGGTAGATTCTTAAAAGATTGGTTGTAAATCCTAAGCATGATGTATCAAAACATTTAAGCTAAGCATACCTCATCAAATTAAATGACAACCAATTAATTCAAATCATATTTCAATTAAAATTAATGCAAAAGTCTACAATAAAAGAATTAAATAATTTTACCCATGTATGAAATTCGTCTTCCTCCGTCGTCCCAGTAATGGGGTTTAGCTCATCATGTTGGAAACAAGCTCAAAATATGATTTTATTGATCAAAGGTGCTTTCAAATGATGAAAAGGAGAGATATCAAATAAAAACCGGGTTTGTAACAGTTATAAGTGTTACAAACCGAGCTGTTGCAAAGAACGATAAAACCTTCTTGTCGTTGTTACTGTTGATTTAAGACTGTCTTTGAACTACGACCCACAAATGTGAGTCGTTAACACTGTTGAAGAACGACTGTCTCTTGTGGGTCTTATGTTCTTCGTGTTCTTCATTACACCAGCAGAAACAATTTTTTCTGGGTGTTGATTTTGCGCCTCTGTGATGCTCTAAACTATCCCAAACTCTCCATTCCCCTCTAAGACATCCAAACATCTCTTTTATATCCAACAGCCCGTCCATATCTCGCATTAAACTCCAAAATATTCTTCATTACTCCGGTAATATTTTCTTTCTCTTTTTGTAGCAGCACGGGAATAATTCTTCGTTTCTTCACCTCTCAAGCGTCTGCTAGTACCCAACACACTCCAAAACGTCTCAGCAGAAGTGGGTCACACTGTAAACACACAAAAATATTCCCAAACTAAAACAAAATATCGGATAATATTTCATTCCCTGTTTTGTTCCAACCGAAAATGCATCCCTTCATTATCGAATCTAAAGCAATTACCACCTTCTGTTGACCGTGACAGCTTGTTCTCAAACAAATGCGGCAAGAAAATTTCACTAAATCTGCTCTTGTTTATTACAGAAAGTTCGCATTTTCACGTACTCCCCTGTTTCATATTCTCCGTAGATGTAGCCCAAGTTTACCGGTTTTAATGGACTTACCGGCCCTGTTTAAGTGTAACAGGCTCATTCCAATTGACTGCAGCGATTTAATCTCGCTAGAAATCCTCCGAATTCAAAACAGCAAACCTCGAGTTTTCAAATGCTGTTTTCCCGCCAAAAATGTTCTTCACGAGTAAGAAGAAGGTTAGCCCTTAACCACTGCTGGGGTGTAAATAGCAGGTATCCAATTGTGGTGCCCCTTATAAATTGAGGTGCCCTTTATACAAAGCAGGGGTCCGAATAGCAAATGTCCTCCGGGGGTGTTCCGAGCAACTTTTCGAGCCGAATTTTCCAAAAATGTTTATTTCTCAAAAATACCTACAAACACACAAAACACCATAATAAGCACAAATTCGAGTACCAACAAAACAGAAAAATGAGGACAACTCAGACACAAAAATGTGTCTATCATTATGCTTAAACGACGCAAAATAATAATCGCAAATCTATAAATACATAGTTTCAATAATTTTCTTGCTATTATAATTTGATAGGCCATGCTTTGGAGACTTTGATGGGTTATACTTAGGAGATGCAAGTTATATTAGAGAAAATATACCGATAATAGGTGTTGCAGTAGAACAAAGATGTAGATGCATATTTCGGATTATGAATTCTTTTCAATACCAAATAGAAATAATGGTGGATACCTTAGACCCTGGTTACTGACTCCCTTTCTCACTGCATTTAAGTTCTTTTTATTTAATTTATTATTTCTTTTCAAATTATAAAAATCCAAAAATATCATTGTTGGTTAGTCAATTAGGAATATTGGTTATTGATATTTCCATCGCTCCTCGAGGAAACGACCCGTACTTGCCTCTGTCTACTAGTTAGACACCGTGCCATTGCGGTTATCACATATAGGGTTTCCCGAAATCTTATGTTAGTAGGAATTTTAACACCAATTTCTCTAAGATGTCTTAAGGTTATTTTAACCGGAGTGATTTGTCTTTGTGTGAAATTTCGCCCCTACAGGTGCATTTGGGTACATGATACTATTTACTAGAACTTATGAATCACGCGGAAATGGATTCCTTAATAAACAAAATCGGCTGACAAAGCATGAACGTGTCGGCAGTTTAAGGTTTGATTTGAAGTGATCCACAATAATGGGGTAGAATAGCTAGACAACGCATGTTTGTCTTGGAGTACTGGATGGAATCTTATTAGCAAAACTATACCAATTATATTGATGAAAGATTAAATATATTAATCCGACTTCCTACCTAATGAGCACACGTAATGACAAGGAAAATAGGTTGAGAAAGATGATGGAATCTGCCAATAAATTACAAGTTCAGTATTGCAAAACCAAAGCAATCCTTTATGATGATCTGATCCACAATTAAGGGGTAAAATCTGACCAACCCAGTGTTCAACTTCAGTTATAATGGATGGGAGATCAGAGTTTATATTTTCCCCAAATGAACAAGCACGGGGCAGTTAAGATGTAAATGCAAAATATAGTAGAAACTCTATAAATTAATGCGGTCGGGACCATCAAAATTTATTAATTAACCGATAAATTAATAAATATTAATTAATACTCCCTCCGTTTCTGGGAAAGAGATACTTTCACTTTTTCAACTCGGCCTATTTTTAAGCTAAAATGAAAAAGTGAAAGTATCACTTTTCCAAAAACAGAGGGAGTACTTTATTAACTTATAGATAAATTTCATATCAAATAATTAGTTTCTATACAAACAAAATACCATATCATATCTTTTATATTTCCTATATAAATACAATATCAATACCAAATCATATTTTTATAAACACAATATTCAATCATAAATTTTATTTTCTATCTAAACACAAGTTTAGACAATTTGGATGAACATAAGGACAGTGAAATCACTTAAGACTAGCAAAATTTGATCGAGAAGTTGGGCTATCACAATTCAATGAATGTCGAAGATGTCCCAAATTCTCAGGAAGAAAATGAAGTTACACAGTTGTTAAACGATAAAGAAATAATCGAGAACGTTATGGGAACTGATAAAGATGTGGAAGAAGATGACGAAAGTTCTACGATAGAGCCCCCTTCACAAAGCGAGGCTATTAAAGGGACAATCACATTGAATAATTTCTTACTGAGCTAACACCAAAAATTCTTACAATGATAAGAAAAATTAGAGATGAAATTCAATGCGATATTGATTTTAGCAAAACACAGAAGACAGTTAAATCATTTTACAAAAAGTCTTCGTAAATCATTTGTTCCTCTTCCACCTAAAAACGAGTTCGGAGATGCGCCAAGAGTACTTCAATTAGCTAGTTTGTAACACCTATATATATAGGTGTTGTTATTTGTTGCTCAACACAAAAAAACTTCCGATTCTTCGTTTTTCTTCTTGTTTCTGTCTGTCATTGCTAGCTAGTAGTTTTATAGTTTACAATAGTACCTCCCAACTTCTCCTTCAGTCATTATATCACACATTAATTCATAACTACTCAAGGAGAGATCATATATAATTGAAGAAGATTGAAAATGGAAAGCAAGTCCCTTGTTCTCAGTCTTGTGATGGTGTGGGTACTCCTAGTGGGCTTGTTCCTTGAACAGACTCCCGTAGAGGCTAAAAGTTGCTGCAAAGACCTCGCCGGAAGAATTTGTTATAACGTCTTGCGAAAAACTGGCAAATCACGAGAAAGTTGTGCAGCTCGCTGCAGTTGTATAATCATTCGTGGGAAAAGATGCCCAGAAGAGTACCCGAGATTGAACGATTTTCTAAACACGGACGGTATGTAAAATTAACAAGTCATTAATAGTGTTATTAACTTATTGATTCTATTTGTTTAATCCAAGTTCTTTTGAACACTAATAGAAGTTGGTGTTGAAGAAGAACAAACCTACACCATATTGGAAGCGGAGACATATGCAACCAATGACTTCTGCAAGTTGGGTTGTGCATCCTCTCTGCGCAGTAACATAATCACTCTCCAAAATTCTATTGGTAAAATGATGAATATGCTACTGTTTCGTTTCCTTTGAGTTTATTTTTGACAAACAAGGAATATAGTTAAAGTCGGAATATTTAATTTAACTATATCTAACGCTAGTTGTGGGGTTTTTTTTTTTTTTTTTTTGGGGAACTATCAGGTCGTGCAAGTGAACTTGAAGAAGTTGTGCAAGAAACCCTGGAGCGTTGTTACACTGCATACTTCCATTTATGCAACAAGAAATCCAGCACTACAGTTGTTGCTGCGAATCCAACCAACAAAGACATGCCATCAAAGTAGTCTATCTAACTGCTACGAAGTTCTAGCCGTCGTCTCATTATTAAGTGCTGGATGTTTTCTAATTTAAATAAGTGTCATTGGATGACAGAGTTGATTTCCTTATTGTGTTTTATTGTCTAGTGTTTCCTTGTGTCGCTTATTTCGCTATGTATCGAACAGTCTAGGCTGTAATCAATCATCATATAAGAACGATCACGTTTGTTTGTGCTATTGAAATGGGCTTAAACTACTCTCAAGTTCTATTTATTTATTTTTATTGAAAAGGGTAGAAAAATAAAAATACAAATAAAAGAGATGATCGCTGCTGACCGCGCGAAGTGAGTTAAAAGAAAGGTGATATTACGGCCACTTGCGATTCGTTACCAGAAATTCCAAAAGTAACACTTTCGACTTTCGGCCACCCGAGGATTTTTTTTAGTTTGGTCAGTTAGTCTTACTCTTGTTTTGGAATATTTGAGGACTCCGAGGATTTATGGTCCTCTCCAGAAGATAATCAAGGCTCAAATATCTCAGCTAGAATACCTTAATAAGAAATTAATTACAATCCAAAATCGCCTCCCAATTTACAATAAGGTCCCTAAAAGTGGTTTATGAAAACTAAAGAGCCCCAAAACGAATTAAATCATATAACTTCATCGACGTTTCTATGACGTCTCTATGATGTGACTCCGCCGGCGTAAGGTTCATGTCCGAATGTTTCTGTTGGGATTGGAAGTTCGCGTATCCGTTTGCGTACTAGAGAAACCCAATTTTGGTCCGGGTATTTCAAGTATGCGTACACGTTTGCATACTTGAAGGTTAAAGTTCTAAAATCAGTTGCGTACATGAACATAAATATTTATATAATAAGGAATGCAATCTTTGCAAACCGTGGCTCTAATGTTCATGAATTGATTCACAAACCGATTTTGCTTCAATTGTGTTCTTCTATACGTCTATGAGAATGTTTCAATTGAACAACTCTTTAACTAGTTTCATTTGAGTCATTTGAACTAGTTATGGTTAAGATGAACAAGGTTGATACGAGAGTAATCATATGGCTAACTTCGGTTAACTATTATTGAACCAACATGGTGTACACGTTTAGGTACGGTTACATAAACCTAAATGAGGGTACATTTCATTTGTGTGCAACAAGCTAAGTTCGATATAACGGTTGAAAGATATTAGCTTGATTGAATCGGGTTTTTCATCTAACGGTGAATATTGAATGCTTTGTTACCAAGGTAACTTAGATTGCAAACCATGATTTGAAACTATATAAAGGAGAACTCTAGCAACTGGGAAACCTAATCCCCACATTTATTTGAGTTACTAGTTGCATAGCTAGAGTCGATTCTCCTTTAACCTTAGGTTTCTATCGAGACCCTATAGGTTAACGACTTAAATACTTCATTGTGATTGTGAAGCCAGACCCAATTATTTACTTTGTAATTGCGTGATCTGATCTTGTTGTTTCTATCGTGTTGAGTACAATTGTAAAATTGGCTCTTGATTAATTTCTTCGATAAGATAGATAGAAAAGTAATCACAAACACCTTCGTCTCATCGTTTGTGATTCCACAATATCTTGTTTCGCTAGTCGATTAAGATTATTGTGAGGTGATTGACACTACACCAAATTCTGGGATCCGTAACAGAACTGAGCCATTACTAAAACGGGTTGTAACGACGCTAGCCTTTTGCAAAAGTGGGTGTTATATTTTTTTTTGTAACGGCAATGGGACCGTTACGAATTTTGGTTGTAATAGCTCTCGTAACAGCTGTGATCCGTTACTATTTTGCCACGTGGTAACAGCTCAGGGTCGTTACGAATTTTTTTTGTAACAATGCTGTCGTAACGTCCTGGAGCCGTTACTACGTGGCACATTGTAACTGCTTACAGCCGTTACGAACTTTTTTGTAACAGCAAAAAAATTACTGCCGGTCAACCTTGACCTGGTTAAAATTGGTCAATAGTGGCCAATTTTGACCAGGTCAAGGCTGACCGGCAGTTCATTTTCTGCCGGAAAAAAGCCGGAATTCTAAATTCAATATCCTGCTGTTTATGGGTAAAAATCGTTTCCGCCGATTTCGGTAAATTCGGTAGGTGAGTGAGAAACTAGTTTAAACCCTAAACAAATGTGCTGCACGTGAGCACTTTATAGATTCGAGAGATCAATCTGTACAAGTCCGGCCTAAACCAAGAAATGGCCGTTTCAGACTTGCTTCGGTCACAAAGTAGAGGAGAAGGGTTGATTTGGGGAGGGAAACAAAGAAAGGTGTTGAGACCAGAATAATTCTGGGAGAGTAGTGTCTCGACTTGTATCAGAAAGTGAAAGCTTCGGAAGCTTGCAAGAGATGAAAGCTTTTTTGAAGAGCTTGCAAAGTTGTATTTTCTGAGAGTGTTGTTTTTCCCCCTGGCCGAGACTTGTTGTCTGGTGGAAATAGGTAAGACCTATTTATACAAGTCGAGATTGAAACGTACCCTGGCCTCATAAAGGAAGAGAGTAAAGGGTGAAATAATGGGAGGAGGTGGTAACCACATGGTGTTTAGGGGTGAAAACGTTTTCACCATTATTCCCTCATTTATTTGAACGCTTTATACCTATTCACGCTTTCTTAATGTGAGTGTAGTGTACGCTGCTGTTGATGGTGGTTTTTAGGCAAGGGTTAAAATCGTAAAACCTCATGACCTAGTGTTACCCGCAACACATTGAATAAGAGCATTTAACTCAGGTGTAAATAATTAATAGGGGTCACTACGGGAAAAACAGTGATTAACTACCCCGGAAATCAGTTGTGGTACCATATAAGACGACGTTTATCGATAGGTTGCACAAGGGGGCGGGGGGTTGTAGAAAGTCTTCAATTGTTTGCAACTCGTAAGCTAGAGTCGTAAACTTGGTTGTGGTTCAATATTATACAACACTTGCTTCGGTTGTGATACTTAATCCAAATTACTGGGCAACATCTCACACAACTCATCAAGAGGTTGTAATAATTTGTTTCACAACAAAGTTATAAGTCTTAGAAATATCTAACACAACCAATATAATGGTTGTGTATATACCATTCTCCCAACTATTATTATGGTTGTCTAAGACGTGTTTCACAATTATTATGGAAGCGTAGTCTAAGACGTGTTTCACAATTATTACTTGGGTTGTAAGTACTTCTTACACAACAAAAATATGTATAGGAGAAACTCGTATCACAACCAAGTTCATAGTAGTATGACATCATATTCACAACAGTTTACTTGTGTAGCAGAAACTCGTATGACAACCAAGATTATAGTAGTAAGACATGTTATTCACAACCCTTTACTTGTGTAGCGTAAACGTGTATGACAACCTTTGTATGTGTAGTAGAAGTTTGTTTCCACAATCCGAGTGCATTGCTTCACAACAAATACGATGTGTAGCGAAACAAGTATGACAACCATTATTTTCATATCACAACCCTTACTCGTGTAGCATAAAAATGTATCACAATGTTTTTTTATGTTGTATAATTACTGTTTCACAACCCATATCCTGTGTAGCATAAAAATATTTCACAACCCATATCCTGTGTAGTGATCACCTTTTTTCCAACCATGTTTAGCAGTTGTGATTCTTTTACATTTTAGAAAAAATAAATATATAAAATTGCTTTTCGATTCACACAAATATATATAAATATACTTCCATTCATTCAGATAAAAACCATTAAAATGTAACAGAGATCAACATATAAACAAGTTAACAGATCATCATTGTTTCCTGAAACACTCATTGTCATTGTCATTGTTTTAAACTGATGAAAGCAACACAAAAATAACCATTGTCTCATGAAACACACCCCAAACAAAGTAACAGATTATCAGATGGCAGGCATTATTAGATCCTTGGACCATGTGACATAAGTTCCTACAGCATGTATAACACGCTTCAAGTCACCCGATGGCTTGTAGAGATGAGCATCATCAACACGAGAAGTAGTCATGGGTCACTTTGTACGCGCCGAAACCTATTGGCACTCCATGGCACTCCATCTTTGGATCTGTTTTCAGCAATAATTGCCCAGCAACAACCTCGTTCTCATTGTACCAACTGAGCAATCTGCAAGCTTTACCCTTCCCTAGCGCTTCCTCCACCCTTGGTCTGCTAATTGGACTGTCATTTGCAAACTGGGGAACAGTCCTACTTGAGCTAGAAAAACCATGGGTGTTGCTAGCATTTCCAGACTACAGGAAAAATACAACAGCAACATCAGAAACTCATAATGGGAGCAATAGAGACTAACCAGCAGTTTTATAGAAACATAAACACACTTACAATTGGGTGGCCTTGTTCAAGTGTGAGCCATCATGGCACAGACGCATCTCGAGGTTTTTTCCTATACCAACATCAAACCAGCAGTATGAGACGCGAGTTTAAATTTTCAACTAAAAGAAACAAAAGCGATTATTATAATCTCACCTCTAACAGTGCAAGTCTCGCATTCATTTCACTCATACTATCCTTGCACTCTTTGATGATCTTTTTGTAATGGCTCTTGACAACCATCTTTGTCTATGTTGCTCCATAGCCAATACCTCTCAGTCTCCCTGGTTTGTCGTCACCAAGAGCTTTGGAGAGAAGATCGTCTGTCACAGATGATCCAATATCAGCACCATGCTCTTGTGCAGCTCTATCAATTCTTTCCTGCATTAGTGCAAAATCAACCCAATTAGTCACATTTTTGCATCATTCGAACACATATATATTAAGCAAATAAATTAACAAAAAATATAAGAGAAATATGAGTTGAGTTCTCACTAAAGCCTCCATATTTCCAGGATTAGGTTCCTTCCCTTCCTTCGGTTTGTGACCTGTTATCCAAAGTTCGACTCTATCAATGTCTTCTTTTGTATTCAACTGCTTTTGCTGCAAACAATATGTTATCCAGCTAGTTAGCATATAATTTGAATACAATTACCCTATAATGAACATAGGAATAAAAATACACAACTTACCATTTTAGCCTCGAGTCTCGCATAACCACCTCTACTGAGAGTGTGTGGAGTGGTGTATTTCTCTCTAACTTGTTGCATCTGCAATCTTTTTGCCACGATGAAGTAACGGAATATCATTAACTAAACAACGGTGAATGTACAAGGGCTGAACACAAAAATAATTTAACTTATTGCGATATGAACACTTACTCTGAATCCCTCCGAGCAAACATGTGCCACAAACTTTTCCCACTCATTCACAGTATCATTCTCTGGTTTCGGTTCGCCGACTTCATCTGTCTTTCTTCTTCCTCTAGCCCATCCAAGGCGAGGATTTTACCAGCTTTCCTAGACCTAGCCTCTTTCGGATAACTTCCCATCTTCCCAAGATAATAGTCTTTGTAAAAATCATCGACAATAAACCTTTCTTTGCAAATACAAGCAAAATAGTTACAAGAGTTAAAGAGATAATGGATGGTGTATAAAACTTCTAAATACATTATAAAAGTAAAAGAGTTGAAGAGTCAAGAAATTACCATGATAATCGCCCATATGTTATCTTTGGCCTCTCTAGGGACAAGTCTCCG
Source organism: Papaver armeniacum (assembly GCA_023531295.1). Classification (NCBI taxonomy): domain Eukaryota; kingdom Viridiplantae; phylum Streptophyta; class Magnoliopsida; order Ranunculales; family Papaveraceae; genus Papaver; species Papaver armeniacum. The sequence goes on from JAJJWW010008807.1 coordinate 225,887, forward strand.
AGTCCTTGTGCTTTAATGGGATGTTACGCCTAACTAAAACACCCAACACACTAGCAAGCTGCATCAGAAGGATCACCAACAGGTGATCCTTATTGTTAAAGCTCACGACTTCCTTGCCATTCTTATTAGCTGTTAGCCCTAGTCTTTGTCATCCTTGTGGGGCCGCGAGGAACGTACTTTCTTTTGGGTTTTGCCTACAAAAGAGTTAAGGATGGAAAAACTAAATAAGGATACAACTCAGGTGACTTTCTCATATTTTATCGGATAATTGAGTGAAAATACTTAAGGATGGAAAAGTAACATAAGCAAAAGAGTCATATACCGATGAGCTTGGTTTCATTTTCAGTTCTTGCATCATTCACGTCAACATCATTATCATTTTCCGTGTTTTCTTTTTCCACCTCAACATCTCTCTCTTGTTCAAGTTCTTCATCTTCTTCTTCTTCCTCTTCAAAAATCGATAAAGTATCATCGGCAGTCTGAGTTGCACATTCGGACATGGCCCTGTGTACAATTTCCGCTTTGCAACTCTTCGCTTGGGAACGACTTCCTCAATTAAGGGTGCATTGGAGATTCTAATGGCCTGGACTGTTCAACACGGGGGTTCGGTAGAAGGTGCGGCTTGAGATGCTCCTGGTTGAGATTGTTCCAGTTCAACCGAACTTTTCCTTTTCCTCGGTGATGATCGTGTTGGAGTAGGCTTTTCGGCGGGTGGTTCAACTGCACTTTGACTTTTCTTTATTGGTGATTGTGATGGAGTAGTCTTTTCAGCAAATCTGTGAATCCTCCGAGTTGTTCTTAAACCTAGGGGATGATCGCCTTGGAAGCTTTTCACTTTCAAGAAGCTCGAACTCTTATTCTTCTTCTTAGGAGTTTGTTTGCCATGAGACTTTTTACTCTTATCTTTCAAAATGATACGCAAAATAAACTGAACTATGTTAATCAAAAGGAGATGGTAAATAAAGTGATTGAAACAAGTAAAAAAAAAACTGAATCATAAGAGATTTATTACTACGTACCCTCATAGCGTGCCGCGCAGTAACCGATGATTTTGGCTCGGACGCTTTTTGCTTGCTTACTTGCTACCTTTTTGGGAGATATTACCAAATTCTTGCTTACCACCTTTTTGGGAGATGGGACTGGAATCTTGCTCTTTGCTTCATCGTTAACTTTGTAACATAGAGTAAAATAAGTTAATCAAAAGGATTGAAAGAACATCATTTACACTAAATACGTAAAATTAAACTGAACCATAAGATATATAAGTCTTCACCTTATTATTCTTCACCATTGCAGACAAATTGGATCTTCACCTCCTTCCACACTACGCATCTACAACAAAAACTTAACCAAAAAGTTAAACTCTAAATATTGCACCATATCTCATCGGATAAGAAATCACCATTGTACATGACAAATCACCACATGTGAATCACTGAGGCTTTAAGAGCTGGTGCACTCTCTTTCTTATGAGAAAATCCATTGCTTGAGAACTTAAGCAATTGCTTTGCTCATACGAAAGAGAGTGCTCTAGCTCTCATCAAACCTTGCAAAAATATATAAGACTTTAGCAATCCACATTTGAATCAAGGTATCAAAAATAAACTATAATGTTATAAATCAAACTTAAAATAACCACCAAGCAACTGACAACCATTGGTTGGGATACCGAAGCCCTGCGCAATTCTCGGTTGAGAATGAGCCAGGAGTTCGGTACTCCAACCAGCGGCAATTACAGATTCACTTGATGGTTTCAAAAACAAGCATCATGTTTATAGAGTTAGAAGAAAACACAATTTTGGTAATTTATTCAAAAATGAAACTACTACATGTTATGAAAATTAAATTTAATTGAAAACTCACATATTGCATGTCAAGAATTAGGTCAGAAAACATAACAATCAGTAAACAAGATTGAAGAACAATTATGAATTGGTTCTGACTCGTCCGAGTCACAGAATTTCGAGATGTTTTCAGGAATAAATCAAATTTTCTCTGACGATTATACAACCTATTACAAAGGGTATTTGCTATAACCAAACAAAACGAAAGAAATCATATGAATCGGTTCAAAATATAAACCCTAACTCGGTTCAGAAAATAAAACCCTAATCAGGAAATCACGAAGATAATGAAAAACAAATTCAAATCAGAAATCAAACCAATAGAAAATGACAAATACATCTTTGGTGGTGAGATTTATACGAGTTTGAGTTAAGATGTAAATCGGCGCGATTGAGGCTACGGTTTGATATCGAGAGATTGGGGTGAAGTTGTGTTTCTTGAGATCGATCGAGTTTGAGATGAAGTTTGGGTTTGAGGTGAAGTTGGGTTTCAAAATCTAGTTAGGGTTTGATGAGAGAAAATCTTCTCAGAGACAGAGAGAAAAAACGAGAAAGAGAGAGAGAAAAAATGAAAGAAATGAGAGGAAATTTTTGGTCAAAATTCTTTTCTTTAGGGGTTATTTGGGTGGGAAACCAAATTTGGTTCAAAATCTAGAAGGATGTGCCCAAATTTAGGCGGGCTGTTTGGGTGGGAAACACACAATCCGCATGGTACTTTTTGTAGCCGTTAGATTAAAATCTGGACAATCTCATTGGTTGAAACAAAACATACGGATTGAGAAGAAAACACACAATTTGGTAAACCAAACAAGGCCTCCTCACCGTTAGATTGGCTTGTGATTTGATTTCCTTAAATTTGGTTCGTTGGATTACAAATAATTACAATAAAACCATTTGTAAGAACGACGGGTCCAACAGTATGACTGTAAGATTCCATGTAGATACTCGCCGATACCGTAACCAAACCCTAGATTTCATCAGGTTCGAGAAAGAATCTTGCTCGGAGATCGAAAACTGGGCCAATATAGATAAGATTCCTTCGTAAGAACGACGAGTCCAACAGTATGACTGTAAGATTCCATGTAGATACTCGCCGATACCGTAACCAAACCCTAGATTTCATCAGGTTCGAGAAAGAATCTTGCTCGGAGATCGAAAAACTGGGCCAATATAGATAAGATTCCTTCGTAAGAACGACGAGTCCAACAAAGTATGTTGTAAGATTCCATGTAGATACTCGCCGATCCGTAACCAAACCCTAGATTTCATCGGAGTTCGAGAAAGAATCTTGCTCGGAGAAGTAAAACTGGGCCAATGTAGATAAGATTCCTTCGTAAGAACGACGAGTCCAACAGTATGACTGTAAGATTCCATGTAGATACTCGCCGATACCGTAACCAAACCCTAGATTTCATCAGGTTCGAGAAAGAATCTTGCTCGGAGATCGAAAACTGAGCCAATATATGTAGGATCATAATATCGCAATGCATAGGGCTCGCGGGATCAATAAACGACGGTACCGCGAGGGAGTCGCAGGAAACTAAAATGAACGACGCAATGAGAAACGACACACAAAACAACTGAAAGACATGGAACCTGGCGAGGTTTAAGAAGTGTCGCGAGATTGAATAAGTTGTACATTGGCGACACTTCGCGAGACATTCCCGAAAATAAAGGATAGCTTAGCTGTCATCCACTATGTATTACCCTATATAAAGGGTCGAGTGAGTTTGTTGTAGAGAGATCTTTTTAGAATTGTTGGGCAAGTCATTAGGAGAGAGAAAGTCCAAGAGTGTTTTACTTGCTAAGTGTAATCCAACTTTTCCTGTGTAAACAACTCATGAAATTAATCAATAAACCTTCTCAATTATACAACTTTCAATGGACTAATTAATCAAAATATAGTGAGGGGTGTAGTGTGGGAAAACCTGCTACTACATATGCGCTAGAAACAGGGACGAGCAGTGATTGACGAAGAAATTGGAAAGAATTTGGATTAACGAGAGAAGAGATTTGGAAAAGATACTCAAGAATTCATTGAAAAAGAAAGATGGCTAGAAGAAGAAATATACAAGAGCAACCAACGATTGTAAGAAGAAGTGGAAGACTTCTTTGGAGAAAGGAGGAATGAAACAGGGAGAATCATCAAGGATGAATAGGAGAAACGATGGAGAAGATCAAAATCAGCCACCAATCTCCCCAGTAGCAAACACGGCTGAGGATTATGATAGAGTAAGTGTACATACTTGGAGATCTGATTCTGAAGACGAGAGAGAAGAGGAGCAGCAGCTGGTGAACAATGGACAAGGAGAGCAAGGGATGAATGGAGAAATGAATCCAGGAAACGAAGAAATGGCGGCGTTAGAAAGATTGAGACAAACAATACACGAAGAGAGACGATTAGAAGCAGAGGAGCGAGCAAACTTGACAAGACAAAATCATGAACTGAGGATGGAAAATATGAGGTTGCAAAGAAGGAGATCTAGAAGTAGCGTGAGATCAAGTTCTAGATCGAACGAGAGAAGAAAGAAGGAGAGTTTTACCAACGAAAGTGCCGGGAAGAAACACAAAATCGAATACCAGAGCATGGCGAGAGAACTGGGGAAATAGAAGATCGTCATATTCCTCAGCCTGAAAATCTTCAAAATGAGCGAAATAGGGAAAATCAAGAAAACATGCAACTCCAAGGGCCGAATGATCCAGCTGCTGAAGGAAGAGTAATTCTACACGGGAGAGAAGAATTGAGAAGAAACCAAGAGATCGAGGATGACATTGAGAGACACTACATTGAACAAGCGCGACTAGCTCGCGAAAGAGAAAGAATAAGAGCAGAAATGGAAAATCAAGAGATGGAAGAAGCAATCCGGCAGAATAACCATGACAACCGCGAGAGAAGGAGGGAACAAAACCGTACCAATAGAAATATTAACGAACAATATGATAGGGTGCAGATGATGAGAGTTGAGAGGCAACCAAGAAGAGAGAACAACCGACATAATGGCATGCGAATTAACGAAAGAGACGAAGAAGAGCGTCGCGAGGAGAGAAGAGGAGAAAATAATGAGCAGGAAGGTCAAAATAGGCACGAGCGAAGAAGGAGAGAAGCGAGCTAAACGACCGGTAGAGACAAATTCCGAGGCAAATGAACAAATCTTAAGAGAACTAGCTGAAATGAGAGGATTACTGAATAATAGAAGGGAAGGAGGAAGAAGACAACTGGACGAAGCCATCGCAGAAGCCGCGAAGAATCCCTTCACGCTAGAAGTACAGATGGGAGGAATACCTCCTAAATGCAATCTACCTGCATTAACCAACATCTTTGATGGAACAACTTGTGCGATACAACATATTAAAGCTTACATGAGATGTATGTTACAATGGGAGAATCATGATGCCATATTGTGCAAGTATTTCGCGTCAAGCTTAATAGGAGAAGCACTAAAATGGTTTGAAGGTCTGCCAAGGAACACAATCACATCATTCAATCATTTACAAGCCACATTTCTGGGAGCATACATAAGTAACAACTCTTCGCGACCAGGTATTGAAGATGTATTCGGGTTGAAACAAAGGATTGGCGAGAGCTTAAGACAGTTGACAGTAAGATGGAGGACCATGTGCAGCGAAATGGCAGGACGGGTTGAGGAGAGATATCTCATACTCTCATTTGTGAATGCTCTCTTCGCGACTAACTTGTTATACATTCAAATTTTTAGAATCAAAAATACAATCACGATGGCAGAACTGCGAGAATTACAGGAAGAATATATTGCCTTAGAAGAAAGACAAAATGAAATGAATTCTTATCCAGTCGCGAACACGAGCTCCAACGCCGCGAACGCAAGTTTGTTACCTCAATTCATAAATACAGTGGCGAGCACTTCGCAAGGACAAGCAGCAAGGAGAGCCGATGAGGGACAAGCAGAAGATAGTAGCCATGGGAAGCCACGATCAAGAAGAGTTTGAACGTGAAAGGAACTACTACAACCGTAATAAGCAATAATAAGATTCGGAGGCTAGATCATGTGCAAGAAACTTATGGTGGACGAAGACAAAATAACCGTGGAGGGCAGAGAAGTCATAGAACAAGATATGGGAGCAGTTAAGATGCCTCCACTTTGAATGCTAGCGTTGAAAAGATCTCGGGAAGCTATACTTGTGATGGAAAATGTACCAAAGCACCTTGGAATGTTGGAATGGAACCACCGCCGGGCGATAGAAGTCATGAGTTTTGTTCTTACCATCGCTTCCATGGGCATCAAACAAACGATTGTAGAAACATAAAGAGAATTATTCTCGTGGATGATTGATCGGGGAAGTTGAATCACTTTCTAAAGGGAGAAGAAACAGGTCAGACATTACCACCACCACCAGAGATGCACAGAACAGTGTCAGCGAAAGGAAAGGAAACATTTGTGATAGAAGTAGGAACAAAAGCCAAGAATTTGAACTGCAACTCTACTTTGACGCAACATGTAGCAAATGAACATTAAATATTAACTAAGTGCCAAAAGAAAGGGTTGGAAGCAACATGTGAGAAATGAACAGAGAAAGGAAAAACTGATGGTAGATGCTATAGAAGTGAGGGCTGAACATACCCCGCGAGGTGAATGCTTAGAGACAGACCAATATTATAACAATGAAGAAGCAAAAGATATGAGGAACAAAAGGCATAAGAAGTGAATAATCAATAACGGCAGGATGCAAAGTAACAGCTGAAGTAATGATGTGCGAGAATCTCGCGACCAAGAGTAAAATGAGAATACGACTAAGAAAGAAAAGTGAAATACAACAAGTGAAACAGAACGTGCGAATACTTCGCAAACAAACATCACAAATAATGAAACATGAATGATTGAATGATTTAACAAATATAAATGCGCAAATGAATGGGACGAACCTTTATGGCGTACACCCTAGTTCGCGAATAACATTTCGTAAGAGGCAAATGTAAGACCTAAAGTGCGTCATATAAGGGGGTATCTCTCGCCGTGGTTCGGGGGGAAGGTTACACCGCTCCCGAAGCCTCGAACCATGAAAATTTGGGGCCCATGAAAGCCTATCCGGAAGAGGTACCTTGGATTCCCAACTATATATGTAGGTTATACCTGGTTGGGCGACCGAGGGTCTCTTCCTAGGAGTCGATGTATGCTCAAGGCGCCGAGGTACACGGTTGAGCCGAGTGCCCAGGATGGATGAACCTACCCTGGCCATTCTTGGCAAGTCTTGGCATGCGTTGCACTCGCCCGAAGAAAACTCCACTTAGGGTGCAGTCTCGTAACCATAAACCCTATAGGTATAAGGGATAAGAGCTCGCGAAAACAATCGGTTGTTGTTAAGACCGGATGGGAGGAGCTAGTCTTGTATGGCCGATGTTTCGCCTCCTTGAAGGGGCAACCGGGAGATGATAAGGCGGTGCTCTCCATTAGGGGAGTGCCAAAACAGACGCAAATGTCATGAGGCTTTGTTTTCGCAAGGAGACTTAGGCTTGTCATATTTGTGCAATGATCCTGCAGAGGCAATAATACTAACGCGAGGGTAAGGCGAGATCAATGGGTCTTTGCACGCAAGTGTACGGACGTCCTGCGATTTCGTCGCAAGACGGCAATGTCATAGGGCTTTATATTCGCAAGGATATCTAGGCCTGTCATATTGTTGCAACCAAAACATCCTGCAGAGGCAAAAATACTTGAAAAATGATAAGGCAAGATCAATGGGTCTTTACATACAAGTGTAAAGACGTCCTGCGATTTTGTCGCAATGAATGGTGGCAGGGGAGGACCTCTAATTAGGGAGGTCTGACTTGGAAGACCACACAAAATGATAAGGCAAGGTCAATGGGCCTTTGCATGAAAGTGTAGAGGCGGCCTGCGACCTTGTCGCAGCAAAAAGAGATAGAATTCTCAATTCATAAAGATATCTGCGACCTCGTCGCGGCTATACATTTCAATAACATTAAAATTATTATTCAACAAAATACATGAGGATAACTAACTTCTTCCATCGAAGATAAATACCAGAGGCAAGTATGGGAATGGAAAAGATGGAATATTGTTATTCATCTTCCGATGAAAGAGTTATACATCAATAAAGATAGCCAATTATATTACAAGGAAGAACTAACAAAAAAGGGGAGTGAAGATTGAATTCATGAAAAAAGAGTTCACTATTACAAAGATACAACAATGTACAGATATTACACGCAGCAAAAGAAAACAAAAAGAATTACATCTTGGGTGATTCTTCTTCTTCATCTGATTCATCAGTTTTATTATTCTCATCGCCAGAATTTTCTTCTTCGCCAGCTTCACTATCAGAAACTTCAGAGACAGGTAGATTCTCAGGAACCTTTTCAAGAAGCCAGGGATATGTATGCAGAGGGATGTTCTGGTGTTTACAAACATACTCCATGGCTCCATTGCGAAAACGAACGGCATCATTATTAAAGTTTTTCACTGTCGTTTCAAATTGTTCCTTCAACTTGGAATACTTGTTATTACGGAGGGAGAGACTCTTCGCGAGCTGTTGTTTTTTCAGATTCAAGTTCTTCGATTCTCATTTGGAAAATTCCCGTGAGTTGTTCTTTCTCTCAGATTCAAGCTCTCTAATTCTAACCTGAAGCCTCTTCTCGGATTCCGCAAATAAGTAACAACAAGTTAATAATTTACAAGCAATACTACGAAGTAAGTAGTAAGGTGTAATAAATAACCTTCTCTATCGAGATATCATATCTTTAACCAAGGAAGTATGCTCGGCGTGAAGACTAACATCAACACCTAGATTATTTCTCGGCATTATCTAAAACTTTCGCTGCCCGTGCGAATTCATCATCATTATTTATAACAAGGAGGGAGCGAATTTGATCTTCTCGCTCACTAAGCAAGGAATTCTCAGCGAAGCAATTCATCCCGCTCAATTTGTAATTGAAGGAGAGATTTTTGAAAGGTTGCTAATGCCTGTGCACCATTGTTAGCAATGCGATCTTTATCATCTATATGGTCACTAATTTTCTTCCTCAAAATTTTGATTTCTTTATTGGACTCGAGAAACATTCGTTTAAATTGGTTGGCAGCACTTAAACCAGATCTATGTTCAATTTCTAAAAGACGATATTTGGTCCAAGTTCATTTAATGAAAGGGAGTTAATTTTGTTTGATGAACTACTTAAAGAGTTGTTGAGGTGAGCGAGAAGAAGGTTATTATCCATAGGATCAGGAAATGTATGGAGAAGAATAGCCTCATCGGAGAGATTATATACATCTGCGAAAGTAATAAGTCAGGTAGCAATAGGCGACCATTAAAATAAAAATAGTAAAAGGAGGTAAAATTTTATACCATAAAGTTGCTGATTGGCATTTTGAAGAGAGGACACCTTATCCTTTTGGGAGTCAAGTTCGGTGTTTAACTTTTGAATTCTCTCGTCTTTATCGCGAGATGACGCAGATTCGGTCTCTAATTCTTGAATCTTCTTGCCCAATTGCAAATTCTTCTTTTCAAGATTGTTGCGTCTTCTCTCAAGGTCTGAGGCAACTACAAAGGAAGATCTTCCAACCTATAAAAGAAGATAGAAAAATCATTAAAACGTATATATATATACTTAAACAATTTAAAGTTAGCAGGGAAGTATGACTGTACACATACCAGAGACCCAAGTGCATTCAAAAGATCAGGAGACACAACTCTGGAGACTCCATTGAATGAATTATTGCCTTCCAGTAAAGCAGCATTACACACGTTTGCGAGAGCCCCGCAAAGAGAAGCTAGGGGAGCATCTCCCATTCCTTGGAAACAGTCTGAGAAAATGCTGGATAACTGATCCATGGAAGAACTGGTCGATGGAATATTCTTGGCGAGAGAGGGATTCGATTCATGGTTATCCTCGTCAGAAGATTCAGAGCTTGAGCTAAGGCGAGAAGAGGATTGGACCTTTCGCTTCTTAGTTAAGGGGACAGAGGATTTACCCTTGCGAGCGACAGTTTTACCCTTACCTTTAGTCTTCGCAGCAATAGTTTCTTCAACTCCAACCTTCACATACGCGTCAAGATAAGAAACAGAGGCAACAATATTGTTTTAAATAAGAAGAAAGGAAGTGATTCTTACTTCACTCGTAAGAGATCGGAGCATTGTCAGAGTATCCTCCGACGGATCCTTTTTGTAGCTTCTTCTCAACCTGGCTATCTGAGAGATTTCACAAACTTAGCAATTATAGAAAGAAAGTTATGAAAGCCAAATTTGAAGTTGGAAACATACCTCTTTCTTCTTCTCAGGCCATTTGAATTCCCAAGGATGATACCCTGCGAGATTCGCAGGAAGAACGTGTGGGCCCGCGATATAAGGACCATTTAAAATCAAGGGTACAACCCACCATTTCTCATCTTTGGAGTGGCGAGGAGTAGTATTATTACCCGGGTGCCAATCAATATCCTGCATGACCAATTTATCCTCAGAGACATTATCCTTTTTCTTCAGGCGAACGCCCCAGCGAGATTTCGCATTCACCATAGTTATCACTGAGTAATTTTCAAAAAAGTTTTCCACAGTGTACCTCTCAACAGCTATTTCCAAGTCTGCGAATTTGGGATTTCTGACAGAGTTAGAGTATAAAGATCCTTTGCCTGCACCGCGGTTCGCGAACTCAAGCATCAGGCGAATACAATCGCCACTTAATTGATAAATAGCCCGAGAGAACTTTTCATGGGCTAAGATTTCATAAAATAGAGGCAACTCTGGATCGTATAAGGGAATGGGAAGTCCCGCGAGAAGCTGACCTAGCGAGACTATAATCCTTTGATCATCACATTGATGATCAGAAAATAACTTTGCAGAAAGAATGGATGATGGTTCTTGATCAGGAATGGTCGATAGAGTGAAACCCTTCTCGAGCAACTTCTGTTGAACTTCATCAAAAGAAGCTTTGTATGCACGACTAATGGCAGCCATTATCAGTATGGGAATGGATGAGAAGTTAAAGGTTAAGATCGATGCTAGAAAAAGACGAAGAAAAGATTGGCAGTAGCAGGAGCGCAAATTGCGGAAGGAGAAAATAAAAGAAGTTGCAGAGAGAAACTAAAGAGTGAAAAGGGGGGGAAAAGAAAACTATATATAGGAAAAAAGATCCTCGAGAAAAACGAGGTCATTTAATGCGAGAAGAGACATGAACGGTCAAGAAAAAGTGGTTGAAAGAGACGTGTCAAGAGAAGACATTAATAATCAAAATCCGTGTAAAAGTACAAAACTGAAGATTCTAAAGATAAGCAGTCGCGGCAACGATATTGTAAAAATCTCATGGTACTCTTCCCCTCGCAGGAGAAATATGAGGAGAGATAAGAGACGATACTTCATATATATCTCAAAGAAACTCCGGAACTTCGCACAAGAATAGAGGCAAGTACGTACTTTTCAAGTACAGTATTCTTCTGCTCGTTCCTTCATCAACAAAGATCAAAGATTACTACAACAACGGATTTTTCCTTTAAGATCGCTCTTCAAGCAATATTCAAGGAAAAAGAGGCAAGATGTAGGATCATAATATCGCAATGCATAGGGCTCGCGGGATCAATAAACGACGGTACCGCGAGGGAGTCGCAGGAAACTAAAATGAACGACGCAATGAGAAACGACACACAAAACAACTGAAAGACATGGAACCTGGCGAGGGTTAAGAAGTGTCGCGAGATTGAATAAGTTGTACATTGGCGACACTTCGCGAGACATTCCCGAAAATAAAGGATAGCTTAGCTGTCATCCACTATGTATTACCCTATATAAAGGGTCGAGTGAGTCTGTTGTAGAGAGATCTTTTTAGAATTGTTGGGCAAGTCATTAGGAGAGAGAAAGTCCAAGAGTGTTTTACTTGCTAAGTGTAATCCAACTTTTCCTGTGTAAACAACTCATGAAATTAATCAATAAACCTTCTCAATTATACAACTTTCAATGGACTAATTAATCAAAATATAGTGAGGGGTGTAGTGTGGGAAAACCTGCTACTACAATATATATAAGATTCCTTCGTAAGAACGACGAGTCCAACAGTATGACTGTAAGATTCCATGTAGATACTCGCCGATACCGTAACCAAACCCTAGATTTCATCAGGTTCGAGAAAGAATCTTGCTCGGAGAAGTAAAACCTGGGCCAATATAGATAAGATTCCTTCGTAAGAACGACGAGTCCAACAGTATGACTGTAAGATTCCATGTAGATACTCGCCGATGCCGTAACCAAACCCTAGATTTCATCAGGTTCGAGAAAGAATCTTGCTCGGAGATCGAAAACTGGTCCAATATATATAAGATTCCTTCGTAAGAACGACGAGTCCAACAGTGATGACCGTAAGATTCCATGTAGATACTCGATATCAGTAACCAAACCCTAGATTTCATCAAAGTTCGAGAAAGAATCTTGCTCGGAGATCGAAAAATCGGGCCAATATAGATAAGATTCCTTCGTAAGAACGACGAGTCCAACAAGATGATTTGTAAGATTCCATGTAGATACTCGCCGATCCGTAACCAAACCCTAGATTTCATCGGGTTCGAGAAAGAATCTTGCTCGGAGAAGTAAAAGCGGGCCAATATAGATAAGATTCCTTCGTAAGAACGACGAGTCCAACAAGATGTAAGATTCCATGTAGATACTCGCCGATACCGTAACCAAACCCTAGATTTCATCAGTTCGAGAAAGAATCTTGCTCGGAGAAGTAAAATCGGGCCAATATAGATAAGATTCCTTCGTAAGAACGACGAGTCCAACAAGATGATCGTAAGATTCCATGTAGATACTCGCCGATACCGTAACCAAACCCTAGATTTCATCGGAGTTCGAGAAAGAATCTTGCTCGGAGATCGAAAATCGGGCCAATATAGATAAGATTCCTTCGTAAGAACGACGAGTCCAACAAGTATGATTTGTAAGATTCCATGTAGATACTCGCCGATCCAGTAACCAAACCCTAGATTTCATCGAGGTTCGAGAAAGAATCTTGCTCGAGATCGAAAAGCGGGCCAATATAGATAAGATTCCTTCGTAAGAACGACGAGTCCAACAGTATGACTGTAAGATTCCATGTAGATACTCGCCGATACCGTAACCAAACCCTAGATTTCATCAGGTTCGAGAAAGAATCTTGCTCGGAGAAGTAAAACTCGGGCCAATATAGATAAGATTCCTTCGTAAGAACGACGAGTCCAACAAGATGGTTGTAAGATTCCATGTAGATACTCGCCGATACCGTAACCAAATCCTAGATTTCATCGAGGTTCGAGAAAGAATCTTGCTCGGAGATCGATAATCGGGCCAATATAGATAAGATTCCTTCGTAAGAACGACGAGTCCAACAAGTATGATTGTAAGATTCCATGTAGATACTCGCCGATACCAGTAACCAAACCTTAGATTTCATCGAGTTCGAGAAAGAATCTTGCTCGGAGATCGAAAACTCGGGCCAATATAGATAAGATTCCTTCGTAAGAACGACGAGTCCAACAAAGATGACCTGTAAGATTCCATGTAGATACTCGCCGATACCGTAGTAACCAAACCCTAGATTTCATCGGGTTAGAAAGAATCTTGCTCGGAGATCGAAAACGGGCCAATATAGATAAGATTCCTTCGTAAGAACGACGAGTCCAACAGTATGACTGTAAGATTCCATGTAGATACTCGCCGATACCGTAACCAAACCCTAGATTTCATCAGGTTCGAGAAAGAATCTTGCTCGGAGAAGTAAAAGTGGGCCAATATAGATAAGATTCCTTCGTAAGAACGACGAGTCCAACAGTATGACTGTAAGATTCCATGTAGATACTCGCCGATACCGTAACCAAACCCTAGATTTCATCAGGTTCGAGAAAGAATCTTGCTCGGAGATCGAAAACTGGGCCAATATAGATAAGATTCCTTCGAAAGAACGACGAGTCCAACAAGATGTTGTAAGATTCCATGTAGATACTCGCCGATACCGTAACCAAACCCTAGATTTCATCAGGTTCGAGAAAGAATCTTGCTCGGAGATCGAAAACTGGGCCAATATAGATAAGATTCCTTCGTAAGAACGACGAGTCCAACAGTATGACTGTAAGATTCCATGTAGATACTCGCCGATACCGTAAAAATTCCTTTGTAGATTGCTCAGTGAAGTGAAAAAATTTAGCGGAAGTTAAAAAAATTTAGCAGAAGTGAAAAAAATTTAGCAGAAGTTAAAAAGTTTCGAAAGACGAAAAAACCCCTATGACGACTATTTCTAACAGTTGTGAAAGGGCCAAGATAAAAAATTTCTGCATCACAACTTCCATTTCAATCTCCAGCCGTCTATTTCAACCTTACATCGATCTCTAACCGTCCATTGTTTTTATTTTTTTTTCCTTTTTATCCTTTTGTTTTTTCTTTCCTCCACCACTCCTTTTCTTTTTCGTCTTTCGTTTCTTCTTTTATCTTTCTTCGAACCACAGAAAAACAGGCTCCTCCATCTGTGGAAACACAATCAATCAAACCATTACAAGTCAAGATCATCAACAAATCGAGCTAACAGATCTATGAAAAGGAGTTTTTTTCATCAACATATCGTTTTTTTCTCCATCAACAGATCGAGTTTCTTAAGCTCGTTAACAAATCGAGCTTCTCCATCAACAAATCGAGCTTCTCCATCAACAGATCGATCTTGTAATTGGGTCTCAGAATCGATTGCTTTAATTATTTTTTTGTAATAGTTTCATCTCAATTTGCATTAAATTTAGGGTTTCATGATTGGGTTGCATTAAATTCGTTTTACAAAAAAAAAAAAATCAATCATTGCATTTAATTTGTTTGATGATTTGGTAGCATTAAATTTTGATGATTGGCCGGATCAAATTTTTAGGGTTGCATTTAATTTCAATCATTTCAAACCGTTACATTAATTTTTTTTTGGGTGTTGTTCGAATTTAATTCATGTTTAGATGCATTCAATTCTCGCAAATGGTTGAAATTAAGTTTTTGGGGTTGTTTGATTTTTGCAGATTACTAAGCTGTATAGGGGAGCAGCGGTGAAGTACAAATTTTGCAGAAAATAAGTCTAGCTAACTGATGGTATGTATGCACTAGTTGGCCATTATATGTACCGTTAGACCAAATGCCACCCCTGCAACTATGCAGGATTATATTTATGTGTGTAATTTGGTATAGTTTTCTCGTCCAGATAATGTCAACTTGGTGCCCATTTTGAATCTTTGATAAAATTATTCGTTATTGGTGGTGATGGCTCCAAAATGAGATGCCTGCATAGGTTTTATGACTTATCTTTTATATAGTGCATCCTGCAAAATTGTGTCATTGTTTGTACCATCATTTGCGTCCATTTGTTGTCATTCAGATGCCTAATAATTGCGAGATTTCTCAATCCTTCCTGGCAAGAAAATAACAAAGGAAAAAGTTTATACATGTTTTAATATGAGAATGTTTTTCATTGACAGTGGGAAGGAAATAAAGATTCATATTGAACTGCAACCAGGACTGACTCTTGACTTGTAAAATGATGAATAAGGATTGGGTTCGTTGGCCAAGGTAAAGCCAAGTCATAACTGTCTCTACAGGGTATATATGTCTCATAATGAGATTAATCGATCTTAGTACGTCTAACCATTGGAGTTTTAATGTAGGGGGAAGTTCCATACCAGGATGCAGTAAAGAAGTTCGTAGAGTTGGCTCATGAGAAACTTGGAAATCCTTCTAAGTTTAGTTGTCCTTGTGTGGATTGTAAGAATCTTGTTGCGCCACTTCCTCCTGGTACAATACATATGCACTTGCTAAAACGGGGTATGGATCCTACTTACACCGAGTGGGTTCTTCACGGGGAGAAGATTAGCAATTTTAATAATGTTCATGAAGAGGGAGCAACACGTCAACGTACTTTCTACCAGATGTGGACAGATGCTAATGTTGAAGGTGATGTTGAACCAAGGCAAGGGGTTTGTGAACCTAGGCGGGGACGAAGGGTTTCCAAACCACGACGAAGAGTTGCTGATAAACGAGATTGAAGAGGCCGACTTCCCTTTATACCCTGGTTGTACTACACACACAAAGCTAAGCATGACTACTGAGTTGTATAGGCACAAGACAGTAAATGGTTTATCTCGAAGGGCTTTTGATGATCTTCTCAAGACAATTGGTTCTGTGTTGCCCCCAGGTCATTGTCTTCCTAAATCAACTTATGAAGTGAAGAAGTTGCTGAAAGCTTTCCAACTCACTTATGAGAAAATACACGCATGTCAAAATGATTGTTGTTTGTTTAGAAATGAGTTGAAAGACGAGGATGAATGTCCTAAATGTCACTATTCTAGGTGGAAGGAAGACACATCTAACATGGATGATGCTGACATGGTAGACAAGCCCAAAAGAAGATACCAGTGAAGGTGCTTAGATACTTCCCCATTGTGCCGAGATTAAGGAGAATGTATAAATCAAAGCAGAGCTAGCTCAAAGATTGATATGGCACGCGACTCATAAGAGTAAAGATGGTAAGATGCGTCATCCAACGGATTCTTTGGCTTGGAAGCACATAGACACAAAGTTCCCGAGTTTGCTTTAGAATCGCGTAATTTGCGTCTTGGGCTTCTTTCTGATGGATTTAATCCGTTTGGCGATCTTTCCCCAACCCACAGTTGTTGGCCGGTGATGATTGTGGTATATAATCTTCCCCCTCAACGGTGTATGCAAGGCGACAATATTATTTTAAGCTTGTTGATTCCAGGAAAGAAACAACCAGGTAGAGACATCGATATATACTTGCAACCACTGATTGATGATCTGATTAAGTTATGGGAAAACGGCGTGGAGGTTTATGATGCATTTAGTAAGACAATGTTCAATTTGAAGGCATTATTAATGTGGACGATAAATGATTTTCCTGCTTATGGTAACCTATCTGGATGTACATATAAAGGGAAGTCAGCCTGCCCTCTTTGTGGTGATAATACTCTTTCAACCTGGTTGCCGTTTAGTCGTAAAACTGTTTACATGAATCATAGGAGATTTCTACCTCATAATCATCCTCTTCGATCGACTAAGAAGAAAGCATGTTTCAATGGAGAGATTGAGACGAAGGAAAAGCCACCTACTATGTCTAGTGCTGAGGCTTTTGAACGTCAGAGCAGTATTGTAAATGACTTTGGAAAAGCGAAGCAGAACGAGGTGGAGAAAAGGAAAGAGAAAGAGGAAAAGAAGAAGAATAAGAAGAAGCAGAAAAAGGGTCAGAGTAGTGCGGCAACAGGTGCAAATGACGGTAAATCTAACTGCGGGAAGCGGAAAAGGAAAGTTGCTACTGATGCCGGTATGAGTCTTTGGTCCTAGTTCTGGTGCACGGGATGATGACCATCCGATATTCAACAAACGGTCAATATTTTTCGACTTGCCTTACTGGAAGGTAACTTATAACCTCAGATTATCTTCTTTTCAGTCTTACATTCCCATCTGCATGTTAAATCTCATTTATGAAATGTACAACTCAAGTGACTTGCTCATACTTTTTTATGTTATTCCTTCCTTCTTAGGAATTATTACTACGACACAATATTGATGTTATGCATACAGAAAAAAAAACGTACGTGAGAGTGTCATTGGTACTCTATTGAATATAAAGAACAAAACAAAAGATGGCTTAAAGTCCCGTAATGATGTCGAAAAGAATGGGAATCAAAGAAGAATTGCATTTAATAGTCAAAAATGGCAAAACTTGGCTTCCTCCAGCACCATGTAACTTAAGCGATAAGGGAAAGGTTTGTATTCTATAATAGGATGAGAAATCGAAGGTTCCATATGGGTATAGTTCGATCTTAGGAGGCATTTCTCGAAAGATGGTTGCTTGGGTGTCCTTAAGGCTCATGATTACCATGTTATGATGCAACAAATATTACCTGTAGCTTTGAAAGGACTTTTACCTGATGGGCCAAGTAATGCCATAAATCGGTTATGTTCTTATTTTAACGAAATATGCCAAAGGGCGGTTGATCTCACTAGATTGTTAGAACTTGAAGATGAAATTGCTGAGACTTTGTGTATGTTGGAGATGTACTTCCCTCCATCATTTTTTGATGTGATGGTACACTTGACAATTCACGTAGCTCGAGAAGTGCGGTTAGGTGGACCCGTACAATATCGTTGGATGTATCCATTTGAAAGGTAATTGTTTCATTAGTATGAATATTTTTTTAGTTATTTTAAGTACAATGTTATAGTTTTTTTCTGTGTAAATGGGAGTTTGGTGCTAATAATTAGAAGTTTGGTTTGTCGCAGGTATATGAAGACATTCAAAGAATACGTAAATAATTACGCACAACCTGAAGCATGTATAGCAGAGTGTTACCTGGGAATGGAGTGCGTCAGGTATTTTGATGTTCATGGGGACAAGCATTCTGAAGGAGGAGTAAATCAAAGCCATAATGAAGACATTCAACATGATTCCACACCGGCAGGGCGTCCTCTTTCTAGAGGCGTTCAAGTGTATATTGGTAGTGATATGCTAAAGATTGCTCATAGATATGTGCTTTTTAACACGGCAGCAATTGAACCATATATAACGTAAGTATGACTGTTATATGTTCATTTAAAATTGTTAGCAGTATAAGCACTTGTGTTTTACGAATCTTGTCCACATTAAATTTTTTCTTATTAGAATGCATATGGATGAGTTAAGATCTTCCGATACTTCCAGTGAAGACCAACTCCTTTCCATACACTCGGAAACATTTGCAGATTGGTTAAATCAAAAGGTACGTGCAACGCCACTTGGTTATTTGTTATATATGTTTTCAATTTATTAGATTCATTTTTCCTGAGTACGTAGTACCTCTTTTTAGCATTACCCACATAGAGCTTAATTAGAGATGAATCTGTCATTCACTTATTAATTAGATCTTACCAAGCCAAAACATAGAGCTTGCGCCCATTACTGTGGTCACTTGTGTTCTGCTAACTAAATTTTATTGATAGGTTAAAATGCAAATTGGTCAAGGCATGTCAGTATCAAATACGATACGGTGGTTGTCACATGGTCCTTTAGAAAAATGTGTATCATATAAAGGCTTGCAAATAAATGGGTCAAGGTTTGTTACTAAGGATATTCAAAGAGTCACGCAAAACACTGGTGTTTCAATTGAATCAAAATCTTTAGTTGCATCATCACAAATAAGTAGTGGTTTCTATGGCGTTTTTGAACAAATTCTTGTGTTGGACTACCAACATATGTTTCAAATTCCCTTATTCAAATGTGACTGGGCTCACACCTATTTTGGTGTCAAGATAGAAAAAGGTTTTACATTGGTCAACTTACGTCAGCATAAGAACCAATATCAAAATGATCCATTCATTTTAGCGTCACAAGCCCGACAAGTTTTCTATTCTCGAGAGTCAGATACATCGAATTGGTTTGTGATGTTAAAACCACCACCAAGGGGTTTCCATGAATTATAGGAATACAATGAACAGGAAGACACAAGTTGCCATCCAGTGGAACCTTCAAATCTTGGCTTACAAATGGATGATGATACTGAGATTTATGCAAGAACTGATGCTGAACCTATCTTAGTGGTTCCGACAAAGAAGAAAAACAAGAAGAATAAGAAAAAGAAAAAGAAGTGCCGCTGATGGTGGGTTTAATTACTCTTTTGATTTCCACAGATGCTCTGAACCTATTTTGTTTCTTTCATTTTGCTTCAGATTGTATTTTTGCTTTTAAAATGACATGCTATTTATTTCTCTTTAATTATGACTTGAAATACTGTTGGTATGATATGCTATCTGTTTCTACGGAGATGAAATCCCTTTTTAACTCCGCCATCATTTCAATGCCGGTCTCAAGCCCGGGTAAAGGAGGAGAGAAAATGGGATTTATTGAGTTCTAAATGCGAGATTTTCCGAAATTGGTTACATATAATCATGTCTTTGGTATACGATGTTGCAGTTTGCTTTTCTGGAATGTCTTTACTTATTTTGCAGTCAATGTCTTACTTTTATTCCAGTTAATATACTTCACAACTTTAAGCATTTGCAGCTTCTTAATGGAATTTGAAATGTGATTGCAGGCCTTGTACAATTCACTAAAACTTCCATGAATCTGAATACTTGTGATTGTTGATTGAAATGTGATTGCAGGCATTGGACAGACTTCCTTATATGCTTCAGGAAAAATGGTGCATTTGCTGGCATTTTTTTAAGGCTAATTTAAAAATTTGGTCTAATATATAAAAGAATGTAAATATAATTACATGTATAAACGTGGCAGGATGGTTGGAATGTCATATTGGCCAGCGGAGACTCATGTTCGACTCTCACCAGGCTTTTTTTTTCATAGTTATTTTTCATTTTACAACTCTTCTAAGGGTTGCAGAAGATCTATTTATCTTTTTCTTCTTATCTATTCAATCTCCCCATCACTTATTCTCCTCCACTTATCTTCTTTTCCGTCGTTTTTTCTTTTTCTCCTCCATCTCCAGCAGAACCTCCTCCTTCATATCCTTAACCACGAAAATTTAAAACCCATCAATAGATTGAGCTGAAGATTTCTTCACCACCAACACCTTCTCGATATGTGTTAAGGAAAAAAAGGTTTGATTCTATAACCCATTTTAGGGTTTTATTATTTTTTTGATTTCCGTTACGTTTAAGCTGCTATTGATCCGAGAATGATGATACGGTTAAAATTAGTCCTAGCTTCAATAGATCTATTAATCAACACTAATCAATCATGTGTAAATTAGCCATCACTGAATTAGGCTTTAAAAACACTTAGGGTTCGAAATTTTCAGAAATTAGGCTTGTGGAGAAATTTTCTGCAATTAGGCTTTAAAAACACTAAATTAGTCATGGGTGGAGGTGTGAAAGATTCTCCAGGTAGCAGTAGTAGCAGCAACAGTAACATGAGAATGAAAAAAAAACCTAACTGAGTGTGCTATGTGTGAACAAGGGTTTCATGAGACAAAAGTGTGTCCTTGGCTCTATTCTAGGTGTAAGCATGTTCCTTGTAATGGTGTGAGGGCATTTTACGCAATCTAAAACAATGAAACCTATGGAAAAATGTTTTTCAAGTGCACCATACCTACCTGCACCTATTTTGAATGGTTTACTGATGCTTCTGACCCTTGCAAAGCCAAGTTGTTGTTGTTACCATCAGTGAAAAGCTGTGATGCTTGTGGAGAAGATGATCACTCTTTTAAAAATTGTCCGCTACACAGTCAGTTGTGCTTCTCTTCAACCTGCAATAACAAACTCAACCTAAAAATATGCAACAATCAACACAATAAGCACATAGCTTACTGGTATGTGAAGAATGTGGAGATTTTACATGGGCCTCAGATGCTATCTTCATTCTTTGCAAAGGAAAAAGTTAGAGTTTACGCAAATCAAATAGCTGATCTAATTACAAATCTAGGAAAAAGTCATATGTAATAAGATTTCATTTTATGTGTAGTATGAATTGGTCTGGACTTGTTTTATAATTAAAATTATGCTATGTTGATGACTTATAATATTGTTTGTATGATAAATTGAATGTTTCTCTTCAGAAGAACCCCCCCTTTTTAACTCCGCCATTGAATAATTTCATTGCCGGTCTCAAGCCAGGATAAAGGAGGAGAGAAAGGGGATTTATTGAGTGGGTCTCTAATTCAGCAGGTTGGCGAGAAAAACAGGTAACACATTCCTATAATATCTGAAACTTTTAGCATTTGCAGCTTCTTCATGACTGTTGTGTTTGCTTTACCAAAATTTGCATGAATCCGCTACTTTGAGCATATAAATATACACCTCCACGTGTTTCATTCATTTAGATTTTGAGATATACAACCTGGTCTTGTGAGTGTTGATTGAAATGAGATTGCAGTCGTCCTTGTATAATTCGAGAGAAAGCCTTGTATGTTTCGGGCAAAATGGCGCACTTCTTTGGCCATTTTTTAAGGCTCGATTGAAATTATTGTTAAATATTAACGTAGATGTCCTTTGATAATCATACATGTAACCGTGGAATGGTGGTTAGAATCCCAGTCCTACACAGAGGAGGCCCGAGTTCGAATCTCACCCTAGCCTAATTTTTTTCCTAGTAAATTTTCATTTTACAACCCTTATAAAGGTTGCGAATGTTGATTAAAAGAAAAAGCACAAATCTACCGGTATTGTGAATCGGCGGGATGGTTGACGTCTTGTACTAACACCTAGTAAGCTTGGGTTCAATTCTCTACAAGAACATTTTTCAATTTTTTTTTTCTTATCTTCAACGACTCTTATTAGTGTTGTTTTAAAATCATTCACTACCTTTAGGATGTGAGTTGTAAATTCTAAAGGTGGTCACTTCTCTCTGCAACCCTTTTCACACAACAAGTTGTGGTTTTGATTTCGTCACTACTCTTAGGAACTCGTTGGTCCTAAGAGTTGGACATATTTTACTTTGACAACGCTTTTGTTGGAAAAAGTTGTAAAACATACTACATTTTAAAACTTTTAATTTACGAGTTGTCAATCTACAGTTGTAGATTACTAATTTTCCCGTAGTGGGTATTTTTTCAAAATACCAGATTAGGGTTTTCAACACAGAACCCTAATTCCAAAACTAAGCCGCATACTGCGCACCATGGCGACAATGCCAAACCAAGCCGCATACTGCGCACCATGGCAACAATGCCAAACTAAGCCACATACTGCGCACCATGGCAACAATGCCAAACCAAGCCGCATACTGCGCACCATGGCAACAATGCCAAACTAAGCCGCATCTTCGCGCACCATGGCAACAATGCCAAACCAAGCCGCATCTTTCGCGCACCATGGCAACAATGCCAAACTAAGCCGCATATCGCGCACCATGGCAACAATGCCAAACCAAGCCGCATCTTTGCGCACCATGGCAACAATGCCAAACTAAGCGCGCATCTTTGCGCACCATGGCAACCATGCCAAACCAAGCCGCACTCTGCGCACCATGGCAACCATGCCAAGCCAAGCCGCACTCTGCGCACCATGGAAACCATGCCAAACCAAGCCGCACCCTGCGGACCATGGCAACAACGCCAAATTCCAATCCGCTATGCCTTTGGCCCACGCCCAACATAGCGCCCTAGGCTTGCAAGACTTGCAACTAGGTCAACATGGCCGCACGTGCCATTGGCACATGCCAACACGTGCCGCAAGCCATATTTCCAAGCCGCTATGCCTTTGGCCCACGCCCAACATAGCGCCCTAGGCTTGCAAGACTTGCAACTAGGTCAACATAGCCGCACGTGCCATTGGCACATGCCAACACGTGTCGCAAGCCATACTTCCAAGCCGCTATGCCTTTGGCCCACGCCAAACATAGCGCCCTAGGCTTACAAAACATGCCAACATGCTCGCTAGCTAGTTTCCCTATCAAGGTCACGGCCCTAACGGCCATGCATGCCATTGGCACATGCCAACATGCTCGCTAGCTAGTTTCCCTAGCAAAATCACGGCCCTAACGGCCATGCATGCCATTGGCACATGCCAACATGCTCGCTAGCTAGTTTCCCTATCAAAATCACGGCCCTAACGGCCATGCATGCCATTGGCACATGCCAACATGCTCGCTAGCTAGTTTCCCTAGCAAAATCACGGCCCTAACGGCCACGCATGCCATTGGCACATGCCAACATGCTCGCTAGCTAGTTTTCCTATCAAGGTCACGGCCCTAACGGCCATGCATGCCATTGGCACATGCCAACATGCTCGCTAGCTAGTTTCCCTAGCAAAATCATGGCCCTAACGGCCACGCATGCCATTGGCACATGCCAACATGCTCGCTAGCTAGTTTCCCTATCAAGGTCACGGCCCTAATGGCCACGCATGCCATTGGCACATGCCAAACACACACGCTGGTAGCCTAACTTGCAAACTGTGCAACCTACCACCAAGGCATTCCGCACATGCCATTGGCAGATGCCAAACACACACGCTGGTAGCCTAACTTGCAAACCGTGCAACCTACCACCAAGGCATTCCGCACATGCCATTGGCACATGCCAAACACACACGCTGGTAGCCCAACTTGCAAACCGTGCAAACTACCACCAAGGCATTCCGCACATGCCATTGGCACATGCCACACGCGCCACTAGCAGCGCCACTTGCACTCAAGATGCAACCAACACTCGAGACATCAACACAAACCGGGGATGCTTCCTTAGGGTTTTGGTTTGGCGGTCACAAAGATGCGGCGTACACTACGCTCACATTAAGAAAGCGTGAAAAGGAATAAAGCGGTCAAATAAAAGAGGAAATAATGGTGAAAAACGTTTTCGCCCATTAAACCATGCGGTTACCACCTCCTCCCATTATTTCACCCTTTACTCTCTTCCTTCATGAGGCCAGGTACGTTTCAATCTCGACTTGTATAAATAGGTCTTACTATTTCCACCGGACAACAAGTCTCGGTCGGGAGAAATATACTACACTTACACTCTCGTAAAGGCAACTTTGCAAGCTCTCTCAAAAGCTTCTATCTCTTGCAAGCTTCCTAAGCTTTCACTTTCTGATACAAGTCGAGACACTACTCTCCTCAACACCTTTCTTTGCTTCCCTCCCCAAATCAACCCTTCTCCTCCACTTTGTGACCGAAGCAAGTCTGGAACGGCCATTTCTTGGTTTAGGCCGGACTTGTACAGATCGATCTCTCGAATCTACAAAGTGCTCACGTACAACACATTTGTTTAGGGTTTGAATCAATTTCTCACTCACCCACCGAAATTACCGAAATCAGCAGAAACGATTTTCACCCATAAACAGCTGCATGCTGTGACCGGCAAACCAAGACCCTAGAAAGCATCCCCCAGTTTGTGTTGATGTCTCGAGTGTTGGTTGCACCTTGAGTGCAAGTGGCGCTGCTAGTGGCGCATGTGGCATGTGCGGAATGCCTTTGTTGCGGGTTGCACCTTGAGTGCAAGTGGCAATGCCAGAGCTGCTAGTGGCGCGTGTGGCATGTGCGGAATGCCTTGGTGGTAGGTTGCACGTTGAGTGTAAGTGGCAATGCCAGAGCTGCTAGTGGCGTGTGTGGCATGTGCCAATGGCGTGTGCGGAATGCATTGGTGGTAGGTTGCACGGTTTGCAAGTTAGGCTACCAGCGTGGGTTTTGGCATGTGTCAATGGCACGTACGGCCAAGTTGGCCTAGGTTGCACGTCTTGCAAGTTAGGCTACCAGCGTGCGTGTTTGGCATTTGTCAATGGCACGCATGGCCATCAGGGCCACGGCTAGGTAATGAAAGCTACCAGCGAGCGTGTTGGCATGTGCCAATGGCATGATCGGCCATTAGGTCCACGACCTGGTAAGAAAAGCTACCAGCGATGCGTGTTGGCATGTGCCAATGGCATGCTCGGCCATTAGGGCCACAGCTTGGTAAGAAAAGCTACCAGCGAGCGTGTTGGCATGTGCCAATGGCACGCTCGGCCATTAGGGACACGGCCTGGTAAGAAAAGCTACCAACGATGTGTGTTGGCATTTGTCAATGGCATGATCGGCCATTAGGGCCACGGCTTGGTAAGAAAAGCTACCAGCGAGCGTGTTGGCATGTGCCAATGGCACGCTCGGCCATTAGGACCACGGCCTGGTAAGAAAAGCTACCAGCGATGCTTGTTGGCATGCTCGGCCATTAGGGCCACGACTTGGTAAGAAAAGCTACTAGCGAGCGTGTTGGCATGTGCCAATGGCACGCTCGGCCATTAGGGCCACGACCTGGTAAGAAAAGCTACCAGCGATGCGTGTTGGCATGTGCCAATGGCATGCTCGGCCATTATGGCCACGACTTGGTAAGAAAAGCTACTAGCGAGCGTGTTGGCATGTGCCTATGGCACGCTCGGCCATTAGGGCCACGGCCTGGTAAGAAAAGCTACCAACGATGCGTTTTGGCATGTGCCAATGGCATGCTCGGCCATTAGGGCCACGACTTGGTAAGAAAAGCTACCAGCGAGTGTGTTGGCATGTGCCAATGGCACGTTCGGCCATCAGGGCCACGGCCTGGTAAGGAAAGCTACCAGCGATGCGTGCTAGCATGTGCCAATGGCATGCTGATAGGAGTTTAAAAGTGATTTATCCTACTACTATGTCTAAACCGCAAGTGCACGGCGCCTTTGGAGGCGTGGCAAGTACGGGTCGAACCACAGAGAACTGGGTGTGCTTAAGATGATCTAAAGGTTCTTAACTGATTTTCTACTCAAGTGGCAAGGTTTTAACACAAAGGAGATCTGTTTGGTGTCGAAACGACAAGTCTGAGTAGCTGTGATTGTTGTGACACTAAGCTAAGGTATTAATAATCAAAGGAGTTGTAACTGTGAATTGAGAGTACTAGGGTGACTGAATTCACCCCTAATCCTATACTAAGGTAACACACATCAAATTCTAATCTTATAACTCCCCTTGGAAGTTTCAGGTGGAAAATTAGGCCAATTGAATTCACAAATCATCCCCTAGTATTGGTTGTCTTCTTACAGTACAACTGATCGGTTGTCAGCCGACAAATATAATTTCACTTTCTCGATCCACTAAATATAAATATAGTAAGCGATAAGAAAGAGTTCGTATCCACAGAGAGGCGTTGGTTGTTATAAACTTTCAGTTTCTAGAAAAACCCGGTGTATGTTTGTTGTATCTAAGCAAGTAAAAGTAATTAAAAGCAAAATAAATTGTAGAGAATAATCAATGGAGAGAGATATTGGTCAAGGAATTCATCTTCAATCTTAGACATGTGCTTGCATATATGATTAGAATTACGATTTAATCTCTTGTGTTATCAAAAGCCTAGAGAATCAAGAAAGCAAGATAATCTATTAATTTCTCAAGTTCATCAACACACACATTAGGGCTGCGTATGTGAATTCTACCTAAAGAATAACCTAACGCCTTGCGCTAATCAAGTTCAATTCCTAGGAGCATTAAGTTTGAAATAGGCTAATCAATGCAATTGTCATGCGTTGCGCAAAACAATTCGGACAATGGTCAAACTCTACATATGATTACGAGAGTGTATCACTACAAACCGTAAACATATCATGCTACTTGTATTCAAGGTTATCGCTTGATGAAAAACCTAAAATAGCTATGGACTAAGATGCAAGTTCAATTAATTGGCCACTTAACTAATCAAACACCATAATCCTATCACAATACTTCAATCATGTGATCATAGAACCCGCAGAGAATTGAACGATAAACAAGAGAGAAAACTAATACATAAAGCAAACACAAGTTTTAGAAATCGGACTACATCCTTAACCAATAATAGAGAATTTAGCTACTCATAGCTATGGAGTTCATCACAAAAATATCAAAGGAAAATAAAGAAGAAGATGAACAAAAGCAAACCCTAGTTGTGTAACCCAAAAACGCTCTCCAAAGTTCCAAGGAAAAGATATGAGATATGATAATTTCCAAAAATTGTAGAATTCCTCTTTTTATAGCCTTTTTCTCCTTCCAAAACTAGGTTTTGTCTTCAAAGTCCATTAGATGTAAATCCACCAAGCCCACGAGAGAGAGAAACCCATGTAGAAAATATGTCAAAAAATCGTCGCCGGAAAACTGGGATTGTGGCCGGAAATCGGCCGGAGAAGTGCCCGGAAATCGGCTCCGGTGACCGGCAAAGTCCGCCCGGTCACCGGTCAACGAGTCAGGACCGCCGGGTCAACGGGTCAGATCAAACCGAGTCAAAATCGGACGAGTCAAACCAGAGTCAGACCTGGTCAGGGTGAGTCAGAGCTGAGTCATTGTCTGATTAAACCCAAGTCAGCTAAGAACTGAGTCAGCTGTGTCAGATGTATTCAGATGTAGCTGGTCTGACTGAACCTGACATGGCCCAGGCTATTGCACTGGCCTGACCGTGTGTAGCACAATTCTTGTGCATTACTACCAGCCCTGATGGCTACACCTCTGATGCACCATCATTGTCATTACTTCTCTGCCAGCCATCCTGGCCTTGAAGCTACCAGCCATATTACAGTGCCTTCCCTGTATAATTCCAGCATTCAAAACAGACACAAAACTCCAATCCATCACACATATTCATTCAATCCCTTCCTGGCAAGCACACATAGAGTTGCACTGCAGTTCCATATCTCTACACCTGTAGCTCTCATTCATTCATCTGCTTTCACTCTATAAAGCCCACAATCTGCATACTCAGCTGCAACTTTCTCCTTGTTCTTCTCCATTCCCTTACTCGGTCACAGCTGCAACCACCTGTAGTGTTAGCTCAAGAACTCATATCATATACTGCAATCCAAACCTGCAATGTCAGCTCTTTTTGTTACTCGGCAGAGCCCAAGCTGCAAACCAACACCACAGACTCCATTAGCTCAATCCCAATCAATGCCTACATTCATCTAGACTGCTCACTTGCCAACTCCTTCCCCGATTTTCTTGAGTATCGATACCATCTCACACCGCAAAACCATTTTGCACATCACTCCATTTCAGCTTTAATCTGCAGCCTCGGGTTCAATGCTAACAACACCATTCCTCGGATCGCACAATTGGCCGTGGAATCGAACCGGATGCTAGCTCAACTCTGCAACTCCACGAGCCAGCCCGCCTCTATCTTTCTCCACCTTTGAATCTTGCTTTGCACTGCCTGCATCTCAACTAAACTGGACTTAAAATCTCCAATTCCACAGGCAATGCCACTTCTCCCTGCAACACCTCATACAGCTCCATTATCACCCCTGCAATTCCACAAGGCCTAGACCCATTGTAACTCAAAATGCTCACTACCTCCATCACAATCCATGACTTCAGCTCATTCCATCTCAGCCAACTTAACTCAACCAACACAGCCCTAGCCTCAATTTCTTTGAGCTTCAACACCAACTCTACTCCATCTTGTTTCAACTCAATTTGCTGCCATTTCCTGCAGTCTCAGTTCAACAAATCATATGACCTTAACATCTCATCCTGCAATCTGACCACCAGTGCCTTCATCTCAGTCTTCATCTGCAGCTCAGACTCCTTTTCTCAATCTGATTTTCATCCATCAGCACAGGCAAACTATATACCACCATATGCTCCAGAATACATACAACCTCCACCAACACCTCTCAGTACCATCACCAATCATCATTATCAATTCAACAACAGAACCCATACATTCGGTGCATTCCCCGACCATTCCACACGACCGACTTGTACATCTCATTTGGTGACCACCAACAACACCAACCACAGAACCTCAGATTCAAAAGAAAACCTAGCCTGTAGAAATTTGCCTCAGACCCATCTTCATAAATCGAGAGCAGCCACAAAATCTGTAGAAACCCCAACTCAGAATCCCCCAAATTCAAATAAGCCTCTGAATCACTCTCCCATGATAATCAACATCTTCTTTACTCTGTTAAGACTGTTCTTCATCTCTGAGTTTCATTTCTCGATCTCTGGCTATCACTTGAGCTCGATAACCTCCCCAGCTCCATCTCTGGGATTCGATCTCCAAAGCAAATCTGCTCTTCCTCCATCAACACAGCAGCAACTCGTTCTTCATTCGCAATTTTCAGCTTCAATACTTCAAATCATCATCTCAATGGCATCAGCAGCTCTGAATTTTTTCTCTTTTCTCTCGATCCAGATTTCAAAGTGAAATCGCCTCTCAATCATTTCAGGTGGAGTAATGAGTAAATGTTCGAGCAAATACATTTCTCGATTAGGTTTAAGTGTAAGAATGGTGGTGGACATAGCCACCCAGGTTGGCAGATAAGGGGTACCCAGCTGGTAGCCCCTTAACGTTAGCTGGCTGTCATTTAACGCCTCTCCAAAAGAAAGTTGTCCCTTAACCTTGGGTCAGCTCCATATATCCCTTGCCTGTGAGATGACACTTTCGCCCTTTGGCTCAATTTGGATAATTTCTTCTTCTTTTCGTCCGTGCGACTCCATTGCACCTATAAAACTCAAAAGCACGCGTAAAGTACATAATTCACAAGAAAAATAGCAAAGAAAGCATAAACTCTATATAGTAAATACGGTGTATTCTACACCTATCAGATTCCCCCACACTTAGACTTTGCTAGTCCTCGAGCAAATCAAACAAAACAATAAAATACAACAACTCCGTGTCGTCGAGGCTACGGTCACTTTTAGCATAAATAACAAGCCTTTAAACCCCTAGGTGTCCCTAGTGGACGAGTTATAGTCTCGTGAAGGTTTACTAGAGATATACCTACAAAACCTATATTTCAAACTCCGTCTATTCGTGACAAATCAATGAACGAATCCAAAATGACTACAGGAGGAGGTACCTTGCAAATTCAATTCAAATATTAGTAAATAGACTCTAATTAGATAGTTGAACAAGCCACAATACTCGAAAACTAACAAACCACAATCACAATGAAAAGATTAAGAAGATGGATATAGATGTAGATGTTGGCGAATATTCACAAGTGTTCGATGTTTCCCATATCGTACAAGGTCACTGCTAAGATGAACCTAATCCTATTGGATTGAGCTACTTAGTGCTGAATGCTACATCAACTCACTGGCATATACAAGGGAACCAGAAGTGACTTTATTCAACACAATAATAATTTTTTTTTTTTTTTTTTTTTATATGATTGGATCAAACTGGATCCAATTTTTTAGACGGCATGATTAGATCTTTTGGATCCAAGCGCATGCTTCTTGTCAGCAAGTACATGATAGTTGCCTTGGATCCTGCATTCCACGCTTGTTTAGGCGACGGAGACAGGGACTACGTTTCACACATACTGCTATTCCCAAGTGTCTTTTTATTCCGTTTTGGTCTAATTGGTCGGTCTTTTTTTTTTTTTTTCATATATTTTTCATTTTTTTTTTTTCTTTCTTTTTTTTCAAAATTTTTTTTCTTTCTCTAGTAACTCAACCACTCTATTTCATCCTAGCAGTAATAACACGTCGATGTTTAGTGACCCACCAAAGCACTTAGAGAACAATAGATAAATATGGAAAAATAAAAATAGAATGTGATATGGTGATATTCCGAGATATGGTAACAACTATCATGTTAATTTGTGATTTCTGAACTATATTCGTCCCTTTTAGTTAATTGGTTCCTCAACTCCTGCATTCAAAATGGTTCCATCCACTAATGGTGTCATCCTAAAGGCACAAGTTCTAGATTTCGGAGTTCAAAAAGCACAATTTTTTCTATTTTTCTGATTTTTTTTTTTTTTTTTTTTTTTTTTTTTTACTTGAAACAAACTAAAACATATAAATGCTCCCCCACACTTAAACTTTACATTGTCCTCAATGTAAATTGAATCATCCAAAGTAAGCTTCAAGGTGGGAAATTCCGCAAATAATATGCAAAAATAAAGATAAAAGCAAAAGCATAAAAATAAAAAGATAGGGATAAAGATACAAAACCGGTGGGTTGCCTCCCACTAAGCGCTTGTTTTAAAGTCGACGGCCGACGTACTCCTTGTTTGCTAAGACTCCTCCGGAGGAGCACTTCCACAAGGTTAACTCCTTCCACGATTTCCGAAGAGAAGTTCTCATAATATGGTTTCAACCGGTGCCCATTCACTTTAAGTTCATTACCCGTAGCTAAACTACGAATTTCCACTGCACCATGAGAAAACACATTAGTCACAATAAAAGGTCCAATCCAACGTGACCTTAATTTACCCGGAAATAGTTGCAAACGAGAATTAAACAAAAGCACTTTCTGCCCAACGCAAAATTGTTTATTAGAAATCATATTATCATGAAAAGCTTTCGTCTTTTCCTTGTAAATCCGTGAGCTTTCAAATGCATCATTACGAATCTCCTCTAACTCTTGAAGTTGTAACTTCCTTTGCTTTCAAGCACCATCCAACTCCATGTTGCATTGCTTAATAGCCCAAAACGCCTTATGCTCAATTTCCACGGGTAAGTGACAAGGTTTACCATACACAAGCCTAAAAGGAGACATCCCAATAGGTGTTTTATATGCGGTTCTATACGCCCACAAAGCATCATTAAGTCGCATGCTCCAATCTTTCCTTGTTGGGTTCACCGTCTTTTCAAGAATTGATTTCACCTCTCGGTTGGAAACTTCGGCTTGTCCATTAGTTTGCGGATGGTAGGGAGTTGCAATCCTATGCGACACATTGTACTTTCTTAACAAGCTTTGCAAGAACCTGTTTTTGAAGTGTGAGCCTCCATCGCTAATTATAGCCCTTGGAATTCCGAACCTTGCAAATATATTAGCTTGCACAAAATCTGAAACAACTTTAGAATCATTAGTTGGGGTGGCCTTAGCTTCCACCCATTTCGAGACATAATCCACAGCAAGCAAAATATAATAATTCCCATTAGAATTGACAAAAGGGCCCATAAAATCAATTCCCCATACATCAAAAACTTCCACAAATTGAATAATAGTTTGTGGCATTTGATTTCGAGCACCTAGATTGCCGGTTCTTTGACACCTATCACATGTGATACAAAAGGCATGTGCATCCTTAAACAAAGTTGGCCAAAAGAAACCACATTCTAATACCTTGAGAGCGGTTCTTTTACTCCCAAAATGTCCTCCACAAGCATATGAGTGGCAAAAAGACAAGATGGAATTAAATTCAATTTCGGGAACACACCTACGTATTACTTGGTCACTACAATGCTTCCATAAGTATGGATCATCCCATATGTATTGGTTTGCTATCTTCTTAAGTTTGTCCCTCTCAAACACGAGACAAGTTCTTTGGGATTTGTTTAGACACTAAGTAATTAACAATATCAGCGTACCATGGTTCTCCAAAGGCAATTGAGAAAAGTTGCTCGTCCGGGAAACTTTCACGCAACGGGATAGTCTCCTTGTCCACAGCAAGTCGGCTCAAATGATCCGCAACGGTGTTCTCAATTCCTTTCTTGTCTTTGATTTCAATATCAAACTCTTGCAAGAGTAATATCCATCGTATAAGCCTCGGTTTCGCCTCTTTCTTTGTAAGCAAGTATCTAAGTCTTTGCATGATCGGAAAAAAACAACAACTTTTGTACCAATTAGATAAGAGGGAAACTTTTCTAAAGCAAAAACAATGGCTAATAACTCCTTTTCAGTGGTTGTGTAGTTTTGTTGAGCCTCATTTAACGTTCTAGAAGCATAATAAATGACATGAGGAAGCTTCCCCACACGCTGCCCAAGCACCGCACCAACCGCATAGTCACTTGCATCACACATGAGCTCAAAAGGCTTACTCCAATCCGGTGGTTTAATGATAGGGGCTGAAATCAAAAGTTCTTTCAAACGATTGAATGCCGCCACACACTTCTCATCAAAGTTAAAAACCACATCTTTTTGCAATAAGTTACAAAGTGGTGATGCTATCTTGGAAAAATCCTTGATGAACCTACGATAAAAACCTGCATGACCAAGAAAAGAACGTATCTCCCTCACCGTAGTAGGAGGGGTTAGAGCACGAATAAGGTCTATCTTAGATTTATCGACTTCCAAGCCTTTAGAAGATATTATATGGCCTAAAACTATGCCATGAGTTACCATGAAATGGCACTTCTCCCAATTTAGCACAAGATTTGTTTCAACACATCGTTCAAGGATTAGAGACAAATTGTTCAAGCAAAGGTCAAATGAATCACCAAAGACACTAAAGTCATCCATGAACACTTCGATTATGTTTTCAACATATTAGAAAAGATACTTACCATACACCTTTGAAAGGTAGCCGGAGCATTGCATAAGCCAAAAGGCATCCTTCTATAAGCAAAAGTACCGAAAGGACAAGTGAAAGTGGTTTTCTCTTGGTCCTCCGGTGCTATCACAATCTGATTATAACCTGAATAGCCATCAAGAAAGCAATAGTAAGAATGTCCAGCTAAACGTTCAAGCATTTGATCAATAAAAGGTAAAGGAAAGTGATCTTTTCTAGTGGTGGCATTCAATTTTCTATAATCAATACAAACCCTCCAACCGGTTTGCACTCGAGTTGGGACAAGTTCATTCTTATCATTCTCCACCACCGTTACTCCCGATTTCTTTGGTACCACTTGTACCGGGCTTACCCACTTGCTATCGGAGATGGGGTAGATAACACCCACGTCCAAAAGCTTGAGTATCTCCTTTTTCACGACTTCCATCATGGGAGGATTCAAACGACGTTGCGCTTCCCTTGTAGGCTTTGAATCATCCTCCACACGGATCTTATGCATACAAACGGCAGGGCTAATACCCTTGATATCGGCGATTGTCCATCCTATGGACGTCTTGTACTTCCTTAGCACCCTTAGAAGTTTTTGCTCCTGTAATTCATTAAGCTCGTTAGAAACAATCACGGGTAAATCTTCATTGTCACCCAAGTACAAGTACTTTAAGTGACTTGGAAGAGGTTTCAATTCTAAACTTGGAGGTTTAACAATAAATGGCACAAGTTTTTCATTATTGCAAGGTAAAGACGCATATGAAACATTCTTAGTTGCTGATTTTTCCGGTAATGAGTTAAGAGAACCAATGGTTTCTTTCATCTCATCACTATACGCATAACCGTTGTCAATAGGAGTAGTGAGCACGGTTTCCAAAGTATAACCACCATTCAACTCAAACATTTGTTGCGCCAATGTGTCCATCATATCAATGGAGAAACAAGAGTGAACATCGCTAGGATATCTCATCGTCTCGAAAATGTTGAAACGTATTATTTCTCCATCAAACTCCATAGTTAGCGTTCCCTTGTCCACATCAATTATGGTTTTCGCCGTTTTCATGAAGGGACGCCCAAGTAGCAATGGAAGAGACGAATTCGGTGAACCTTCATCCATCTCTAACATGCAAAAGTCCGCTGGAAATACAAGTTGATTAACCTGCACAAGAACATCCTCAACAATACCCATTGGGTAGACATTAGAACGATCGGCTAATTGCAACACAATTCCAGCCTTTTTAAGAGGACCAAGATCAAGTGAATTATACATAGACGCGGGCATGACATTAACGGAAGCACCTAAGTCCAACATAGCTTTATTAAATGTAGTGTTACCAATTGTGACGGGAATGTCAAAGCTACCCGGGGTCCTTGCACTTAAGTGGGAGTTTGTGTTGTAAGATTGCCGAAGCATTCTCCCCCACACTAAGCACTTCATTACCTTTGAGCCTTTGCTTATTGGTACACAAGTCCTTCAACACCTTTGCATACTTTGGAACTTGCTTGATAGCATCTATGAGTGGTATGTTCACATGGATCTTCTTTAGAACGTCTAAAATCTCCTTTTCTAGTTCCGCCTTCTTAGAACTTGCAAATCTGCGAGGGAAAGGTAGAGGAGGAACATAAGTAGAAACCGGAGTTTTAGAGTTAGGAATAGGTACCTCGAAGTTTGGGGAGAATCCTCGGTTTTCTCCTCCAAAACAGTTCCTTTGGTGTTTCCACCACGCCCGAATCAGCAACTTCGGGTTGCACAAGTTGTGTACCACTTCTCAATGTAATTGCATTAACACCCTATTTTGGGTTGATAGGTTGAGAAGGGAGTTTCCCACCATTTTGTGCCTTTAATTGATTCAACTCCATAGCCATAGAACCAACTTGAGTTTGCAACTCCTTAACCGAACTATCCGTTCTTTGCATAAAAGATTTCAGCAACTCCTCCATATTGGTCCCCATTTGAGGTTGTTGTTGTTGTTGAAATTGTTTCCTAGGTTGGAATTGTTGTTGTTGAGGTTGAAATCCACTCGGGTTGTTGAAACTAGATTGTTGAACCGCTCCTTGCTTATTGGCATAGCTAAAGTTGGGGTGATCTCTCCATCCCGGATTGTAAGTGTTGGAGTAGGGATCATACCGTCTTTGTTGATTCGGAAAGATCGCATTAGCTTGCTCGTCTTCATAAGATTGAGAGGAACTTGGTATCACCGCGGCTGCAACTTGTTGAAGCATTGCGTTCATGTTACCCATTTGTTGACGAAGCTCTTCAACCTCGCTCACTTCACTAACCCTTCTTAGAAGCACATCCGAACCACGACTCAAGAATTGTTGTGAGTTCGCTGCCATGTTTTCAATCAACTCTCTAGCTTGTGCCACCGTCTTGTTAACTAGTGCACCACCACCCGCAGCGTCGAGGAGATTCCTATCACTTGATTGGAGTCCTTCGTAGAAATATTGAATGATCATAGCATCACTAAATTGGTGGTGAGGGCAGCTGGCCACCAATCTCTTATATCGTTCCCAACATTCATATAGAGATTCTCCCACATTTTGCTTCATCCCACAAATCTCCTTGCGAATTTGAGTAGCCTTTGATGCAGGAAAATATCTCTCTAAAAGAGTTTCTTCAACCCATTCCATGTTGTGACACTTCGGGAGGTAAATAGAACAACCAATCCTTAGCGCTATCCATTAAAGAGAAACGGAAAACTTTCAACATTGCACCATCCGCTGCAACATCCGCTGGAAGCATGGCCGTGACAATGGTGTGGAAGTCCATAAGATGTTTGTTTGGATCTTCATTCACCATGCCATGGAACTTTGGTAATTCTCTAAGCAACCCTAGGTTTAATTTCAAAAGTAGAGTCCGTTTGAATACATCCCTGTTGTATATCAAGCCTATGAGAAGCTAAGTCCTTGAGTGAACGATTTGCATCACCCATTGCTCCTTGTTCTTCCACGTGTGTTTCCTCTACGATTGGAACCTCTTTTCCTTCTTCTTGTTGTCGGAAAATCTCTTCTCCTACTTCCTCCTCGTGCTCGTCCGTTGTGTCTTGACTTGGTTGGAGTATTGTGCCGCGTCGAGTAGCTATCCCGCACCTTGGATAATTCCAATCCTTAGAAGCCAGAGATTATGCACCTGCACACAATTCTCGCAAACAAGTGAGAAACAAGACAAGAAACGAAAAGCAAAGATGAAAGCAGAAATTGTAAAAAGAAACTAAAAACTTAATAACTAGCCGTGTGCCTCCCCGGCAACGGCGCCAAAATTTGATCGGTTGTCAGCCGACAAATATAATTTCACTTTCTCGATCCACTAAATATAAATATAGTAAGCGATAAGAAAGAGTTCGTATCCACAGAGAGGCGTTGGTTGTTATAAACTTTCAGTTTCTAGAAAAACCCGGTGTATGTTTGTTGTATCTAAGCAAGTAAAAGTAATTAAAAGCAAAATAAATTGTAGAGAATAATCAATGGAGAGAGATATTGGTCAAGGAATTCATCTTCAATCTTAGACATGTGCTTGCATATATGATTAGAATTACGATTTAATCTCTTGTGTTATCAAAAGCCTAGAGAATCAAGAAAGCAAGATAATCTATTAATTTCTCAAGTTCATCAACACACACATTAGGGCTGCGTATGTGAATTCTACCTAAAGAATAACCTAACGCCTTGCGCTAATCAAGTTCAATTCCTAGGAGCATTAAGTTTCAGAAATAGGCTAATCAATGCAATTGTCATGCGTTGCGCAAAATAATTCGGACAATGGTCAAACTCTACATATGATTACGAGAGTGTATCACTACAAACCGTAAACATATCATGCTACTTGTATTCAAGGTTATCGCTTGATGAAAAACCCTAAAATAGCTATGGACTAAGATGCAAGTTCAATTAATTGGCCACTTAACTAATCAAACACCATAATCCTATCACAATACTTCAATCATGTGATCATAGAAACCATGAGAGAATTGAACGATAAACAAGAGAGAAAACTAATACATAAAGCAAACACAAGTTTTAGAAATCGGACTACATCCTTAACCAATAATAGAGAATTTAGCTACTCATAGCTATGGAGTTCATCACAATAATATCAAAGGAAAATAAAGAAGAAGATGAACAAAAGCAAACCCTAGTTGTGTAACCCAAAAACGCTCTCCAAAGTTCCAAGGAAAAGATATGAGATATGATAATTTCCAAAAATTGTAGAATTCCTCTTTTTATAGCCTTTTTCTCCTTCCAAAACTAGGTTTTGTCTTCAAAGTCCATTAGATGTAAATCCACCAAGCCCACGAGAGAGAGAAACCCATGTAGAAAATATGTCCAAAAAATCGTCGTCGGAAAACTGGGATTGTGGCCGGAAATCGGCCGGAGAAGTGCCCGGAAATCGGCTCCGGTGACCGGCAAAGTCCGCCCGGTCACCGGTCAACGAGTCAGGACCGCCGGGTCAACGGGTCAGATCAAACCGAGTCAAAATCGGACGAGTCAAACCAGAGTCAGACCTGGTCAGGGTGAGTCAGAGCTGAGTCACTGTCTGATTAAACCCAAGTCAGCTAAGAACTGAGTCAGCTGTGTCAGATGTATTCGGATGTAGGCTGGTCCGATCGAACCCGACATGGCCCAGAGCTATTGCACTGGCTCTGACCGTGTGTAGCACAATCCTTGTGCATTACTACCAGCCCTGATGGCTACACCTCTGATGCACCATCATTGTCATTACTTCTCTGCCAGCCATCCTGGCCTTGAAGCTACCAGCCATATTACAGTGCCTTCCCTGTATAATTCCAGCATTCAAAACAGACACAAAACTCCAATCCATCACACATATTCATTCAATCCCTTCCTGGCAAGCACACATAGAGTTGCACTGCAGTTCCATATCTCTACACCTGTAGCTCTCATTCATTCATCTGCTTTCACTCTATAAAGCCCACAATCTGCATACTCAGCTGCAACTTTCTCCTTGTTCTTCTCCATTCCCTTACTCGGTCACAGCTGCAACCACCTGTAGTGTTAGCTCAAGAACTCATCTCATATACTGCAATCCAAACCTGCAATGTCAGCTCTTTTTGTTCTGTCAGCAGCCCAAGCTGCAAACCAACACCACATACCCATTAGCTCAATCCCAATCAATGCCTACATTCATCTAGACTGCTCACTTGCCAACTCCTTCCCTGATTTTCTTGAGTATCAGTACCATCTCACAGCCGCAAAACCATTTTGCACATCACTCCATTTCAGCTTTAACTGCAGCCTCAGGTTCAATGCTAACAACACCATTCCCTGGACTGCACAATTCGCTGCAACTGAACCAGATGCTAGCTCAACCAGCAACTCCACCAGAGCCAGCCCAGCTCTATCTTTCTCCTCTGCTGAATCTTGCTTTGCACTGCCTGCATCTCAACTAAACTGGACTTAAAGTCTCCAATTCCACAGGCAATGCCACTTCTCCCTGCAACACCTCATACAGCTCCATTATCACCCCTGCAATTCCACAAGGCCTAGACCCATTGTAACTCAAAATGCTCACTACCTCCATCTCAATCCATGACTTCAGCTCATTCCATCTCAGCCAACTTAACTCAACCAACACAGGCCCTAGCCTCAATTTCTTTGAGCTTCAACACCAACTCTACTCCATCTTGTTTCAACTCAATTTGCTGCCATTTCCTGCAGTCTCAGTTCAACAAATCACATGACCTTAACATCTCATCCTGCAATCTGACCACCAGTGCCTTCATCTCAGTCTCCATCTGCAGCTCAGACTCCTTTTCTCAATCTGATTTTCATCCATCAGCACAGGCAAACTATATACCACCATATGCTCCAGAATACATACAACCTCCACCAACACCTCTCAGTACCATCACCAATCATCATTATCAATTCAACAACAGAACCCATCTGTTCAGTGCATTCCCTGACCATTCCACACGACCAGCTTGTACATCTCATTTCAGCAGCCACCAACAACACCAACCACAGAACCTCAGATTCAAAAGAAAACCTAGCCTGTAGAAATTTGCCTCAGACCCATCTTCATAAATCGAGAGAAGCCACAAAATCTGTAGAAACCCCAACTCAGAATCCCCCAAATTCAAATAAGCCTATGAATCACTCTCCCATGATAATCAACATCTTCTTTACTCTGTTAAGACTGTTCTTCATCTCTGAGTTTCATTTCTCGATCTCTGGCTATCACTTGAGCTCGATAACCTCCCCAGCTCCATCTCTGGGATTCGATCTCCACAGCAAATCTGCTCTTCCTCCATCAACACAGCACCAACTCGTTCTTCATTCGCAATTTTCAGCTTCAATACTTCAAATCATCATCTCAATGGCATCAGCAGCTCTGAATTTTTCTCTCTTCTCTCGATCCAGATTTCAAAGTGAAATCGCCTCTCAATCATTTCAGGTGGAGTAATGAGTAAATGTTCGAGCAAATACATTTCTCGATTAGGTTTAAGTGTAAGAATGGTGGTGGACATAGCCACCCAGGTCTGGCAGATAAGGGGTACCCAGCTGGTAGCCCCTTAACGTTAGATGGCTGTCATTTAACGCCTCTCCAAAAGAAAGTTGTCCCTTAACCTTGGGTCAGCTCCATATATCCCTTGCTGTGAGATGACACTTTCGCCCTTTGGCTCAATTTGGATAATTTCTTCTTCTTTTCGTCCGTGCGACTCCATTGCACCTATAAAACTCAAAAGCACGCGTAAAGTACATAATTCACAAGAAAAATAGCAAAGAAAGCATAAACTCTATATAGTAAATACGGTGTATTCTACACCTATCAACAACCAATCACAGGATATTTGCTCAACAATTGGCTAATGAACCTTATGCAATACAACAATTATACTAAAACTCAGATGTGAATTAACTTCATATATTCAATAGGGGTTTCATCAACACCCTAGCTAAGTATTTTAGCACATCATGCAAAGAGATAAAACTGAACTTGAATTAAATTCTAACATTCAACCCTAAAAACAGACTTCAAAAGAACTAAAAATTAAAACTAAAAACTGACCACCATCCCTCTTTCCTCAAGAGCAAGCTTTTATATCTCACAAAACAACTCAAAAATACCGAATACCCGTACCCCATACCTCTTCTTTCCCTCACTTTCCTATGAATTGGTCATGCGGGTTGGTGGTGAAACCCTAATCCCAACTGCCTTAACCCTAGCTTCTAGGGTTGGAGAAGCTAAAGGCTGAGACAGTGCGAACTAGGGCATGAAGATGGCTGCAGAAGCTACTGGTGGAGTTGTTGGTGATGATAAGAGATGGAGTGGTGGTGGTGGCGATCTTTGCAAAAGGTGAGGGAGGTGAAGGAGAGGGGATGGGTTCTGCAGGAGGGTTGCTCGAGAGAAGAAGAAAGAGAAGAAGAAGAGAAGAAATGAGTTTTCTCGATAGGGTATAGGGTTAGGTGTTTTTGTTGTGAAGCAGGTGTAGCGAAGACCGATGAGGATGTTGTAGCGAGCGTTGGATCTCGGCGAGGAAGATCTGAACGGCTGAGGAAGAATTGGGGCGATTTGGTGTGCAGCAGGAGTATCAAGACATGATGTGAGCGATGGAGCGACCGTAGGATGTAGCTAGACGCGATCTGAACGGCTCGGGATGAACGGGTTCGGATCCGGGTCATGGGTAGCTCTAGCCCATGTCTTCCTTGTTGGGTTGCAACTGATTCGCGCGCGGGCTTTGGCTATCTGCCCCATAGATGCTTGTCTCCAATTCTTTGCTCCTTTGGCTCCTCAAATTCTCCGAACTTTATTTATTACCTAAAAACACAAAATTAATTAGTACAAATATTTATTCTTGAAAACAAATAAAACACGTAAATGGGATAATATCTCGATTTCTAAGCGCAAAAGATGAGTAAAATGCCAATAAAAAGGTGTATAAATATGCACTATTTGGCACTCATCAAATACCCCCAAACCCGAATTTTACTTGTCCTCAAGTGAAACAGAAATTAAGAAATCCTAACTATACCCCGTCGCAGTCTCTCGAATGCATTTAGCGTATGCACTAAGCCTTTAAACCCCTAGGTGTCCCTAGAGGACGAGTTGTAGTCTCGTGAGGGTTTACCGAGAGGTGTACCCACAAAACCTTCTCCAACTTCGTAGTGTAAAAGAGTCTCAAGCCTCTAAGAAGCTATGAGGACATAGAGTTTCTGCATGCTAGTAACATGAAGTTAGAACTACCAAAGAACACATTCTCATCCTTAAGTGTTGAGCGAGAAGTAACCATACCATATGAAAGAATTCGGATTCTATTGTGATCATAAGCCTCGACTTCTGCCTCACCATTAGGGTTTTATGATAATTGCACTCAAAAAGACCGCCTTTTTAGTCTCTCATGTGTGCAGGCAGGAATAAAGAGAGAATTCCTGCACACGTTGTAGGTAAGAAGGATAACCTTCCGAAATAAATTCTGGAGACTCCACAGAAGTGTGGACAAAAAGAATCTTTTTCTGATGATCTCTAAGAAAGGAAATCAACCATTAGCAAGGGGTGGGAGTACTTACTCACTTCTCACCCGATCGGCAATTAATATCACTCTCTCATAAGAACCATAGAAACATCTTCAATCTTCGGTCTTCGGTCTTCACTGTTGATGACGAACTTCTAAACTTCACAAAACTTGAAAATTTTTAACTTTTCTACTCAATTTCCTTGTTGTTTTGGAATTTTTCTTCTTGAATTCTTCTTTACCATGGTGGTATTAAAACTAAAAATATACTACAATATTTTTGGATTTTTTTTTTTTTTTTTTTTTTTGACTTTACTATATACATTAATTGAAAATAAAAACAAGAAACTACTAACTCCATGGATGAAGGACTATATCACACAATTTCCACAACTTGTATTGTCTTGATTTTACAAACTTCATTAATTCTCATCCTATTTTCTTTTCTTTGTTGCACATAAACCTTGGACTATTTCAACTTTTCTTTATATATTCTGATGTTGCTCCGCTTGCTGACGATGATGTGTTTCTATGGATCTTGATGATTGAGAGAGAGAGTGATGCTAACTGCAAATCGATATTTAGAAGGAGTTTTCATCTTTAGACGTCACCCTCATGATTGACGGAATTAGCACTCAAGAGATCAAAAATAGTGCTGAAAGTGGTGCGGTTGGGTAGCTCACCATTCCTACCCTAATTGACGTACGGTGACACACACTCTAACAGACTTTTCTAGAAAGTCACAAAGAGTGAAGGTCGGTACCTCGCTTGATGTAAAATGGGTAGTCTCCACTATGGTTGATCACAATTCTACTACCGAATATCTAAACAGCACCTAATTCGCTCTCCGGTATGGTTAAATCCAACTTTAACGCTCTAATCAACTAAGAAACCTGATTGCTTTCTCCAGTACTTCCAAGTTCTGTTAATTCGGTCAGACTCTCTATGTAAACATAGCTAGAAGCATGCTAGTGACTCTAAAATCTCTAAAAGTTGGAGGTTTTTTATGCAAATTTTTGATTTTTTTTTTTTTTTTTTTTTTTTTTTTTGAATGAAGTAAAACAAAAAGAGTAAAAACTCTAAAACAAAAAGACTAAAAACTCTATATGCAAATCACACCCCCAAACCTAGATCAAACATTGTACTCAATGTGTCAACAGATACAAAGAATTTAAACAGTCACATATCATGAGAACTATGTTGAGAGGAGAAAAGGGAAGAGATTACCGGATGCAAGAGGGTGTTGCTAAACCATAGAAAGATGAATGCTTTGAAAGCAAACAATCACGAGCGCAAGACAAAAAGGTTGGTTAGCA
Organism: Papaver armeniacum; assembly: GCA_023531295.1. NCBI lineage: Eukaryota > Viridiplantae > Streptophyta > Magnoliopsida > Ranunculales > Papaveraceae > Papaver > Papaver armeniacum. The sequence goes on from JAJJWW010008807.1 coordinate 269,138, forward strand.
CACATCAAAATTATGCAAAAAGAAAAAGAAAAGGGAGAGATGATGGATGTTTAGTCCATGAGTATGTACACAAGTGAACTAGATCAGTCCACATAGATGGGGTCTTCCAAGTCAACGGTCTCAACTTCTGGTGGAAGATGCTCCATATGGTTTCAATCTCTGACCATTGACTTTGAAAATGTTCTTGTTTGCTGGGTTTTCAACTTCTACAGCTCCATGGGGAAAAACGGTACGTACCAAGAATGGTCCTGACCATCTAGAACGTAGCTTCCCTAGAAACAAGTGCAATCTAGTGTTGTACAATAAAACTTTCTGACCTGGGGTGAAAGACTTGCGCAGAACGCGCTTGTCGTGAAACACTTTCATCCTATATTTGTACGTTTTGGCACTATCATATGCATCGTTTCTCAATTCTTCTAACTCATTGAGTTGAAGTTTCCTATGGGTACCAGCTTTATCAAGATCAAAATTCAGCTTTTTCACACCCAAAGTATGCACGGTGTTCTAACTCAACAGGTAAATGACATGCTTTACCGTACACAAGTCTGTAAGGAGACATCCCGATGGGAGTCGTGTAGGCAGTTCTATAGGCCCATAAAGCATCATTTAGGCGCAAAGACCAATCTTTCCTAGAAGGATTGACGGTCTTCTCAAGGATATGCTTAATTTCCCTATTAGAAACTTCTACTTGGCCACTAGTTTGAGGATGGTAAGGTGTTGCGACCTTGTGAGTGATTCCATACTTGCGCACTAATGATTCAAAGGGTCTATTGCAAAAATGACTACCTCCATCACTGATTATTGCCCTAGGGGTTCCAAAACGGGAGAAAATGTTTTCCTTAAGAAAGGAAAGAACAACCTTATGATCATTGGTTTTGGATGCAATGGCTTCTACCCACTTAGAGACATAATCTATAGCAACAAGAATGTATGACTTACCTTCAGAGTTAGGTAATGGACCCATGAAATCAATACCCCAAACATCAAATAGCTCAATAATCAAAATGGGTTGTAAGGGCATCATGTTTCTCCTAGAGATACTTCCTAATTTCTGGCACCGGTCACAAGCAACACAAAATGCATGGCAATCCTTAAACAGTGTTGGCCAATAGAAACCGCTTTGCAAGATCTTTGCAGCAGTTTTCTTGGCACTAAAGTGGCCTCCACATGCATGGTCATGACAGAAAGAGATGACGTCCCTTTGTTCAGAATTGGAGACACATCTCCTAATGATTTGGTCTTGGCAAGATTTTAAACAAATATGGGTCATCCCAAAGGAAGTTTTTAACTTCAGCCAAGAACTTAGAACGGTCTTGTTTAGACCAATGCAAGGGCATTCTACCTGTAGCAAGGTAGTTCACAATATCAGCAAACCAAGGCATTTCAGACACAAGCATCAATTGTTCATCAGGGATGATTCCCTAATTAACACAGATTCATCAGCAGATTCGACATTCAACCTAGACAAGTGATCAGCAACAACATTCTCTGACCCTTTCTTATCTCGAATTTCGAGGTCAAACTCTTGTAGCAAGAGTATCCATCGAATTAGACGAGCCTTAGCATCTTTCTTAGACAAAAGATATCTCAATGCAAAGATGATCAGAATAAATGATGACCTTAGACCCTATCAAATAAGATCTAAACTTGTCTAATGCAAACACAACATCTAGCAACTCTTTCTCAGTGGTGGAATAATTCAGTTGAGCATCATTAAGTGTTTTACTAGCATACTAGATCACATAAGGGAGTTTGTCTACTCGTTGGCCTAAAACAGCTCCTACAGCATAGTCAGACGCATCACACATAATCTCAAATGGTAATGACCAATCGGGGGTCTCGACTATAGGGGCAGATGTAAGGAGAGCCTTCGATTTGCTCCCATACTTCCTTACAAGCATCATCAAAGACAAATGCAACATCTTTTGCAAGAAGATTGCACAAAGGTCGTGAAATTTTACTAAAGTCTTTGATGAATCTAGGTAAAAACCCGCATGGCCTAGAAATGATCGATGTCCCTCGCGTAACGAGGTTGAGGCAATTGTTGAATGAGATCTACCTTGGCTTTGTCTACTTCTATGCCTTTTTCCGAGATGATATGCCCTAGAACAATGCCTGAATTAACCATGAAATGGCATTTTTCCCAATTCAAGACCAAACTCTTCTCCTTACACCTAATTAGCACACATGTGAGGTGGTGCAAACACTCATCAAATGAAGACCCAAACACCGAAAAATCATCCATAAAAATCTCAAGAAACTTATCTACCATGTCGGAAAAAATGCTCATCATGCAACGTTGAAAAGTAGCGGGTGCATTGCACATGACCCAAAAGGCATACGACGATAAGCAAATGTTCCATAAGGACATGTAAATGTGGTCTTTTGTTGGTCTTGGTGCTATGTGAATTTGGTTGTAGCCGGAATAGCCATCTAAGAAAAAAAAGTAGTGACTATGTTTGGCTAACCTTTCCAAAGATTTGGTCAATGAAGGGAAGGGGAAAATGGTCTTTCTTGGTAACTGTGTTCAGTTTTCTATAATCAATACAAACTCGCCACGCCCTGTGGTCACACGGGTGGGGACAAGTTCATTCATCTCATTTTGAACTACAGTGATGCCAGACTTCTTGGGTACTACCTGAATTGGTGACCCACTTTGGATATCAGGGACGGGGTAAATGATACCCGCATCAAGCAGTTTCAGAATCTCACCCTTGACAACATCTCTCATGTTGGGGTTAAGTCTCCTTTGCATTTCCCTATATGGTTTAGTGTTCTCTTCAAGGTTTATGTGATGCATGCAAATTGTGGGACTTATACCCTTAAGATCGGAGATGGTCCAACCTAAGGCTCCTTTATGCTCTTTAAGTACTTCTAAAAGTTGACTTTACCTGTTCCGTGTCTAAACATGATGCAATAATCACAGGTAAAGTCTCAGAAGGACCTAAAAATGCATACTTCAAGGTATCAGGTAATGGTTTCAAATCAAGCTTAGGTGGTGTATCAAGAGGTGGGGCAGGTGTGGTATCAGAGAGTGGAAGGGGTTCCACTGCATTCTGCCATTTAGCAATATCCATGGTGGAACAGATTCAAGCAAAGAGTGAATTTCACCAATGTACTTAGACTCGAAGAGATCTAAGTCAAAGTTATCTAGACATGCTTGCAAAGGGTCCACTGACAAAATGTCAGGCAAAGAGTCTTGGATCGGACTCTCGATCATGTTAATCTCATGCAAATCGGTATCATCACAATCAATGGGTTGTTGACTAGTGTTAAAAACATTCAGCTCTACGGTCATGTTACCAAAAGACAATTTCAACACACCATTACGACAGTTTATGATGGCATTGGACGTCGCCAGGAAAGGACGTCCTAAGATCACAGGAATGTGATTACTTGGGTTTTGGACGGGTTGAGTGTCTAAGACAATGAAATCTACAGGAAAGAAAAATTTATCAACCTTGATTAACACATCTTCAATAATACCACAGGGGATTCTCACGGATCTGTCCGCTAACTGTAGCGTAACGGTGTGGGCTTGACTCCCAAGGCCCAGCTTGCACATACGTAGTATGGAAAAAGATTCACACTGGCTCCTAAGTCTAGTAACGCCTTTTCGACCACATGGTCACCTATGGTGCATGTAATTGTTGGACTACCTGGGTCTCTAAACTTAGTTGTAATCTTGTTTTGGATTATGGAGCTCACTTGCTCAGTGAGGAAGGCACGCTTATGCACATGAAGCTTACGCTTTTGTGTGCAAAGGTCCTTCAAAAACTTAGCATAGGTGGGTATTTGTCTAATTGCTTCGAGAAATGGAATGTTTATGTTAACCCTCTTGAACATTTCCAAAATCTCATTGTATTGGTTGCCCCCCTTCTGTTGCACCAACCGTTGTGGAAATGGAGCAACAGGTACATGACTTGGCACAGAACATCTATATCGGTAGGACTCTTGGTTTTATCAATAGGCTCAGATTCTTTCTCTACGGTAGATGTTTTCTGTGGTGTTGTGTGCACTGGTGAGTCTGGTGTGGACTCGCTTGATGGTGGTACACCTACATGGTTCTCAACAATTCTACCACTACGGAGAGTGGTGATAGCATTTGCCTGACTATGTGAAGTTTCATTGCAGGTAGAGGAGCCTGCTTGAAACACATTCTTTGGATTTTGTAGGGGTTGACTAGGAAACTTGCCTTTCTCTCTCTCATTCAATGCATCACAGATTTGACCCATCTTAAGTTCTATACTTGTGAAACGTTGGTCGGTGGTTTTCCTAAGTTCTGGTAAGATTTTGGGTCAACAGACGGACACAGTCTTCAAAGCTAGTCTTTTTTCTACGTGGTCGAGGGTGTGGTTGTACTTGGGGGTTTTAGGATATGAGTATCCTTGGTTATTATGTATTGATCCCCTTGTACAGTCCCTTGGACCATGAGAAGTTAGGGTGATTCCTCCACCCCGGGTTGTAGGTTTGAGAATAAGGGTTGTTCTCTTGTCTCGGTATAATGCATTGGCTTGTTCGGACTTGGACTCTTGAAATGCATGTAAATGCGGACAAACTGTCCACTAGGTGGTCGAACTATGGCATGCGGCACACGTGGCCATATCAATTTGGTCACGGAGAGTAGGGGCATTAGATTTTACATTCTTTTCTAACTCAAGCACTTCTATTCTCCGGGCCAAAGAAGCCATTTTTGCATTTCCCTCAAAGTCAGACTCTATTCTATGAACATTGTTTGCGGTGGTAGTCCGTTTCGGTTCTCGAATGGACTCCCACTGTTGAGTCTTTTCAGCGACTTCGATTAAGAAAGTCCAAGCGTCATCAACGCTCTTGTCAATAAATGCACCATTGCACATTGACTCGACTGTGGTACGGGTTCTAACATCTAGACCCTCATACAATATTTGCACGAGTCTCCATTTTTCAAAACCATGGTGGGGACATTGGAGTAATAATTCATTGAATCTCTCCAAGTACTTTGCTAGAGTTTTGTCTTCTAATTGCACAAAACCATTTAGACTTTGGCGAATTGTCGCATCTTATGGTTGGGGAAAACTTTTTGAAAAACTCTTTTGTGAGGTCATCCTGTGTTCTAATGGACTGTGGTTGTAGGGCATGAAGCCAAGACTTGGCTTTGTCTTTCGAGAGAAAAGGAAACAATCTCAATTTGAGGGACTCCTCCGGCATTTGGTTAAAACGCAGAGTCCCACAAATATCCTCAAAGTCTCTCACGTGATGGTAGGGGTTCTCAAAGATCGACCCCCTCTAAACACGGGTAGCATGTGAATGGTGCTTGCTTTGAGTTCAAACCGACCAAAGATCGGAGAATGATGCAAGAGGGCTGGCTTGCCCTAGTTGGGTACATGTAGTCCTTGAGACTACGGGGTTGGTTAAGTTCCTCACCCATGATTTCTGTTTCAGAAAGGTCTGGGCTTGGGCTTTCTGTTGAAGAACTGGGTATGCTAACGATTTCGTCCGGGCGGATTCTAACTAGTCGATTTGTTTGGTCTCTAAAAGACACAATCATAGCCTAGATAGCGCATCTAGCATGTTAACATACAATCACGTTCAATACAGATAAGCAAAAACTCCACAATGACCCACTTAAAACAAGACTTAAGCCCAAAAGATTGGTTTTTGATGTTGTGAGGCCCAGCTGATTGGGTTGGGGTTTGGTTTAGTTTGGGTATGTGGGCTTTAGCTGTGTATAGAGCCCAGGTTGGGTGACATGTACACAGCCCAGTGAAAGGGTGCAGCCCAGCAGTGAAGATGATGTGGGCTTAGCTGTTAAGAGTTCAGCCCAGGAGGTTAGTGACCGGTTGTCAGCCGACACAAATATAATTACACTTTCTTACTACTCAAAATATAAATATAGCAAGGGCAAGAAAGGATCGATCCCACAGAGAGGTCTAGGTTGTCAAATTGTTATGGTTTCCTATATAAAACACCGAGGATTTTCTGATTTAAACGGAAATAAATAAAAGTAAAACAAATAAAAGTAAACACGCAAATCAAGGATGTGAAATTATTGGATAAAGGTTTCATCTTCAATTGTAAACAAGTTTATGAATATATGAATAGAATTCGTATTTAATCTCGCTATCATCAAAAGCCATAGAATACCTTATTGCAAGAATACTCCGTAAATTTCTTAATTTATCAACACACACATTAGGGCTGCGTATGTGAAATCTACCTAAAGAATAACCTAACGCCTTGCGCTAATCAAGTTCAATTCCTAGGAGCATTAAGTTTTAGAAATAGGCTAATCAATGCAATTGTAATACATTTAAAACAATTCGGACAAAGGTCAATTTCTACATATGACTACGAGGATGTATCACTACAAACCCTAATCATATCATGCTACTCGTATTCAAGGTTATCGCTCGATGAAAACCCTAAAATAGCTATAGATATGGATGTGAGTTCAATCAATTCCAGACTCGACTAAACAAACATTCAATCATATTGCAATCCATCAATCATGCAATTATTGTAACCCGTAGAAATCATACGATAATATTGAGAGAAAACTAATTCATAAAAATCATAACTTGGTTGCAAAATCCAACTACATCTTCAACCAATAATAAATCAAGTACTTGTGTTTTTGGAAATCATCATAAGAAGTTTAGAAGAACCTATCATGTGAAACCCTATAACCAAAAGTAGAAGTCTCCCTAATGGAGATATCTCTAGGTTTAGAGAAAAAGTTCTATTTATATGCTTCTCCCAAAAGGATACCCAAAAGTAGGTCAAGTCTTCTCCAAACCCGTCTCAAATTCGTCCACCAAGCCCATGTGTGAGAAATATGTCTCTGGAATTTTGGGTCCGAAAAGTGTCGCCGGAATTGATGACGTCATCACCGGAATCCGGTCACCGTCGCCGGAATATGGTCACCGGAAAAATGTCTCAGGCCACCTTTGTCATCGGGTACTATCACCAGGCAATTCTACACTTCCAAAGAGCTCCGCTTTGCTTATCTGCAGTCCACACATTCACAAAAACCATTTTAGCCAATTCCCATTTCTTGCGAAAACGCGCCTAAAAGCGTGACTCGTAGCCCATATGTCCGGCCATCAATTCTTGCATCCGACTCATACCCCCCTCGCGATTCACCGAATCATTGCTATCCATGCTTCAAGTTCCGAATTCCAACAACCGGAACTATGCTCATCGGCTCACCAACTCTGCTCCATTTTCGCACAATTTCTGCAATCTTGTTCTGGCACTGTCACTTCCCTGCACAGTTTTGGTTCCTAGCATTCATCTAACAATTCATTCACTATACCAGCGCAATTTCAGATGTCGCTACCACCTCCTTGCTTTGCCAACTGCAGCACTGCCTCAACTTACTGTGGTACCAACATCGCCATCTCAACTCCAATCTCAGCTTCATTACAGCTGCAATGCCACCAGACTCTGCCAATTCCATCCTTGGCTCAGTTCCTGCACCAACCTTAAACACACAGAAACCCAGATCAACTTAATTCTCTCACCAAAGACACACTGCTACATTTGGCGGGTGCAAGCCTGCAATTACCACTTGCATTACTAACACCGCCACATTCACCAAAGATCTCCCCTCGCCTCTCATCGACCACAACTGCCATCACCTGCAACTCACTATTAAACTCTTGAATCTCCTTTACCAACTCCAGCTGCTAAACCATATCCTCCAGGCGTCTAGACGGCTCAATCCATTGCTCATTCCCTGCAATTTCATACCCAGGTACCATCTGTTGCAACTCTTTCCATTGCAAGATCAGACCTGCCATACCACAATCACAGCTACGACTTCAGTTCGTCTCAGCAACACACAACACCACCAGCAACTTAGCTCTATACCCATCCTTGCTTCATAGTCTGGCTCAACTCCAACACTAAGATAATTTTCGCCATAAATCGGTTCAGCTCAGTACCAACACCACCTGACTCCTTTTCCTGCAAAGTACCTAGCATGCATCTATAACACATAGACACCATTTTATTCGCACCACTGCCATCTCTCCTCTGTAATTCAGTTCAGCTACTGCGATCCCAGCTTCATCATCACCTACACTGCCTCCAATTGAGCCATAACTGCACCTGCAACGCCCATTGTGACTACACTCCCCAGCATTCAATCGAACAAAGCCATTCCATCATCACAAAACCATCTGAGTCCAAAGCCATCATCTGACTTGCGCATCGAACCACCAGTGCCATCAAATCCTCCCCTGCAGCTCAATTTCAATCCATTCTCTGTTCCCTGTAATTGCAGTGCCTTGCAACTTGCGGCTCCAACTCCAGCTGCTACTCCAATAACAGCAGACCTGCAACAACATCAGTGCACCTCCTGAGTTCAATGCTCTTCATTCTCCACCGCAATCCCAGTTCATGCTCAAGCCAACCTGCAATTGCAACCTCTGGCCATCATGACCAACCATTCATCACTGCCTGCAGCTCAACATCTCAGCTCAATCTTAGCCATTCCTCCCTGAACCTTCAGCTCCATCTGCTCAGTCACTTCAACCTCCCATGACTGCAACACAATTCCAAGTCCCACCAAACAATCACCAGCACAGCATTTCCCTGCCAATCCCTGGAAACATCACACTTTTCCAGCTGAACTGCAACCAACATTGCACCTCCATCAACACCAGATCCCCTTTGTTCTCTCCATCGGATCCCATCACAGTATCCACTCCCATCTCTGACTCAATTCCAGCTTCTAAATCTGACCGCAATACACAGCACCGCTCCTTCCCTGCATTGTGATTGAAGTTGAATTGGTCAGTTAGATATTTCAACAAACACCATGTGCGCCAGAGACTGGTAGCTCCGTTTCAAGCTTGCTGGGTGACTCTTAGGGTCACTGCTCCTTCCATGCATTGTATTTCACATTCAACAAAAGACCCATTCATTCAATATACTCCAATCTTCATCTTTCACGACTAAGAACAATGGCAGAAACTCTTCTTTGCCCAACTTCAAACTTCATCAAAATCATCACAGAATAGAACCCAACTCTGTTTAGAACTTGTACCCAATCTTCCGTTGACTACGCTTCTGCAATCCGAGTTCGAATGTATCAGAGCCATGGGTTATGCCGGTATGAAGGACTTGGTGAAAAATCGGTCTTCCTTCCTTGGTTCAGTGACCTAGACATGAGAAAGAAGAAGTTATCGTGAAATGGTCTTGTAGATAAAGCTGGTGGCGCCCCTTAGCAAAGAACATTGTCTGCCTTTAGTGAATCTGTCAGAAGTTGCCCCTTATCCTTGGCTGGGCTCTAAATAACACTTCCCTTTTAACCCAATCTGGCTACCCCTTAACATGTGGCTGGGCTCCCAATAGTATTAGCCGATGAAATGACCCGTTTACCATTCTGAGTTCTTCTTTTGCCCATAACTTCTTCATACGATCTCCGAATGACTCCGTTCTTTCGCCATTGCCTTCATCTTCTCGTCCTCTACACAATGAAAAGTAGACATCTTGTGTTTGAACGAGTTCCACTTCTTTTTGCTCCAAATGACTCCAAAACACCTGATAACTCAAAACCAATATAAGATACATAATTTACAAGAAAACTCGCAAAGAAAGCATAAATACTAGATATTAAATTAGGTGTTTTTAGACACCTATCAGATTCCCCCACACTTAGACTTTGCTAGTCCTCGAGCAAATCAAATTAAACTAAAATACATACAACTCCGTGTCGTCGAGGCTACGGTCACTTTTAGCATAAATAACAAGCCTTTAAACCACTAAGTGTCCCTAGTGGACGAGTTATATTCTCGTGAGGGTTTACTAGAGATATACCCACAAAACCTACTTTTCCAACTCCGTCTATTTGTGACAACTCAATGAACGAATCCAAAATGACTACAGGAAGAGGTACCTTGCAAATTCAATTCAATTATTAGTAAATAAACTCTAATTAGATAGTCGAACAAGCCACAATACTCGGAAACTAACAACCACAATCACAATGAAAAGATTAAGAAGATGGATATAGATGTAGATGTTGGCGAATATTCACAAGTGTTCGATGTTTCCCATATCCATCTCAAGGTCACTGCTAAGATGAACCTAATCCTATTGGATTGAGCTACTGGTGCTGAATGCTACATCAAATCAATTGGCATATACAAGGGAACCAAGAGTGACTTTATTCAACACAATAATAATTTCTTTCTCTTTTTTTTTTTTTTTATATGGTTGGATCAAACTGGATCCAATTTTTTTTTTTTTTTAGACGGCATGATTAGATCTTTTGGATCCAAGCGCATGCTTCTTGTCAGCAAGTACATGATAGTTGCCTTGGATCCTGCATTCCACGCTTGTTTAGGCGACGGAGACAGGGACTACGTTTCACACATACTGCAATTCCCAAGTGTCTTTTTATTCCGTTTTGGTCTAATTGGTCGGTCCTTTTTTTTTTTTTTCCTTTTCATATATTTTTTCATTTTTTTTTTTTTTTTTTTTCTTGTTCAATTTTTTTTTTTTTTTTTTTTCTAGTAACTCAATCACTCTATTTCATCCTAGCAGTAATAACACGTCGATGTTTAGTGACCCACCAAAGCACTTAGAGAACAATAGATAAATATGGAAAAATAAAAATAGAATGTGATTGGTGATATTCCGAGATATGGTAACAACTATCATGTTAATTTGTGATTTCTGAGCTATATTCGTCCCCTTTTAGTTAAATGGTCCTCACTCCTGCATTCAAAATGGTTCCATCCACTAATGGTGTCATCCTAAAGGCACAAGTTCTAGATTTCGGAGTTCAAAAAGCACAGATTTTTTCTGATTTTTCTATTTTTCTGATTTTTTTTTTTTTTTTTTTTTTTTTTTTTTTTTTACATAAAACAAACTAAAACATATAAATGCTCCCCCACACTTAAACTTTACATTGTCCTCAATGTAAAATTGAATCGTCCAAAGAAAGTCCAAGGTGGGATATTCCGCAAATAATATGCAAAAACAAGAAAATAAAGATAAAAGCAAATGCATAAAAATAAAAAGATAAGGAAAAAGATACAAAACCGGTGGGTTGCCTCCCACTTAGCGCTTGTTTTAAAGTCGACGGCCCGACTTAGCTTCTTGTAAGATTCATTCCCCCATACACCAATAATCGGAAAAGTTGGGGATCCTTCCATATAACCTGTTTTGGAAACACTAGCTTCACACAAATATTAGTAATATAAAACAGAAACGAAGCTATGAACCGATAAAAGTTTCCCCCACACTTATTCTTGTCCACACTTGGAAGTGTATAAAGAATATAGAAGTCGGGGACTACCACGGTTTCTTGTTCCATAACCTGCATAGTATGAGAATCAAGTTTCTCTAATGGCGGAAAGCGAGAAACAAAGTCATTCAACAATATTCTCGAAGCACATACATTCAAACCAATAAGAGGTAAAGGAGAAGAAATAATAGGCAAAGGGTTAGATAAACCTTGCACAATCTCTTGTATCATGAAATCCTCTTCATCCTTGAAAAACTCAAGTGAATTATTCACCTCTTGTGTATCATGGTCCTCTATCAAACCTTGCAACCATTCTTCGTCCGTTTCTGCCGTAACCAAAGTCTCGACATAAACATCATCATTACAATCATTTGCAAGCTCAATTGGGTCTTCCACAATATTGGTCAAACCGGTCTCATTCTCAACATATTCCTCATCGTTAAACTCAAACCATGTTGCAAAATCTTGTAAAACACTAGTTTCATCATACTCATGTACCGTTTGAATAGGTTCTTGATCATTATAAAGATCAAGGATTGAGTCAACTACACTAATGTCATCCAATATCTCCAAAGGTTGGTCCTTTTCTACTTCACCTTGATTGCAAAAAGTCTTCATTATATACTCCTCAGGGATGTCACCATGAATTGGTTCAAGCGATGTACTTTCATAGTCATCGTCACTATCATAAGATTGGCTACCACTTCCCAAAGATTGGTCTTTCGCAGATTTGTGCATGTCCTCTTTGTATTCTTCGATGCCTTGTCTTAAATATGAAACACTTTGTTGAAGCTCTTGGATTGATCCATCCAAGTTCTGAAAATAGCATTCCATTTGTTGGTAAAACTCATTCGACATAGACAAAGTAGAATTACTTACCTCAATATTGTTAGGCCAATTATATTCCCTTTGAATGGGTGGATGATCATAACTACGATCAGAAATTGGGCCAAACATAGTATTATTAGCACATTCGGTCGATGAAAGTTGTTCCATGCTTGGTTGTCTACAAATTGACTCCATGCTGGCCATAAATTGTTGCATTTCATCTACCAAATTAGAGGAAATATTATAAGGAAAACAACTATTCTCCCCTCCATGTGGTTGCTCACTTACATACCCACCATAAGAAGGTTGATATGTATGAGAATAACTCATAGGGTACGTGGAGTATTGATCATAACCAAAGGATTGGTTTTGATTATACTCCCCATAAGGGTGATAATTGTTATGTTGTTGAGGTTGAAAGCCGTATTGATTGCTCCAATATGCTCCGTCCATAATAGGTACCTGAAATACGATTCTCAAACCAAGGTTAAAAACCAGAAAATAAGAAAAACAAAAATAAGACTAAAAACAAAAACAAAACAAAAATAAGAAACCAAACAAGTGACAACCGTTGCCTCCCCGGCAACGGCGCCAAAATTTGACCGGTTGTCAGCCGACACAAATATAATTATACTTTCTTACTACTCAAAATATAAATATAGCAAGGGCAAGAAAGGATCGATCCCACAGAGAGGTCTAGGTTGTCAAATTGTTATGGTTTCCTATATAAAACACCGAGGATTTTCTGATTTAAACGGAAATAAATAAAAAGTAAAACAAATAAAAGTAAACACGCAAATCAAGGATGTGAAATTATTGGATAAAGGTTTCATCTTCAATTGTAAACAAGTTTATGAATATATGAATAGAATTCGTATTTAATCTCGCTATCATCAAAAGCCATAGAATACCTTATTGCAAGAATACTCCGTAAATTTCTTAAGTTATCAACACACACATTAGGGCTGCGTATGTGAAATCTACCTAAAGAATAACCTAACGCCTTGCGCTAATCAAGTTCAATTCTTAGGAGCATTAAGTTTTAGAAATAGGCTAATCAATGCAATTGTAATACATTGCGCAAACAATTCGGACAAAGGTCAATTTCTACATATGACTACGAGGATGTATCACTACAAACCCTAATCATATCATGCTACTCGTATTCAAGGTTATCGCTCGATGAAAACCCTAAAATAGCTATAGATATGGATGTGAGTTCAATCAATTCCAGACTCGCCTAAACAAACATTCAATCATATTGCAATCCATCAATCATGCAATTATTGTAACCCGTAGAAATCATACGATAATATTGAGAGAAAACTAATTCATAAAAATCATAACTTGGTTGCAAAATCCAACTACATCTTCAACCAATAATAAATCAAGTACTTGTGTTTTTGGAAATCATCATAAGAAGTTTAGAAGAACCTATCATGTGAAACCCTATAACCAAAAGTAGAAGTCTCCCTAATGGAGATATCTCTAGGTTTAGAGAAAAGTTCTATTTATATGCTTCTCCCAAAAGGATACCCAAAAGTAGGTCAAGTCTTCTCCAAACCCGTCTCAAATTCGTCCACCAAGCCCATGTGTGAGAAATATGTCTCTGGAATTTTGGGTCCGAAAAGTGTCGCCGGAATTGATGACGTCATCACCGGAATCCGGCCACCGGCGCCGGAATATGGTCACCGGAAAAATGTCTCAGGCCACCTTTGTCATCAGGTACTATCACCAGGCAATTCTACACTTCCAGAAGCTCCGCTTTGCTTCTCTGCAGTCCACACATTCACAAAAACCATTTTAGCCAATTCCCATTTCTTGCGAAAACGCGCCTAAAAGCGTGACTCGTAGCCCATATGTCCGGCCATCAATTCTTGCATCCGACTCATACCCCCCTCGCGATTCACCGAATCATTGCTATCCATGCTTCAAGTTCCGAATTCCAACAACCAGAACTATGCTCATCGGCTCACCAACTCTGCTCCATTTTCGCACAATTTCTGCAATCTTGTTCTGGCACTGTCACTTCCCTGCACAGTTTTGGTTCCTAGCATTCATCTAACAATTCATTCACTATACCAGCGCAATTTCAGATGTCGCTACCACCTCCTTGCTTTGCCAACTGCAGCACTGCCTCAACTTACTGTGGTACCAACAGCGCCATCTCAACTCCAATCTCAGCTTCATTACAGCTGCAATGCCACCAGACTCTGCCAATTCCATCCTTGGCTCAGTTCCTGCACCAACCTTAAACACACGTAAAACCCGGATCAACTTAATTCTCTCACCAAAGACACACTCGCTACATTTGGCGGGTGCAAGCCTGCAATTACCACTTGCATTACTAACACGCCACATTCACCAAAGATCTCCCCGCCTCTCATCGACCACAACCTGTCATCACCCGCAACTCACTATTAAACTCTTGAATCTCCTTTACCAACTCCAGCTGCTAAACCATATCCTCCAAAGCGTCTAGACGGCTCAATCCATTGCTCATTCCCCGCAATTTCATACCCAGTACCATCTGTTGCAACTCTTTCCATTGCAAGATCGGACACGCCATACCACAATCACAGCTACGACTTCAGTTCGTCTCAGCAACACACAACACCACCAGCAACTTAGCTCTATACCCATCCTTGCTTCATAGTCTGGCTCAACTCCAACACTAAGATAATTTTCGCCATAAATCGGTTTTTCGCACCAACACCACCGACTCCTTTTCCCGCAAAGTACCTAGCATGCATCTATAACACATAGACACCATTTTATTCGCATCACCGCCATCTCTCCTCCGTAATTCGGTTCAGCCATGCGATCCCAAAGATCATCATCACCTACACTGCCTCCAATTGAGCCATAATCGCACCCGCAACGCCCATTGACAGACTACACTCCCCGCATTCAATCGAACAAAGCCATTCCATCATCACAAAACCATCTCGAGTCCAAAGCCATCATCGACTTGCGCATCGAACCACCGGTGCCATCAAAGCCTCCCCGCAGCTCAATTTCAATCCATTCTCATTCCCCGTAATTGCAAAGTGCCTTGCAACTTGCGGCTCCAACTCCAGCTGCTACTCCAATAACAAAGAGACACTGCAACAACATCGTTGCACCTCCCGAGTTCAATGCTCTTCATTCTCCACCGCAATCCCGTTCATGCTCAAGCCAACCTCGCAATTGCAACCTCTGGCCATCATGACCAACCATTCATCACTGCCTGCAGCTCAACATCTCAGCTCAATCTTAGCCATTCCTCCCTGAACCTTCAGCTCCATCTGCTCAGTCACTTCAACCTCCCATGACTGCAACATAATTCCAAGTCCCACCAAACAATCACCAGCACAGCATTTCCCTGCCAATCCCTGGAAACATCACACTTTTCCAGCTGAACTGCAACCAACATTGCACCTCCATCAACACCAGATCCCCTTTGTTCTCTCCATCGGATCCCATCACAGTATCCACTCCCATCTCTGACTCAATTCCAGCTTCTAAATCTGACCGCAATACACATCACCGCTCCTTCCCTGCATTGTGATTGAAGTTGAATTGGTCAGTTAGATATTTCAACAAACACCATGTGCGCCAGAGACTGGTAGCTCCGTTTCAAGCTTGCTGGGTGACTCTTAGGGTCACTGCTCCTTCCCTGCATTGTATTTCACATTCAACAAAAGACCCATTCATTCAATATACTCCAATCTTCATCTTTCACGACTAAGAACAATGGCAGAAACTCGTCTTCTCCCAACTTCAAACTTCATCAAAATCATCACGTAATCGAACCCAACTCGTTTAGAACTTGTACCCAATCTTCCGTTGACTACGCTTCGCAATCCGAGTTCGAATGTATCGAGCCATGGGTTATGCTTAGTATGAAGGACTTGGTGCAAAATCGGTCTTCCTTCCTTGGTTCAGTGACCTAGACATGAGAAAGAAGAAGTTATCGTGAAATGGTCTTGTAGATAAAGCTGGTGGCGCCCCTTAGCAAAGAACATTGTCTGCCTTTAGTGAATCTGTCAGCAGGTTGCCCCTTATCCTTGGCTGGGCTCTAAGTAACACTTCCCTTTTAACCAAATATGGCTACCCCTTAACATGTGGTTGGGCTCCCAATAGTATTAGCCGATGAAATGACCCGTTTACCATTCCGAGTTCTTCTTTTGCCCATAACTTCTTCATACGAGCTCCGAATGACTCCGTTCTTTCGCCATTGCCTTCATCTTCTCGTCCTCTACACAATGAAAAGTAGACATCTTGTGTTTGAACGATTTCCACTTCTTTTTGCTCCAAATGACTCCAAAACACCTGATAACTCAAAACCAATATAATATACATAATTTACAAGAAAACTCGCAAAGAAAGCATAAATACTAGATATTAAATTAGGTGTTTTTAGACACCTATCAGTTAGCTGAAGGGTGGCAGACTGCAAAGCCAGTGGTCAAGGTCTCAGTGTGTGCACTGGCTAGGGAAGGATTGTGCACAGATTGTGTGCAAAACAGTTTATGCACATCACAAATTGGGTTCTCAGCAATCACAAATTGATAGCAGCACAGCACAGATAATCACAAACTCACACAGACTTGACACAGCACAGCTTAGCAGGCTTGTGTTGACAGATTGCACAGGTTGACAAGTGAACAAAAAGTTAAAAATTGTGTGGTGCGCTGGGTTGAGGTTGTGCTCACTCTATGGTGAAGCATGTGCCAGGGTAGTGTTGTTTGAAAAACAATCTAACTGCTAATGCTACTCAAACTCTGCTACTTAACATTCATTCAATCACCACAGGAGCACACAACTTGCAGAAGCTATCGCAATCAATTTTCAAAGAACAAGCACAACAGAATGCAAAAACTAGCAGGGTATCAATACTTCACAGCATGCACAAGTTAAGCAGCACATGAATAAAGCTAGCATTTACAACATGCTCCTAGGGTGTATTCACAGAATAAGGCTAGCATACAATATGGCCTGAGGTATCAACTATCTCAGTTGACCTCAATTTGGTTTTCAGCCAGCTTGGTTATTCAAGTTCAAGCCTCACAGCTATAGGGGGCTGGAGCTCAGGGCAGCTGGGCTATGCTGAGCACACTTTCAATGATGCACAGGGTCATACACAGATTAGTTAACCTCAATTTCTCAGCTCATACACATGGAGCCAATAATCTCAGCAGGGGAAAACTATTACTCAGATGCCCTGGTTCAGTGAGTAAACATGGTATGTTATCATGAAAGGTCCAAACATTCAATGTTATACAGCATCATGCTCTTTCAAATCAGGGTCTCACAGATGGCCTAGCAATCAAGAGAAAATGACAGCAATTGGCAGGCTTACAGGTTTTCTGTTACAGCTACTTGGGTTTCCAAGTTGTGGCTTACAACTTGCAGCTTCAGGGGGCTAGCAAGGTTGTAGATAGCTCACAGATTATGCTCAAGATCAAGTCAACAGAATAACTCATGCAAGGGATGTCAACAGGGTTTGTTCAACTACTTGATTTTCACAGGTGATAGCTCAAACTTGTAGCTTCAGGGTCTAGCAAGTGAGCAGGGTCTGGCATTCAACACAATGGTCAAACAAGCAAGAAAGTATCATTCATTCATTCATGTATGCAGAGTTTGGGATACATTACCACCAGTATAACACTGGGTTTAGGCAATTCCACCCTGGTTTTGCTGCTCTCTCCTCTTCCTTGGTTGCACAACTTGCTCCAAAAGTACCTGCTAGCTCAGCACAAAGATCTCAGTTGCCAAAACTTCACAGCTAAAGCAAGAAAGTACTAATGCTAAGGCGGAAATTGAACCACAAGATGATATTGGTTGACACTATGTTCAATGATGCTTCAAAACAGCAGAGTAAACTGCAGGGTTGTGGAAATTGAAAGCTTACAGGATGTGGGTGAAGAATACAGAATTAATCAGGAATTATACTAACAATACTTAAGCTACAGATGCAATTTTACAAAAATTAAACTCAGTTATACAAGCAATAGAATTACAGACAAAAGACTTTTGACAAGTATTTACAGAACTGAGAATGAAAAGCAGTAGAGAGAACTATGGAACTAAATAGCTAAGTTACTCTAATAAAGTGCTAAACATAACAATGCAAAGAAGAAATATACAGAGATGGATTGAAAATCAGAGAAAATAAGCACAGAAGAACAAACAGCACACTGCCAGTTCCCCGGCAACGGCGCCAAAAACTTGATAGGAGTTTAAAAGTGATTTATCCTACTACTATGTCTAAACCGCAAGTGCACGGCGCCTTTGGAGGCGTGGCAAGTACGGGTCGAACCACAGAGAACTGGGTGTGCTTAAGATGATCTAAAGGTTCTTAACTGATTTTCTACTCAAGTGGCAAGGTTGTAACACAAAGGAGATCTGTTTGGTGTCGAAACGACAAGTCTGAGTAGCTGTGATTGTTGTGACACTAAGCTAAGGTATTAATAATCAAAGGAGTTGTAACTATGAATTGAGAGTACTAGGGTGACTGAATTCACCCCTAATCCTATACTAAGGTAACACACATCAAATTCTAATCTTATAAATCCCCTTGGAAGTTTCAGGTGGAAAATTAGGCCAATTGAATTCACAAATCATCCCCTAGTATTGGTTGTCTTCTTACAGTACAACCAATCACAGGAGATTTGCTCAACAATTGGCTAATGAACCTTATGCAATACAACAATTATACTAAAACTCAGATGTGAATTAACTTCATATATTCAATAGGGGTTTCATCAACACCCTAGCTAAGTATTTTAGCACATCATGCAAAGAGATAAAACTGAACTTGAATTAAATTCTAACATTCAACCCTAAAAACAGACTTCAAAAGAACTAAAAATTAAAACTAAAAACTGACCACCATCCCTCTTTCCTCAAGAGCAAGCTTTTATATCTCACAAAACAACTCAAAAATACCGAATACCCGTACCCATACCTCTTCTTTCCCTCACTTTCCTCTGAATTGGTCATGCGGGTTGGTGGTGAAACCCTAATCCCAACTGCCTTAACCCTAGCTTCTAGGGTTGGAGAAGCTAAAGGCTGAGACAGTGCGAACTAGGGCATGAAGATGGCTGCAGAAGCTACTGGTGGAGTTGTTGGTGATGATAAGAGATTGAGTGGTGGTGGTGGAGATCTCTGCAAAAGGTGAGGGAGGTGAAGGAGAGGGGATGGGTTCTGCAGGAGGGTTGCTCGAGAGAAGAAGAAAGAGAAGAAGAAGAGAAGAAATGAGTTTTCTCGATAGGTATAGGGTTAGGTGTTTTTGTTGTGAAGCAGGTGTAGCGAAGACCGATGAGGATGTTGTAGCGAGCGTTGGATCTCGACGAGGAAGATCTGAACGGCTGAGGAAGAATTGGGGCGATTTGGTGTGCAGCAGGAGTATCAAGACATGATGTGAGCGATGGAGCGACCGTAGGATGTAGCTAGACGCGATCTGAACGGCTCGGGATGAACGGGTTTGGATCCGGGTCATGGGTAGCTCTAGCCCATGTATTCCTTGTTGGGTTGCAACTGATTCGCGCGCGGGCTTTGGCTATCTGCTCCATAGATGCTTGTCTCCAATTCTTTGCTCCTTTGGCTCCTCAAATTCTCCGAACTTTATTTATTACCTAAAAACACAAAATTAATTAGTACAAATATTTATTCTTGAAAACAAATAAAACACAGAATCTGGGATAATATCTGATTTCTAAGCGCAAAAGATGAGTAAAATGCCAATAAAAAGGTGTATAAATATGCACTATTTGGCACTCATCAAATACCCCCAAACCTGAATTTTACTTGTCCTCAAGTGAAACACATTAAGAAATCCTAACTATACCCCTGTCGCAGTCTCTCGAATGCATTTAGCGTATGCACTAAGCCTTTAAACCCCTAGGTGTCCCTAGTGGACGAGTTGTAGTCTCGTGAGGGTTTACCAGAGGTGTACCCACAAAACCTTCTCCAACTTCAGAGTGTAAAAGAGTCTCAAGCCTCCAAGAAGCTATGAGGACATAGAGTTTCGCATGCTAGTAACATGAAGTTAGAACTACCAAAGAACGCATTCTCATCCTTAAGTGTTGAGCGAGAAGTAACCATACCATATGAAAGAATTCGGATTCGATTGTGATCATAAGCCTCGACTTCGCCTCACCATTAGGGTTTTATGATAATTGCACTCAAAAAGACCGCTTTTTAGTCTCTCATGTGTGCAGGCAGGAATAAAGAGAGAATTCGCACACGTTGTAGGTAAGAAGGATAACCTTCCGAAATAAATTACGGAGACTCCACGAAGTGTGGACAAAAAGAATCTTTTTCTGATGATCTCTAAGAAAGGAAATCAACCATTAGCAAGGGGTGGGAGTACTTACTCACTTCTCACCCGATCGGCAATTAATATCACTCTCTCATAAGAACCATAGAAACGTCTTCAATCTTCGGTCTTCACTGTTGATGACGAACTTCTAAACTTCACAAAACTTGACAATTTTTAACTTTTCTACTCAATTTCCTTATTGTTTTGGAATTTTTCTTCTTGAATTCTTCTTTACCATGGTGTTATTAAAACTAAAAATATACTACAATATTTTTGGATTTTTTTTTTTTTTTTTTTTTTTTTTGACTTTACTATATACATTAATTGAAAATAAAAACAGTAAAACTACTAACTCCATGGATGAAGGACTATATCACACAATTTCCACAACTTGTATTGTCTTGATTTTACAAACTTCATTAATTCTCATCCTATTTTCTTTTCTTTGTTGCACATAAACCTTGGACTATTTCAACTTTTCTTCATATATTCTGATGTTGCTCCGCTTGCTGACGATGATGTGTTTCTATGGATCTTGATGATTGAGAGAGAGAGTGATGCTAAGCGCAAATCGATATTTAGAAGGAGTTTTCATCTTTAGACGTCACCCTCATGATTGACGGAATTTGCACTCAAGAGATCAAAAATAGTCTTTGAAAGTGGTGCGAAGTTGGGTAGCTCACCATTCCTACCCGGAATTGACGTACGGTGACACACACTCTAACAAACTTTTCTAGAAAGTCACAAAGAGTGAAGGTCGGTACCTCGCTTGATGTAAAATGGGTAGTCTCCACTATGGTTGATCACAATTCTACTACCGAATATCTAAACAAGACCTAATTCGCTCTCCGGGTATGGTTAAATCCAACTTTAACGCTCTAATCAACTAAGAAACCCGATTGCGTTTTCCAAAGACTTCCAAGTTACATTAATTCGGTCGAGACTCTCTATGTAAACATAGCTAGAAGCATGCTAGTGACTCTAAAATCTCTAAAAGTTGGAGGTTTTTATGCAAATTTTTGATTTTTTTTTTTTTTTTTTTTTTTTTTTTTTTGAATGAAGTAAAACAAAAAGACTAAAAACTCTAAAACAAAAAGACTAAAAACTCTATATGCAAATCACACCCCCCAAACCTAGATCAAACATTGTACTCAATGTGTCAACAGATACAAAGAATTTAAACAGTCACATATCATGAGAACTATGTTGAGAGGAGAAAAGGGAAGAGATTACCGGATGCAAGAGGGTGTTGCTAAACCATAGAAACATGAATGCTTTGAAAGCAAACAATCACGAGCGCAAGACAAAAAGGTTGGTTAGCACACATCAAAATTATGCAAAAAGAAAAAGAAAAGGGAGAGATGATGGATGTTTAGTCCATGAGTATGTACACAAGTGAACTAGATCAGTCCACATAGATGGGGTCTTCCAAGTCAACGGTCTCAACTTCTGGTGGAAGATGCTCCATAAATGGTTTCAATCTCTGACCATTGACTTTGAAAATGTTCTTGTTTGCTGGGTTTTCAACTTCTACAGCTCCATGGGGAAAAACGGTACGTACCAAGAATGGTCCTGACCATCTAGAACGTAGCTTCCCTGGAAACAAGTGCAATCTAGTGTTGTACAATAAAACTTTCTGACCTGGGGTGAAAGACTTGCGCAGAACGCGCTTGTCGTGAAACACTTTCATCCTATGTTTGTACGTTTTGGCACTATCATATGCATCGTTTCTCAATTCTTCTAACTCATTGAGTTGAAGTTTCCTATGGGTACCAGCTTTATCAAGATCAAAATTCAGCTTTTTCACAGCCCAGTATGCACGGTGTTCTAACTCAACAGGTAAATGACATGCTTTACCGTACACAAGTCTGTAAGGAGACATCCCGGATGGAGTCGTGTAGGCAGTTCTATAGGCCCATAAAGCATCATTTAGGCGCAAAGACCAATCTTTCCTAGAAGGATTGACGGTCTTCTCAAGGATATGCTTAATTTCCCTATTAGAAACTTCTACTTGGCCACTAGTTTGAGGATGGTAAGGTGTTGCGACCTTGTGAGTGATTCCATACTTGCGCACTAATGATTCAAAGGGTCTATTGCAAAAATGACTACCTCCATCACTGATTATTGCCCTAGGGGTTCCAAAACGGGAGAAAATGTTTTCCTTAAGAAAGGAAAGAACAACCTTATGATCATTGGTTTTGGATGCAATGGCTTCTACCCACTTAGAGACATAATCTACAAAGAACAAGAATGTATGACTTACCTTCGAGTTAGGAAATGGACCCATGAAATCAATACCCCAAACATCAAATAGCTCAATAATCAAAATGGGTTGTAAGGGCATCATGTTTCTCCTAGAGATACTTCCTAATTTCTGGCACCGGTCACTGGTAGGCCTCGAATGATGTATAAATTTATGACCTACATGTTATAATCCGCAAGTGCACGGCGTCTATCGGAGACGCGGCAAGTACGGGTCGATCCCACAAGGACTTGGGTGCTCTGATATTGATCTAAGGCTGCTTCAACTGAGTTCTAAAAGTGACAAGTAACAGATTGTAACATAGATATTTTTGTGCCGAGACATTTGTTTTTGAACTGTGATGACTCTAACTAAGGTAAAGATAGTGACAGAGGGGTTACTAAGGTCTCCAAATCCTCCACTAACTCCTATTATGTGATCAACTATGTTGAAGCTCTTGTTCCTATGTCAGATGAGTGAAGATTGTCAATTCTACCACTCATTTAAAGGGTTTCACCTAGTGAAACTTCAATACACAGCTAAGGGTACTAACCCAGAGCATTAGTTATCTACTTAAGTATAACTAATCAAAGGAATTAGCCTATAACTCTAAGGATTGAGCTGAAGCATACTAAACACAAGTGTAACCTAACTACAATGCATCCATGGCGTTGGTATGCATTGTGAGAGAAGAGTGTTAGATGCTAGGATTGAAGCTATCTAATTCAATTAAGTTCTCAAGAACATTCAACAAATTGAACTCAAAACAGAGAGTTAGGGTTTCAATGAAACCCTAGCACCAAACTAGAACATAAACACAAAATACAACTATTGACTGCCCTGGCTAATCCAGGCGTAACCTCAAACACCCACAACTGATTGTTATTTATACATGCAAGCAAAATTATCTCGAACCCTAATTCTCCCAAAAATCGAAATAAAATATAAATTAAATCAAAACTCTTCTCACCCATACTCTGAATTCGCTCCCTCTTCTCGTCCCTAATCGCCTCGGAGACGCCATGCATGGTTGGTGAGAAACCCTAGTTTTAGTTATCTCTTACATAGCCTCTAGGATTATGAAAGAGACTCGCAAGAGACAACTAGACTAGGGGTTGCGGTAGGTGGCTGTTCGATGGAGTTGTTGGTGAGATAGGGTGATGGTGAAGGTGGTCGTGACGGGGGAAGGGAAGGAGAGGAGCGAGCTCTCTCTCGCAACTGATGGAGACGGGAGAGAAGAGAAGAAAGAGAGAGTGAAAGAAGAGAATGAGGTGGTTCGATGGGGGTACAGGGTGTAGGGTGATTCAGTGTTGAGCGGTTGCATCGAAGATTGATGGAGGGGGCCTCAGCGAGCGTAGGATGAAGCTGGTGCGATCTGAACGGCTCAGGGAGGTAAGCGGTTTTTGGTGTGATCTGGTGTTGCACGGGAGCAGCGATCTTCGATGCACGTGGAAGCAGCGACCGTTGGATGAGGGAGAAAGAAATCTCAACGTCTCAGAAGAGACGGGCTCGGATCCGGGTCGTGGGTAGCTTTAGCCCATGTCTTCCTTGTTGGGTTGTAACCGATTGCGCGCGGGCTTTGGCTATCTGCTCCATAGATGCTCGACTCAATTCTTCGCTCTTCGGCTCCTCAAATTCTCCGAGCTTTATTTATTACCTAAAAACACAAAATTAATTAATACAAATATTTATTCTTGAAAACAAAGAAAACACAGAATATGGGATAATATCTGATTTCTAAGCGCAAAAGATGAGTAAAATGCCAATAAAAAGGTGTATAAATATGCACTATTTGGCACTCATCAAATACCCCCAAACCTGAATTTTACTTGTCCTCAAGTGAAACAGAAAATAAGAAATCCTAACTATACCCCTGTCGCAAGTCTCTCGAATGCATTTAGCGTATGCACTAAGCCTTTAAACCCCTAGGTGTCCCTAGTGGACGAGTTGTAGTCTCGTGAGGGTTTACAAGAGGTGTACCCACAAAACCTTCTCCAACTTCAGAGTGTAAAAGAGTCTCAAGCCTCCAAGAAGCTATGAGGACATAGAGTTTCGCATGCTAGTATGAAGTTAGAACTATCGAAGAACGCATTCTCATCCTTAAGTCTTTGAGCGAGAAGTAACCATACCATATGAAAGAATTGGATTCGATTGTGATCATAAGTCTCAACTTCTCGCCTCACCATTAGGGTTTTATGATAATTGCACTCAAAAAGATCGCTTTTTAGTCTCTCATGTGTGCGGGCGGGAGTAAAGAGAGAAATCCCGCACACGTTGTAGGTAAGAAGGATAACCTTCCGAAATAAAATCTGGAGACTCCATAGAAGTGTGGACAAAAAAGAATCTTTTTCTGATGATCTCTAAGAAAGGAAATCAACCATTAGCAAGGGTGGGAGTACTCACTCACTTCTCACCCGATCGGCAATTAATATCACTCTCTCATAAGAACCATAGAAACGTCTTTAATCTTCGGTCTTCGGTCTTCAAATGTTGATGACGAACTTCTAAACTTCACAAAACTTGACAATTTTTAACTTTTCTACTCAAATTCCTTGTTGTTTGGATTTTTGTTTTTAAACTCTTCTTTACCATGGTGGTAGCAAAAATAAGAAAATAAACTACAATATTTTTTTGATTTTTTTTTTTTTTTTTTTTTTGATTTTTTTTTTTTTTTTTTTTTTTTTTTTTTGATTACAAAAAGTGAAAATGAAAATACAAATAATGACACAACTAACTCCATGGACAAAGGACTTTATCACTCAATTTTTCCACAACTTGTATTGTCTTGATTTTATAAATTTTATTAATTCTCATCCTATTTTCTTTTCTTTTTCTTTGTTGCACATAAACCTTGGACTATATCAATTTTTCTTTCCATATTCTCGATTCTCGCTCCAGGTTCTTTGTGATGATGTGTTTCTATGGGTCTTGCTGATTGAGAAAGAGAATGATGCTAACTACAAATCGATATTTAGAAGGAGTTTTCTTCTTTAGACGTCACCCTCATGATTGACAAAAACTAGCACTCAAGAGATCAAAAGTAGTGCTGAAAATGGTGCGAAGTTGGGTAGCTCACCATTCCTACCGGAATTTACGTAAGGTGACACACACTCTAATGACTTTTCTAGAAAGTTGCAAAAAATTGAAGGTTGGTGCCTCACTTGATGTAAAATGGGTAGTCTCCACTATGGGTGATCACAATTCTACTACCGAATATCTAAACAAAGACCTAATTCGCCCTCAGGGTATGGTTAAATCCAACTTTAACGCTCTAATCAACTAAGAAACCCGATTGTGTTCTCCAAGTACTTCCAATTTCGTTATTTCGGTCAGAATCTCTATGTAAACATAGCTAGAAGCATGCTAGTGACTCTAAAATCTCTAAAAGTTGGAGGTTTTTATTTGCAAAAAGTTTTTGAATTTTTGATTTTTTTTTTTTTTTTTTTTTTTTTTTTTTTTTTTTAAATGAAAATAAAAGATTAAAAAGACTAAAAACTCTAAATGCAAATGCACCCCAAACCTAAATCAAACATTGTCCTCAATGTGTCAACAGATAGGAAAAATTAAACAGTCACATACCATGAGAACTATGTTGATAACAGAAAAGGGAAGAGATTACCTAATGTCGGCATAGAGCAAGGTTGAGCTTCGTTAGTCAAGGCAAAATCCAACATTCTCGGTGGAGATCATATCGATTAGCACAATATATGCACAAGAAGACTCAACCGATTCAAGAAAAGAAAAATTTAACAAGTCCTACAAAAATTTACTAACAATCTAAAGAGTCATGGGTCAACCCAATAGAAAATATGTACATAGAACATGAAAATGGGCTTTGGTTTATGTGGGAAATTGGTTTATTGGGCTTTGGATTGTTTGGGATTTGGTTTGTATGGGTTTTGATTTGGTTTATGTGGAATTTGGTTTGTTGGGAATGTACAGCCCAGTGGGACTGTGGGCTCAGTTTGGTTTAAGCCCAGGTTTTGTGCAAAACCTAGTTGTGGTGCAAGGCCCAGTGAGAAAGCTCAGCCCAGCAGTTGGGCTTCAGTTGAAAGTGCACAGCCCAGCAGCTTGGTTTAAGTGGGCTGATTTATTTTACACCCATGTTTGGGTTCCGCCTAGATGGTCTAGCCCGGTTTGGCCCACGGCCAGTTAGGGTCGAAAAATGTATAGCCTAACCGGTGTGGTCATTCACCCAAAGAAGTATGGCTTGGTGGTTGTGGGCTTGGCTTATGAAGCCCGGCAGAGGTTATGTGGGCTCGGCCTATGCGAGTGGCCAGATTGTGTTAGCCTGGTGAGTTGGGTTTCAGTTTGTCATCAGCCCGGTTGTTGGGTTTACGGTTATGTGCGGCTCAATGATTGCACAAAGACAAGTTATGTGCTCAAATCAACACGTAACATACAAGACACGTGGTCGGAGTTGAGTACTTACCGGCACTCATCCAAAGCAAGGCAGCATCAGAGGCTGAGTATGCTCAGGGTTGTGGAGTTTGGGGCTTCAGTGAGACACAGCTCAAAAATCACACAATTACCAGCATACAGGGATGATTTGGTGCCGAAGGAGAGTGCACAGAGTGGCAATGAATCACACAGGCTATGCTCAGCACAGTTTGAACTTATACATAGCACACAATTGACATATCAATTCAAGTACCCAGAAGTGCCTTAAGAATTGCACAAAGACAAGAGAACAAACAATAAACTCGAGCAGCCTATGCCTGGTTGGCTAGGTCCGATAGTTTGCAAGTCAGTCAAAGTTACGCAATTCCTCACAGAGATGCTAGCTCAATTGCTCAATGGTTCACACTTGGCTCAAACTTGTAGCTTCAGGGGCTAGCAAGTGGGCAGGGTCTGGCATTCAACACAATAGTCAAGCAAGTATCATTCATTCATTCATGCAAAGTTTGGGATTATGCTCGGGGCTTTGGCTCAACAGGATCGCCTTGTCTTCCCCGTGGTAGCTCATCCAACTTGGCTGTCCAAATTGTCACTTAGCAAGTTGTGACTCTAGGTGTTGAATTCTCGAGTCATTGACATATTTGGCTTAGCTCTAATTTAGCAAAGCATGCACATATAATTGGTTCTCACAGGTTATGCAGGGGAGCAGATGGCTCACAGGGCCTGTGGCATCAACAAGCTTGCCTGAGTTGATGTCAACTGTCTCAGTTGACTTCAACTGGGTTTTGCAGATGAGCAGCCTCAGACTCACAGACAAGTCTCTCACAGACTCAGTTGACAGACCAGATGAGCAGAGGTACAGGCTTGGTCTCCACGGGCTATGCTTAAGGGTGCAGGGTAGATAGCTCACAAGTTTATGCTCAGTTGATCATAATGCAGATATGCAGATGCACAAGGTTGCAATCTTAATTGGCTCTCCAAGGTGCAACTCAATTCACAGCTTCAGGGGCTGTGTTGAGCACAACAGGGGTTTTCGCACAAGGTACAGGGAGGCTGAGATCTATATGCACAACTGAAGATTGGCAGAACACATAAGTACAGGCTATGCTCAAGGTTGGTTATCTAAGTTCACGCTCAAATCACGGTTTGGGGCTAATGACTAACAAGCTTAATGGATCGCAACTTAAGCTTAGCGGCCTACAGGGCACTGCGGCTAAGGACAAAGCAGATTTTCGAGCATGCACACATGATGACTTAGCATTCAAAATGGAAATTGCGGGTGGAGTAACCAACCCAGTGCAGCCAAGATGGCTGTGCTTTGCTGCAACTATGCCCAAGATTTCCGGGCGGATGACTTACTAGGTTCAGCGAAAGTGGATGCTCGGGCCTGTGCTTTTCCTTGGCCTCTTAGGCTTGCTTAGCAGCTCAACCGCTCGGCAAGCACAAGCAACACAACAAGCTCGGCAAGTACTGCCGGCTCAATAAAGAATTTTAGTTTTACGGGATGTGCGAGGTTAAGGCAAAGCTAATGAACAAGGTCACCGGGCATAAGCTTGAAAGTCTTTTGGACCGAAATGGGCTCTGGCGCAAAGTGTGATAAGCTTGGTTACTTGGACTCATCACGGGAAATGAGGGTACAAGTGACTAAGATACGGCTGGTACAGAGCATGATATAAATGGAATTACAAGAGTAAAAGAAAATCTAAGTTATACAAAGTTGTACTAATAATGCAAGACTACAATGCAAGGAAATGTGCACTAGATGCAAAGATGCAATTGGTAGATGAAATTAGACTATAATGCAGAGTATGTATTGACAATAAAATTCAAAGATAAAGCTTAACTAAACTATACTAAGACAGGTGTTACAAAGCAAAAAAATGTAATGAATATATACAGGGATAGGATGGAAATTTATGATGTATAAATTTATGACCTACATGTTATAATCCGCAAGTGCACGGCGTCTATCGGAGACGCGGCAAGTACGGGTCGATCCCACAAGGACTTGGGTGCTCTGATATTGATCTAAGGCTGCTTCAACTGAGTTCTAAAAGTGACAAGTAACAACAGATTGTAACATAGATATTTTTGTGCCGATACGGCTGTTTTTGAACTGTGATGACTCTAACTAAGGTAAAGATAGTGACAGAGGGGTTACTAAGGTCTCCAAATCCTCCACTAACTCCTATTATGTGATCAACTATGTTGAAGCTCTTGTTCCTATGTCAGATGAGTGAAGATTGTCAATTCTACCACTCATTTAAAGGGTTTCACCTAGTGAAACTTCAATACACAGCTAAGGGTACTAACCCAGAGCATTAGTTATCTACTTAAGTATAACTAATCAAAGGAATTAGCCTATAACTCTAAGGATTGAGCTGAAGCATACTAAACACAAGTGTAACCTAACTACAATGCATCCATGGCGTTGGTATGCATTGTGAGAGAAGAGTGTTAGATGCTAGGATTGAAGCTATCTAATTCAATTAAGTTCTCAAGAACATTCAACAAATTGAACTCAAAACAGAGAGTTAGGGTTTCAATGAAACCCTAGCACCAAACTAGAACATAAACACAAAATACAACTATTGACTGCCCTGGCTAATCCAGGCGTAACCTCAAACACCCACAACTGATTGTTATTTATACATGCAAGCAAAATTATCTCGAACCCTAATTCTCCCAAAAATCGAAATAAAATATAAATTAAATCAAAACTCTTCTCACCCATACTCTGAATTCGCTCCCTCTTCTGTCTAATCGCCTCAGAGACGCCATGCATGGTTGGTGAGAAACCCTAGTTTTAGTTATCTCTTACATAGCCTCTAGGATTATGAAAGAGACTGCAAGAGACAACTAGACTAGGGGTTGCGGTAGGTGGTCATTACGATGGAGTTGTTGGTGAGATAGGGTGATGGTGAAGGTGGCTGTGACAGGGGAAGGGAAGGAGAGGAGCAGAGCTCTCTCTGCAACTGATGGAGACGGGAGAGAAGAGAAGAAAGAGAGAGTGAAAGAAGAGAATGAGGTGGTTCGATGGGGGTACAGGGTGTAGGGTGATTCAGTGTTGAGCGGTTGCATCGAAGATTGATGGAGGGGGCCTCAGCGAGCGTAGGATGAAGCTGGTGCGATCTGAACGGCTCAGGGAGGTAAGCGGATTTGGTGTGATGCGGTGTTGCACGGAGCGGCGATCTTCGATGCACGTGGAAGCGGCGACCGTTGGATGAGGGAGAAAGAAATCTCAACGTCTCAGAAGAGACGGGCTCGGATCCGGGTCATGGGTAGCTTTAGCCCATGTCTTCCTTGTTGGGTTGCAACTGATTCGCGCGCGGGCTTTGGCTATCTGCTCCATAGATGCTCGACTCCAATTCTTCGCTCTTCGGCTCCTCAAATTCTCCGAGCTTTATTTATTACCTAAAAACACAAAATTAATTAATACAAATATTTATTCTTGAAAACAAAGAAAACACAGAATATGGGATAATATCTGATTTCTAAGCGCAAAAGATGAGTAAAATGCCAATAAAAAGGTGTATAAATATGCACTATTTGGCACTCATCAGTCACAAGCAACACAAAATGCATGGCAATCCTAAAACAGTGTTGGCCAATAGAAACCGCTTTGCAAGATCTTTGCAGCAGTTTTCTTGGCACTAAAGTGGCCTCCACATGCATGGTCATGACAGAAAGAGATGACATCCATTTGTTCAGAATTGGAGACACATCTCCTAATGATTTGGTCTTGGCAGTACTTAAACAAATATGGGTCATCCCAAAGGAAGTTTTTAACTTCAGCCAAGAACTTAGAACGGTCTTGTTTAGACCAATGCAAGGGCATTCTACCTGTAGCAAGGTAGTTCACAATATCAAGACAAACCAAGGCATTTCAGAGACACAAGCATCAATTGTTCATCAGGGAATGATTCCCTAATTAACACTGATTCATCAGCCAGATTCGACATTCAACCTAGACAAGTGATCAGCAACAACATTCTCTCGACCCTTTCTTATCTCGAATTTCGAGGTCAAACTCTTGTAGCAAGAGTATCCATCGAATTAGACGAGCCTTAGCATCTTTCTTAGACAAAAGATATCTCAATGCAGCATGATCAGAATAAATGATGACCTTAGACCCTATCAAATAAGATCTAAACTTGTCTAATGCAAACACAACATCTAGCAACTCTTTATCAGTGGTGGAATAATTCAGTTGAGCATCATTAAGTGTTTTACTAGCATACTAGATCACATAAGGGAGTTTGTCTACTCGTTGGCCTAAAACAGCTCCTACAGCATAGTCAGACGCATCACACATAATCTCAAATGGTAATGACCAATCGTGGGTCCGACTATAGGGCGGATGTAAGGAGAGCCTTGATTGCTCCCATGCTTCCTTACAAGCATCATCAAAGACAAATGCAACATCTTTTGCAAGAAGATTGCACAAAGGTCGTGAAATTTTACTAAAGTCTTTGATGAATCGGCGGTAAAAACCCGCATGGCCTAGAAATGATCTGATGTCCCTCACAGAACGAGGTTTAGGCAATTGTTGAATGAGATCTACCTTGTCTTTGTCTACTTCTATGCCTTTTTCCGAGATGATATGCCCTAGAACAATGCCTGAATTAACCATGAAATGGCATTTTTCCCAATTCAAGACCAAACTCTTCTCCTTACACCTAATTAGCACACATGTGAGGTGGTGCAAACACTCATCAAATGAAGACCCAAACACAGAAAAATCATCCATAAAAATCTCAAGAAACTTATCTACCATGTCGGAAAAAATGCTCATCATGCAACGTTGAAAAGTAGCGGGTGCATTGCATAGCCCAAAAGGCATACGACGATAAGCAAATGTTCCATAAGGACATGTAAATGTGGTCTTTTGTTGGTCTTCGGGTGCTATGTGAATTTGGTTGTAGCCGGAATAGCCATCTAAGAAACAGTAGTGACTATGTTTGGCTAACCTTTCCAGCATTTGGTCAATGAAGGGAAGGGGAAAATGGTCTTTCTTGGTGACTATGTGTTCAGTTTTCTATAATCAATACAAACTCGCAACCCCGTGGTCACACGGGTGGGGACAAGTTCATTCATCTCATTTTGAACTACAAGTGATGCCGAGACTTCTTGGGTACTACCCGAATGGGACCGACCCACTTGGATATCGGGGACGGGGTAAATGATACCCGCATCAAGCAGTTGAGAATCTCACCCTTGACAACATCTCTCATGTTGGGGTTAAGTCTCCTTTGCATTTCCCTATATGGTTTAGTGTTCTCTTCAAGGTTTATGTGATGCATGCAAATTGTGGGACTTATACCCTTAAGATCGGAGATGGTCCAACCTAAGGCTCCTTTATGCTCTTTAAGTGCTTCTAAAAGTTGACTTTCCTGTTCCGTGTCTAAACATGATGCAATAATCACAGGTAAAGTATCTGAAGGACCTAAGAATGCATACTTAAAGGTATCAGGTAATGGTTTCAAATCAAGCTTAGGTGGTGTATCAAGAGGTGGGGCAGGTGTGGTATCGTAGAGTGGAAGGGGTTCCACTTTGCATTCGCCATTTAGCAATATCCATGGGTGGAACAGATTCAAGCAAAGAGTGAATTTCACCAATGTACTTAGACTCGAAGAGATCTAAGTCAAAGTTATCTAGACATGCTTGCAAAGGGTCCACTGACAAAATGTCAGGCAAAGAGTCTTGGATCAGACTCTCGATCATGTTAATCTCATGCAAATCGGTATCATCACAATCAATGGGTTGTTGACTAGTGTTAAAAACATTCAGCTCTACGGTCATGTTACCAAAAGACAATTTCAACACACCATTACGACAGTTTATGATGGCATTGGACGTAGCCAGGAAAGGACGTCCTAAGATCACAGGAATGTGATTACTTGGGTTTTGGACGGGTTGAGTGTCTAAGACAATGAAGTCTACAGGAAAGAAAAATTTATCAATCTTGATTAACACATCTTCAATAATACCACAGGGGATTCTCACGGATCTGTCCGCTAACTGTAGCGTAACAGGTGTGGGCTTGGCTCCCAAGGCCCGATTGCACATACACGCAGTATGGCAAAAGATTCACACCGGCTCCTAAGTCTAGTAACGCCTTTTCGACCACGTGGTCACCTATGGTGCATGTAATTGTTGGACTACCTGGGTCTCTAAACTTAGTTGTAATCTTGTTTTGGATTATGGAGCTCACTTGCTCAGTGAGGAAGGCACGCTTATGCACATGAAGCTTACGCTTTTGTGTGCAAAGGTCCTTCAAAAACTTAGCATATGTGGGTATTTGTCTAATTGCTTCGAGAAATGGAATGTTTATGTTAACCCTCTTGAACATTTCCAAAATCTCATTGTATTGGTTGCCCCCCTTCTGTTGCACCAACCGTTGTGGAAATGGAGCAACAGGTACATGACTTGGCACAGGAACATCTATATCAGTAGGACTCTTGGTTTTATCAATAGGCTCAGATTCTTTCTCTACGGTAGATGTTTTCTGTGGTGTTGTGTGCACTGGTGAGTCTGGTGTGGACTCGCTTGATGGTGGTACACCTACATGGTTCTCAACAATTCTACCACTACGGAGAGTGGTGATAGCATTTGCCTGACTATGTGAAGTTTCATTGCAGGTAGAGGAGCCTGCTTGAAACACATTCTTTGGATTTTGTAGGGGTTGACTAGGAAACTTGCCTTTCTCTCTCTCATTCAATGCATCACAGATTTGACCCATCTTAAGTTCTAGACTTGTGAAACGTTGGTCGGTGGTTTTCCTAAGTTCTGTAAGATTTTGGGTCAACAGAACGACACAGTCTTCAAAGCTAGTCTTTTTCTCTACAGGGTACTGAGGGTGTGGTTGTACTTGGGGGTTTCTAGGATATGAGTATCCTTGGTTGTTATGTATGGGTCCCCCTTGTACAGGTCCCTTGGACCATGAGAAGTTAGGGTGATTCCTCCACCCTGGGTTGTAGGTTTGAGAATAAGGGTTGTTCTCTTGTCTCTGGTATAATGCATTGGCTTGCTCGGACTTGGACTCTTGAAATGCATGTAAATCTTGGATACCTGTCCACTAGGTGGTCGAACTATGGCATGCGGCACAAGTGGCCATATCAATTTGGTCACGGAGAGTAGGGGCATTAGATTTTACATTCTTTTCCAACTCAAGCACTTCTATTCTCCGGCCAAAGAAGCCATTTTTGCATTTCCCTCAAAGTCAGACTCTATTCTATGAACATTGTTTGCGGTGGTAGTCCGTTTCGGTTCTCGAATGGACTCCCACTGTTGAGTCTTTTCAGCGACTTCGATTAAGAAAGTCCAAGCGTCATCAGCGCTCTTGTCAATAAATTCACCATTGCACATTGACTCGACTGTGGTACGGGTTCTAACATCTAGACCCTAATACAATATTTGCACGAGTCTCCATTTTTCAAAACCATGGTGGGGACATTGGAGTAATAATTCATTGAATCTCTCCAAGTACTTTGCTAGAGTTTCGTCTTCTAATTGCACAAAACCATTTAGACTTTGGCGAATTGTCGTGATCTTATGGTTGGGGAAAAACTTTTGAAAAACTCTTTTGTGAGGTCATCCCAGGTTCTAATGGATTGTGGTTGTAGGGCATGAAGCCAAGACTTGGCTTTGTCTTTTAGAAAAGGAAACAATCTCAATTTGAGGGACTCCTCCGGCATTTGGTTAAAACGCAGAGTCCAACAAATATCCTCAAAGTCTCTCACGTGATGGTAGGGGTTCTCAAAGATCGACCCCTCTAAACACGGGTAGCATGTGAATGGTGCTTGCTTTGAGTTCAAACCGACAAAGATCGGGTTGGCGCGAATGATGCAAGAGGGCTGTCTTGCCCTAGTTGGGTACATGTAGTCCTTGAGACTACGGGGTTGGTTAAGTTCCTCACCCATGATTTTGTTTGAAAGGTGCGGGCTTGGGCTTCTGTTGAAGAACCGGGTATGCTAACGATTTCGTCTGGGGCGGATTCTAACTAGTCGATTTGTTTGGTCTCTAAAAGACACAATCATAGCCTAGCTAGCGCATCTAGCATGTTAACATACAATCACGTTCAATACAGATAAGCAAAAACTCAACAATGACCCACTTAAAACAAGACTTAAGCCCAAAAGATTGGTTTTTGATGTTGTAAGGCCCAGCTGATTGGGTTCAGTTTGGTTTAGTTTGGGTATGTGGGCTTTAGCTGTGTATAGAGCCCAGGTTGGGTGACATGTACACAGCCCAGTGAAAGGGTGCAGCCCAGCAGTGAAGATGATGTGGGCTTAGCTGTTAAGAGTTCAGCCCAGGAGGTTAGCTGAAGGGTGGCAGACTGCAAAGCCAGTGGTCAAGGTCTCAGTGTGTGCACTGGCTAGGGAAGGATTATGCACAGATTGTGTGCAAAACAGTTTATGCACAACACAGATTGGGTTCTCAGCAATCACAAATTGATAGCAGCACAGCACAGCTAATCACAAACTCACACAGACTTGACACAGCACAGCTTAGCAGGCTTGTGTTGACAGATTGCACAGGTTGACAAGTGAACAAAAAGTTAAAAATTGTGTGGTGCGCTGGGTTGAGGTTGTGCTCACTCTATGATGAAGCATGTGCCAGGGTAGTGTTGTTTGAAAAACAATCTAACTGCTAATGCTACTCAAACTCTGCTACTTAACATTCATTCAATCACCACAGGAGCACACAACTTGCAGAAGCTATCGCAATCAATTGTCAAAGAACAAGCACAACAGAATGCAAAAACTAGCAGGGTATCAATACTTCACAGCATGCACAAGTTAAGCAGCACATGAATAAAGCTAGCATTTACAACATGCTCAGGGTGTATTCACAGAATAAGGCTAGCATACAATATGGCCTGAGGTATCAACTATCTCAGTTGACCTCAATTTGGTTTTCAGCCAGCTTGGTTATTCAAGTTCAAGCCTCACAGCTACAGGGGGCTGGAGCTCAGGGCAGCTGGGCTATGCTCAGCACATTTTCAATGATGCACAGGGTCATACACAGATTAGTTAACCTCAATTTATCAGCTCATACACATGGAGCCAATAATCTCAGCAGGGGAAAACTATTACTCAGATGCCCTGGTTCAGTGAGTAAACATGGTATGTTATCATGAAAGCTCCAAACATTGAATGTTATACAGCATCATGCTCTTTCAAATCAGGGTCTCACAGATGGCCTAGCAATCAAGAGAAAATGACAGCAATTGGCAGGCTTACAGGTTTTCTGTTACAGCTACTTGGGTTTCCAAGTTGTGGCTTACAACTTGCAGCTTCAGGGGGCTAGCAAGGTTGTAGATGGCTCACAGATTATGCTCAAGATCAAGTCAACAGAATAACTCATGCAAGGGATGTCAACAGGGTTTGTTCAACTACTTGATTTTCACAGGTGATAGCTCAAACTTGTAGCTTCGTGGGGCTAGCAAGTGAGCGTGGTCCGGCATTCAACACAATGGTCAAACAAGCAAGCAAGTATCATTCATTCATTCATGTATGCGAGTTTGGGATACATTACCACCAAAAGATAACTGCTGGGTTTAGGCAATTCCACCCTGGTTTTGCTGCTCTCTCCTCTTCCTTGGTTGCACAACTTGCTCCAAAAGTACCTGCTAGCTCAGCACAAAGATCTCAGTTGCCAAAACTTCACAGCTAAAGCAAGAAAGTACTAATGCTAAGGCGGAAATTGAACCACGGGATGATATTGGTTGACACTATGTTCAATGATGCTTCAAACAGCAGAGTAAACTGAAGGGTTGTGGAAATTGAAAGCTTACAGGATGTGGGTGAAGAATACAGAATTAATCAGGAATTATACTAACAATACTTAAGCTACAGATGCAATTTTACAAAAATTAAACTCAGTTATACAAGCAATAGAATTACAGACAAAAGACTTTTGACAAGTATTTACGGCCCGAGAATGAAAAGCAAAGAGAGAGAACTATGGAACTAAATAGCTAAGTTACTCTAATAAAGTGCTAAACATAACAATGCAAAGAAGAAATATACAGAGATGGATTGAAAATCAGAGAAAATAAGCACAGAAGAACAAACAGCACACTGCCAGTTCCCCGGTAACGGCGCCAAAAACTTGATAGGAGTTTAAAAGTGATTTATCCTACTACTATGTCTAAACCGCAAGTGCACGGCGCCTTTGGAGGCGTGGCAAGTCACGGTCGAACCACGTAGAACCTGGGTGTGCTTAAGATGATCTAAAGGTTCTTAACTGATTTTCTACTCAAGTGGCAAGGTTGTAACACAAAGGAGATCTGTTTGGTGTCGAAACGACAAGTCTGTGTAGCTGTGATTGTTGTGACACTAAGCTAAGGTATTAATAATCAAAGGAGTTGTAATTGTGAATTGAGAGTACTAGGGTGACTGAATTCACCCCTAATCCTATACTAAGGTAACACACATCAAATTCTAATCTTATAAATCCCCTTGGAAGTTTCGGGTGGAAAATTAGGCGAATTGAATTCACAAATCATCCCCTAGTATTGGTTGTCTTCTTACAGTACAACCAATCACAGGAGATTTGCTCAACAATTGGCTAATGAACCTTATGCAATACAACAATTAGACTAAAACTCAGATGTGAATTAACTTCATATATTCAATAGGGGTTTCATCAACACCCTAGCTAAGTATTTTAGCACATCATGCAAAGAGATAAAACTGAACTTGAATTAAATTCTAACATTCAACCCTAAAAACAGACTTCAAAAGAACTAAAAATTAAAACTAAAAACTGACCACCATCCCTCTTTCCTCAAGAGCAAGCTTTTATATCTCACAAAACAACTCAAAAATACCGAATACCCGTACCCCATACCTCTTCTTTCCCTCACTTTCCTATGAATTGGTCATGCGGGTTGGTGGTGAAACCCTAATCCCAACTGCCTTAACCCTAGCTTCTAGGGTTGGAGAAGCTAAAGGTTGAGACAGTGCGAACTAGGGCATGAAGATGGCTGCAGAAGCTACTGGTGGAGTTGTTGGTGATGATAAGAGATGGAGTGGTGGTGGTGGCGATCTCTGCAAAAGGTGAGGGAGGTGAAGGAGAGGGGATGGGTTCTGCAGGAGGGTTGCTCAAGAGAGAAGAAAGAGAAGAAGAAGAGAAGAAATGAGTTTTCTCGATAGGGTATAGGGTTAGGTGTTTTTGTTGTGAAGCAGGTGTAGCGAAGACCGATGAGGATGTTGTAGCGAGCGTTGGATCTCGGCGAGGAAGATCTGAACGGCTGAGGAAGAATTGGGGCGATTTGGTGTGCGGCGGGAGTATCAAGACATGATGTGAGCGATGGAGTAACAGTAGGATGTAGCTAGACGCGATCTGAACGGCTCGGGATGAACGGGTTCGGATCCGGGTCATGGGTAGCTCTAGCCCATGTCTTCCTTGTTGGGTTGCAACTGATTCGCGCGCGGGCTTTGGCTATCTTCTCCATAGATGCTTGTCTCCAATTCTTTGCTCCTTTGGCTCCTCAAATTCTCCGAACTTTATTTATTACCTAAAAACACAAAATTAATTAGTACAAATATTTATTCTTGAAAACAAATAAAACACGAGAACTGGGATAATATCTCGATTTCTAAGCGCAAAAGATGAGTAAAATGCCAATAAAAAGGTGTATAAATATGCACTATTTGGCACTCATCACATGCTCGGCCACTAGGGCCACGACTTGGTAAGAAAAGCTACCAGCGGGCGTGTTGGCATGTGCCAATGGCACGCTCGGCCATTAGGGCCCGGCACGGTAAGGAAAGCTACCCGGCGATGCATGTTGGCATGTGCCAATGGCATGCGTGGCCAATTTGGCCTAGGTTGCATGGTTTGCAAGTCTAGGCACGGGCGCTACTTTGGCATGGAGCGGCTAGGGCCAAGGTAAGGGTGTTTGGCTTGGCGTGGTGTGACCAGCGTAGATAGGGCCAAGGCAGAGTGCGTTTGGCATGGCGTGGCTAGCTTGGGCTAGGTGTGGCTGGATGATTTGCCATTGGCACAGAGGTGCGTCTAGCATGGTTGGCATGCTTTGGCGCGTTTGGTATGACTAGCATAACTATGGCCAAGGCAGAGTGTGTTCGACATTACGCGGCTAGCTTGGGATAGGTGTGGCTGGCATGATTTTCCATTGGCATAGAGGTGCGGCTAGCATGGTTGGCATGCTTTGGCGCGTATGGTGTGACTAGCATAGCTTGGCCAAGGCAGAGTGTGTTTGGCATGGTGCTGCTAGCTTGGGCTAGGTGTGGCTGGCATGATTTGCCATTGGCACGGAGGTGCGGCTAGCATGGTTGGCATGCTTTGGCGTGTTTGGTGTGACTAGCGTAGCTAGGTCCAAGGCAGAGTGCGTTCGGCATGGCGCAGCTAGCTTGGTCTAGGTGTGGCTGGCATGATTTGCCATTGGCACGGAGGTGCGGATAACATGGTTGGCATGCTTTAGCGCGTTTGGTGTGACTAGCATAGCTAGGCCAAGGCAGAGTGTGTTTGGCATGGCGCTGCTAGCTTGGGCTAGGTGTGGCTGGCATGATTTGCCATTGGCACGGAGGTGCGTATAACATGGTTGGCATGCTTTGGCGCGTTTGGTGTGACTAGCGTAGCTAGGGCCAAGGCAGAGTGCATTTGGCATGGCACGGCTAGCTTGGGCTAGGTGTGGCTGGCATGATTTGCCATCGGCACGGAGGTGCGGCTAGCATTGTTGGCATGCTTTGGCGCGTTTGGTGTGACTAGCATAGCTAGGGCCAAGGCAGAGTGCGTTTGGCATGCCGCGGCTAGCTTGGGCTAGGTGTGGCTAGCATGATTTTCCATTGACATGGGGGGAATTAGGGTTTTGTTCGTTGTAACCTTAATTTGAAAAAATACCCCCTATTAGTTACTGACTACATGCATTGAATGTTCTAATAAATGTGTCACCGGTGACATTAGGTTATTCGGGGTTTTACGATTTTACCCTTTGTTTAAAAACCACCATCAACACCTGCATACACCTTTCAATACATTCATAACCACACTCAAAAACAATTTCTTCAATCTATGCATATCACATTCATTCAATTCATCTCATATTCATATAACAAAAGAACTGAAATTTCTCTAAGTATACCAAACCTTTTTTTTTTTGT
Source organism: Papaver armeniacum (assembly GCA_023531295.1). Classification (NCBI taxonomy): domain Eukaryota; kingdom Viridiplantae; phylum Streptophyta; class Magnoliopsida; order Ranunculales; family Papaveraceae; genus Papaver; species Papaver armeniacum. The sequence continues at coordinate 309,286 of JAJJWW010008807.1, forward strand.
TAAGTATCAAATTTCTAAAGGAATACATGGAAGGTTCCAAATTTCTAAGGGAACACATACAAACTTACTAACTGCATACAAAACTTGAATACATGGAACTTACAAATCTTGAAGATCCTTTGTTCTCTACCCTTTCTGATGAAATAGAGCATCATTCAAATAACCGCAACTAGTTCATTAAATCCTTTGCAGGCTTGCTTTGTTGAAAGCTTGGGCATCAGAAAACTCAATGTAGGCAATCCTGCAAAATACAACAGGCAGCATTATTATGACAAGTAAATAGCACTAACTGCTATAGGTACCCTCAATAAGTCAAAGATAGATAATTGCAACACGATATTCCCAGCAACAAAATTCAAGTGTGGTGTTAGTACGAAAGAAGAATTCGATAAAAGAATTGATTACATGGAACTTACAAAACTTGAAGTTGCTTTGTTCTCCACCCCTGTGATGCACATGGGTCCTGACAAAGATGGGGCGGTGCACAAAGGTCATAAAATCTTTAGCAGAAACCACACTTTGACCAACGCTAAACCAACACATGGGTGAAAATATAATCTGCAGCTAAGTCGATGGTAAGAAAGCAGACCTGATTAATAAACGAGGGAAAATGATTGCCAAATTTATTAAGGGTCACTCTGGATTCTTGATCATATTCTTGCGTGATCATTCCAGCTGCATCCAGCAATGCCTTCCATGCATCTCCTATGAAAATGATAATCCATGTTGAATCAGTTGAAACATCTAAACTTAAAGAGGAAAGAAGAATATGGTGACCAGGAGAAGATGCAAAAAAGTCGAAAAGATAAAACTAGCTCCCTAAAAGAAGCAGCTTCAGGTGTGTCATTCGCATAACAAATTTATCCAAGTTAACTTCACCAATATTATTTTTTCAATTTAATATATTCAACATTATCTTATAAAGTTAATACTAAGTTTTCGTCAACCACCTGATGCCCTTGCAGCCAGTGAATAAATATACTAGAGATAATTCCTCAATAGGCACGATCTTATTTACTAGAGGATCAAACTGAAACAGGGCATACGAACACTTCAGATATACAAAAGAAACATATTTAACGCTATTTAACGTTAAAAAGAAACCTATTTAATGCAAGGTCAAAGTAACTCATACACAAGAACCAAGATATTTAAAGAAGTACACACAACCTAGGGAAGGAATATGTTCATGCCTGATAATAATGCTAACTGCACCGAAGGAAGCACTACCAATTTTTAGGGATTATCAACGGACCCTGGTTGTTGCTGACTGGGGTCGCAACGGTAGATCCCTATTGCAAAACACGGTGTTGCATTTTTTCGCAACGGCATAAGCTTGGTTGCGACTCTTGGTTAGCAACGGGGATTCACAACGGCAAGGGACGTTGCGAATTTGTTTATTCATAACCAATATCTGCCGTTGGTAAGATGTTTCTAATTACAGGAATACCCCTACCCGGAACTAAAATTTTATTGGTTCTGGTTCTAATTTACTGGTTCTGGTTCTAATTTAGAAATAAATCAAGGACGTTGCTAATTTTTTGCATTTAAAAAAAAAAGGTTAAATCTTCGTTGACCTGGTCAAATCCATTTCCCCCCCACATTTCCCCCCTGCAATTACCCTGTTCATCATTTCTACATATATACAAACTATGTCATTCATTCAGTGGACATACAAAACTACATTATGTTATGAAAAAAGGGTTCTTCAATTGAAGTTAACAAAAAGTACGAGTATTTGATACAAATGTATACTAAGTATCACAACAAACTAGTTACACATAGAAACGTACTTAGTTCCTAAGTTCAGTTCATAGAAAGTTCCGAAATTTCTAGGTTCTTCTAACTTAAATCACTATAATGAGATACTACATAAACTTACAAATCTTGCAGCTGCCAAGGGACCTAATGGATGCTGTTTTGTTCTCCAACCTTTTTGATCTCATAACAGAGCATCATTCAACTAACCTATGAACAAAGCATCACAAATTCCAAACAGATATCGCAGCGAGCGTTTATTGAGCCAATTTACTGTAATAATATATTAGATAAGTATATAATAAGAAAAATAAGACAACGGAAAAGAATCTTACAACAACTACAAGGAAGAACACCAAAGAATGGAACTAAACATGTCATGAACTCGCACTTGTTAACCCTCCAGAACCGTATGGTTTCTTGGCTATGATTTCTTTATTGCCAGCAGTTTGATAATTTCCTAGTGAAGTAAAAGTCCTTCCAACTACAATACCTTCTTGTAAATTGAAGTATAAGAAATTAGAAAACGAAGTCGTATAAACTGCACTAGTTTGTACACTTAGGCACAAATTTTGATCCATAAATATTTGTTGAGAAAAAAACAACACAATTGGAGAAGACTGCATACCACATTCTTAGTTAAGAGCTTATCTTTAAGAGCTTTGAGAGATGGTTCCAGGTCTGACAAAAGTGTGAACTGATTAATGGCTTTGTTTATATGCATGGTTGTGATGCGTTGATACTAGTCAACTCTGAACACAGAAACATTGGTTCAGAGATGGTTCCCTCAAAAAACTTCATGATAAGAAACCGCGAATCAATTGGATTGATAAATTGGTTCTTGAGTCGGAGTGTCCAGGGCAAGTCTCTTGTGCTGATATTATTGCTTTAGCTGCTAAAGAGTCAGTAGCCTTCACCGGAGCACATACATTAGGTGTTGGACACTGTGGACAGATTAGACAATCCCAAACGCACCAAAAACAATGCTGCCTCCGCTACCGATATGTTGGAAAAAGGTTATGAAGCTTTACTGAAGATGCAATGCCCAACTAGACTTCCTCTTAACAAACCTTACATTTTATGCCTAATGATATAACTCCCCTAACCTTTGATAATCACTACTACAAAGATACTCATTTACGACAGAGGTTTTATTGGTATCGACTCTAGCATCTCAAAGGACCCAAGAACATCACAAGTTGTTAAGTTGTTCGCTGATGATCATAAATACTTTTTCCAAGTCTTTGCTTCTGTATTTTTGAAGCAAACAACAAAATATGTGTAATCTGAGGTCTTGGAAGAAGAAAGACATAGATTGTCTTGTAAAACTACAAATTTAAAAGAATCTGAATTTGATTATAAATTTCACAATAACAGGTCAACATAAAAACAGAAATTAGAACAGATTAACTAGTTTATGTTGTTGGCTCAACTAAAAGATTCAGACAACAAGAAGTAGATGCATCGTCTTTAGAACTCGTTTTTTCCTACTGCTCGCCACTTGACTGGAGGAGTTGCCATAATCTAGAGATTTTCTGAAGTTCTTGAATAAACTGCATTCATTTTCTTTTTGTAGGTTACTGACAGACGACTTGTCGCCTCCTTTAGTTTTTCCTGCAATTGAGTTAATATACCAGGCAATACAGATTTTGCATCCTTCCACAATGCATCCACCACATACTGCCAAGATTCATTGTACAATCTTTTAATCCACCCAAGTTGTAGTACTTTAAAGTGATCCTCGAAACGTATACTCTCCCGGCTTTAACAATTCCACACACTTAACATTAACTTTAACCAACTCAAACTGCCTATCGCGTTCGCATCTATCATCTTTGAATCAAAACAGGTTCTTTTCATAAGCATTTTTCTTGCTGCACTTTATCATTATTCGCTGTTCTTGGAAACGCGACACATCTATATTGCCGCAGACCACCAACCAAATCTTTCAATTCACCTTCTGAAACTATTCTTTTGCTGTAAAGATAAAGACCCTTCAAGTATTTCTTGCAATCATCATGATTTGTAAACTTCTCCTTCCTCATGACTTTCTCAAAGAATCTGCAGTTTCGATGATAATCACCTTCATATAAAGACATCGCCTTATTGGAGTCTTCTGCTTCAACCCTTTTTGTAGATTTCAAAACCCTATTCTGCTAATCAGCACAAAAATCGTCCATGTTCTTCAGGCAAGAATATCACGTTAAATACATGAATAAGGTTTGAATGATCTTTGAAGATTTCCTTGATCTTGTCGTTGCAAAATTCAAATTGGTGGGGTTGTAAGTTGACGAGGACAAGTATTGTTTCATCACTTGAAGGAATTCATTGTATTTTGGTGTTTTTTGAACAACTTTTATGTAAGAAAAATAAATCTTCTTCTCTGGGACTCTTCATCTCTGCGTTACATGGAAACCACCACGGGTGTCCGACACGGACACGTGTGTCCAGTACGGCAATTCTAAAAATTCATGATACGAGGACACGACAGTAGTACACATAAATAAAAATATTACTAATAAAAGATATTCAGAAATATAAATGATGACACAATTCTAATGTTAATTGTCCATTCATAAGTTCGTACTCTCGTGAACAAAAGTGAGTACTAAACAACAGTGTAGTATTGCAGACAATACTTACATTACATCGTTAGATTTTGATTATATTTCTTACAAAAGGTTGGTCATAATAAGCCAGTACTAAGGTCTTACTTCAATACGAATACTAGTGACGAGATTGCAACTGGTCCTCGACTAGGGCTGCACAACGGTCGGGTCGGTTCGGGTTATGACCCTGCTGACCAGCACACCGTAGTAGTCGGTTATTTTAGAGGCAGCCCCAACTAAGGTAAAAGTTAAGAATTGGGTCGGTTTTGATCCGACATATCTTGGGACGGGTCGGTTAGATTCGGTGATCGGGTTACCGAACTGAAGTAGAACGATCAGGCAAATTAGAGGCAGCAACAACAGAACATTGATAGATCAATTTTAATGACATTCCTGCAACGATTATACACAACAATGAACGATTGTACACAGTATTAAACATCGCAACCCCCAAATTTCACCAATCATTCAATTAGGATTTCTAATTAACCAAACTACAGAAATCAACAATTGAGATACCAAAAGTCAAAATCAACTAAACCCTAATGTTTGATTAAACCCGATTTTGAAGATACCCAGAGATATATAACCCCAGATCTCAAATTTGAGAAATTAATAAAACCGATCAATAAAGCCTTCCACTTTCAACTGAAATCAACAACACTTGAAGAAAATGAAAGTGTTTTGATATTGCTCGACTTAAATATACCACTAAAATATTGTGTGGTCGCTGGTTTAACGGATTTCTTCATTGAATCACTATTGCTGGTTTAAGATATGATGCGGACGATTTATTCTTTTTTAGTGATCGTGGTGGTGATGTAAGAATTAAGAAGCAGATGGAAGTAACTTAAAAAAAATGGATGGAAGGAGCTTGTGCTGGTCCGAAGAGTGGAGAGAAAAAACGTTGAAGATGACCTAGGGCTCCACTCTTTATGTTACTTACGTAAGGTAGGGCAATTATTATTAACCATTGATCTAAATGATCTAACTTAGGATTTTATTAGCCACTGATCTAAGAGATCGGTCGGTTATGGGTGAGGTCGGTCGGTAGCTATATACAACCGAGTAGCACCGTAGATACCTCGGGTTTGGACATCATTTACCGTACAGGGTCGGAGAGTATTTCAGTTTCGGATTGGATCGGTCATTTTTCAGGTCGGATCGGCCGGTTTTGGCGGTTTGGTCGGTCCATGTGCACCCCTATCCTCGAACTCAACAGTTGCATTCTCTTCAATGTCTTCATCAAAATATGAAGGATCTAAACTAGGCTCATCCAAAGACAGTACAATATCTGATTTTTGTGAGATATTTATGTTGTGGTTGGTAGTTGTCTTGCTAACTTGAGCTCTAATTAGAACCACACATGTGGCGGCTACATTGGATTTTTCTAACTTAAGCCTTCTATTTACTACCACAGACTGACAGAAGTATTTTATGTCAATAAAGTAATAATTTTGAATTGCTTATTATTGAAGCAGTGTCCAGGGAGTGTCAGTGTCAGTATCCGTGTCCATACGGACACGAGCATACATTTGAAGTTTCCGTGTAATGCAACTTCATCTTCATCGACTCTTAATCAAAACTGAACTAAACCTTGATAGTTGATCACAGAACCCTTATTTCAGAGAGATGGAAAAGAGAGAAATAAAGATCGTAGTTGAGACAGTATAAAAAGAAAATAGATTACTTGAAAATCATGAAAAAGTTAGGGTTTTAGCAATTGGAGTCAGGGATGGATTTTGGAAGTTCGATTCAGAAATGGGTTTCTTGGTGATCAAATTTTGGAAGTTTTGTCGTGGGGCTTCTTCATGATCAAATTTGCGATGAACACGAGTGGAATGAAACAGGATATTTATTTTGCTTGGGGCGCACCTGGAATAATTCAAAAGGCGCCATTAAATATGTTCCAAGCAACGTAGTCAATTCTGTGTTTCGGTCCACTGGGACAACTTTATGTCGTGGAGATTCTTGGTGAAATCTGGAAGTAACTACGGAAACTTAGTTTTCGAATTTTATTATTTTATACTCGTAGCATGTATGTCAAACTTTTTCAAACAATTTTCAAATATAATTGTGTATAGATATAATGAAAAACCACCAATTTTTAAAATAAGAAACAAGTCTTCTTTCAAAATAGTAAAAAACCTAAGATCCATACAAATTTCAAAAACTTCAACGAAAACTTATGGCTAATTCCGCCCAATTGGGACGGAGCCAACCAAAATTCAACTGAGAATTCCGTAATTTCCATCCAAAATCCGTCTCGGCGAAATCAAACATTTCACTACCTTTTATGGAAAATATCGGCCGAGATTGACTACAATGGTTCGAAGACACCCGGTTAATATGTTAGATTTTCACAAGTCTTTCTACCTGTTTTGGAGTTTGGATACTCCATTAGAAGTTACTTTTCGGCTTAATAAAGTTGAGAAGTCCAATGTTTGTTTAGCAATGCCTATCTTCACATCGATAATTATATGTTTAATTTTTGAACCTTATGAGTATTCTAAAATTTTACCCCCTTATTGTTTTCTGATTACATTCAAAAGAAAAAATTCCCAAAAATCCAAAAAGAAAACAAGCATAACAAATAAAAAATTAGACAAAGCGATTATATTTTATGTGATGTGTTTTATATCCGAATCAATACGAGGGGTTAAACAAGATTTTGTGGTGGTGTTGAAGGCAACTGATTTTGACGACATGGTGATGGGTTAAGATTTTGGGCGGGAGACTGTTGTTTCTTGATGGACAATGTGTATTGGCGTACGAGTGGTGTTTGGTTCTTGTGTGGTGGTTGGCTCTCTGCTCAGAGCGGCCAACAACAAGCCCGACTACCTCTTGAGAATCGTCCCACATTCGTCTACGGGAAAGAAACGTTTGGTTCCTGTGCCTATCTACTGAGAAGGTATCGATTATTGTCCCTCGAAGTTGTGAATAAGTGAAACCACACTGGCGTATTGTGAAGGGGGACTCCCTCCGTAGCTACGCATGCAACAAGATTGTGAAAGGGGGACTACTCCCTGTAGCCCTGTATCTTGGGCAGGGGTATAGTGGGGTATGCTACTTTAACAACCGCGAATGTGTAAACTCACTAGAGTAGTGTGTTGACTTCCTGTTCCACACACAACACTGAATGTGCAAAGGACTTTCAACTGTCTCTGTACAGGTTGCTTAGGCAGGCGAGCCGGCGTAGAAACTTAGCCATATTTTAGGAGATAAGATCTTCACGAGATATTATCTCCGCTCTACCCTGACTTTCTCAGGACTATAGAGCTTGGTTATTGGTGATGGGTTAAGATTTCAAGGCTACTTCCCAAAGCCAAATCTTATCTAAAACAAATGAGTAGTATTTTCCTTTAATGTGGAAAAGTAACTTAATTAAGAAAATTTGGATACATACCTTCCCCTTCTTTTTCTTCTTTTTGACTAAAGTTAACTTGCAATTTATGTCCATGCCAATGTTGTGTACTGTGGTAAATTCATTGGATGACTAATATTAGTGATTTGGCTTCGGAACTCATGAGCATCATACTTTTACCGATTGAAACATCCCTATTATTCACAAAGTTCACTTGCTGGATAGATATGTGAATTGTGAATCACTATTGATTAGAAGTAATTGTAAATTTTTAATAATTTTTGAAAAATGTATTTTTAACACTGATCAATATTCAAAAATAAAGGATGAACTTGCATAAGGAATACAAAATAAATCCAAATGTTATCGAACCATAATATCATACATTTTAGATATAAATTGATTTCTTTAATCGATGAAGCATTTAGCTTTGGGTGACAACTAAATCTTGATTCAAATCCTCATACAAGTATGTAGTTGTTGTTTTTCTGGATCTTGAACCGATTCTGTGAGTTAAAATAGGCTCTTGTGAAATGAGACTCGTACATATTCGTCTTTGTCCTTAAGGAGGATTAGTTTTCTTGCTTACATGTAAAAAGGAATTTCACGCACAAATAGTAAAAGAAAACAGAGGCCCATGTACATAAGCCATCAATGATTTTCACCGATTTAGTTAACAGATAGAAGCAATACAAATTTGCACATCGATTATATGTTCAATTTTTTAGCCCTTCGAGTATTCTAATGTTTCATCCCCTTATTTGTTTTATAATTACATCCAAAATAAAAAAATCTCGAATATAAGAAGAAAACCAGCAAAACAATTAGAAAGTTAGACAAAGCGCTTATATTTTATTTAATGTGTTTTGAATCTGAATCAATACGAGAAGTTAAATAAGATTTTGGGATAGCGTTGAAGGAAGATGATTTTGACGACATGTTGATGGGTTAAGATTTCAAAGCTACTTCGCAAAGACAGATCTTATCTCAAACAAATAGTCAGTATTTTCTTTTATTTTAGAAAAAGTTATTCAATTAAGAAATTGTGATCACAAACCTTCCCTTTTTTTTTGCCAAAGTTAACACGTAACTAATCTATTGATTCATGTTTATGTTAGTATAGAACCGTGCTAAAGTCATTGGATGATAGCTAGAGATCTGGCTTCATAACTCGTCAGAACCATATTTTTACCGATAAAAAAGCCTGTTATTCACAAAGTGCGCCACGCTAAAAATGTGGGTGTTACACGAAGTGTTTTAGATTTATATCTTGTGAAATCACAAATTCTGGGATGAAGAGTACTTTGTGATTTCTTTCGATATTGTTCCTGGCCTATAACTCAAAAACTATAAAAATCAATAATAATAATAATATCCGGATAAAAAAGAACTATCAAGTAAAATATAATCTGAGTCAGAGTCGTAACGTAATACATATTCACCAAAGGAAATTTAAAATTTTTAGAGGAAGACTCTAGCCGCAAGTAGGACACAGGAGTGTCAGGATTAAGTTTTTAGTTTGTAGGAAATCTTTTATATATATATTGATGAACATGGATCGGTAGCTTACAAAAAAAGATGGGTTCGTGAACTAGTTTCCATGTTTACGAAAATCAAGCTTAACTTCTCCTTATATATTTTTCGTATATGCATGTGAATATTTGATTTTCACAAAAAAAAAAAAAAAAAGAAATGTGCAACCATATATTAGTCGAAAAATACGTCATGCACCAAGTGGTTCGTAAGGAATAATGGTTAAGCAGTTCTTGAATAATCTAGCGTTTCGTAAATCAGAACCTTTTTGTATATGATAAGGTCGCGAACTATTCATAACAGTTTATGTGTACTTAAATACAAAAAAATTCAAAAAACTTCCAAAATCAACCAAATTGTGAACTACATAATTCAGCTTGTATACTATTGAAAGAAAAGTTATCCTAAAAAATCTCAAAATCAACCGGTTCTCGAACTGAAAAAATTGGTGCAGGAGAGTTAATTAATTTATAAGTTCAAGTTGGTGTACTGAGTAAATATATTAGTTTGTAAACATAACAACTAACTTGACAACTCCTCGTGAAATTGTTAATTCTATAGCAGATTTCATTTTGATATGGCACAGCGGAAACGATTTAGAATAAACCGACACGCGGAGAATCCACTCCGGTAAACAGGACCCAGTAATGATAAACAACTCCAATCCAGGAGCAAAGTGACGAATAACGATCAATGATTATCAAACTCTCAAAGAGAATAAAACAGGCTTTAACCCAAATGTATTTTTATTAAACGAGCTAATCCAAGCTAATTACAATGATAAAGGAAAAGGCTATTTTTAGCCTCCTAACATTTAACCTAGAAATCTAGAACATTTCTAAAGCATATATTATTCTCATAAAACAGGATAAATCCAATAAAAAAACTAATTATCCTAATAATAGAAGAGTTATTCATGACGTTTCACTTCTATTAAGCTCTACACTCTCCCTTTTGTTTGCATGATATTTTGAATGAAACAGCCACCTTTAAATTCTTTGTAGACACTTCTTTTGATAAACTCACTAGTGATTGTGGTTCTGGCATTGTCTGTTATGATACATCAGGTGCTTTCGTTGGGTTCAAGGGATCTTATGCGGCTGGAATAATTGACGCAGAAGCAGGAAAGTGTAGAGTTGTTCTTGAAGGACTGGGATGGGCAAAGGATATGGACGTAGACATCATACACATCATATCTGATGCTGAGACAGTAGTTAACTCGATCAACAACATTTCTCTTTTAGTTAGATGGGAGCACTACGGGAAAAATCATCATTTACAACACCGTATTAGGGTTGTAGTACCCCTACTACAACGCTTTTTTGTGTATTGTGTAGGTGGGGTATTGTAGAAAGTCCAAGATTTTCTACAATACTTGACTAAGTGTTGTAAAGGGTGATGTGATTCATGGTTCCACAATATTTTGCCAAAGTTGTGATTCTCTTTCGATTTTTTTAGAAAGCCTAACACAACCCTTGCTTGTTGTTGCAGGAATATCTTGGACAACACAAGTAGTGTATCATGGAACTATGTTGTACAACACATAGTTGTATTGTAATAAAGTATTTCACAATATCTGGCTTATGTAGTTGAAAACTTGAAGACAACATCTATTAGTATTGTGAATACAATTGTCATTACACTTCCTAGAGTTGTGCAACTGCACTAAACAACTCCTACTTATATTGCAAGATTTATTTTTACAATCATTATGCGGAGTAGTAAATTGTTTTAACACAACACTTATTAGTATTGTGATTATTACAGTCACTACACTTGGTTGGAATTGTAAAACCACCATGATACAACTATACTATGTGTAGTAGAATTTTTTGAACACCACTCTTACTAGTATTGTAGGACTATCATGGACAACACAAGTAAGGTATCTTAGAAACATATAAAACAACTGTTATTATTATTATTAATAAGATTTTCACGACACTTGTATGAGTTGTCGAACTATCTTGGACAACACATAGAACTATCTTGGACAACACATAGTTATATTGTAAAGATGCTATTTCACAATATCTTGGTTGGGTAGTGGAAATCTCTAACACAACACTCTATATGTGAATAAGGCCCAACATATACATTTCTCTTTTGGCACTGTTTGTGTTGTGAAATGTGATGAAACAACTAGATTAAATCGAAACATAAACAGGGCCCGAAGTGAAAGATTTATTCAAATTAAACTAAACCCGGTGTAATCTGAAGATTCATTCACATACCCATGTGATATACACAAAAACATTTACATACCCATGTAATATACACAAAACATACAAAAAAAGTGGCAGTGATGATGTTTGTTACGATGTTTGTTACGAAAAAGTGAAGTCTTCCACAAAAGATCAAAGATGATTAAGAAAGTTTACTCGTAGGAAATTCGATCCTTGGGCCATGTGATAAAACCTGAAACAGCCTTCACCAATAGATCGACTTCAAGTCTCCTTGAAGATAGGAGCATCCTCCACATAAGCAACCTTCACACATACAGAGTAGGCTCCAAAACCTATTGGCTTTCCATGTATCTCCTTACTTGGATCTGTTTCAGCAATCTCAGCCTCCGCAACCACTTCGCCCTCCTTGTACCAGCTTAACAACTTGCAAGCTTGGAATCTCTCTGGCACTTGGACCTGACTTGGAGTGGTATGAGTCGAGTCTCTTACATCGCCGAGAACAGTCCCACTAGTGCTAGCCTCCCAGTTGTTCTTTGGCTTTTGGACTTGACTGCGAGAGGGTGAGACTCCATTGCAAACACATCTTGAGTTCCTTTCCTATATTAAGACCATATCAGTATGTGGGTCACAATCAAGTTTGAATTCATCATGAAAATAAGAACTAATCAAGTTTAAATTCTCACCTCTATCTCGCACTGCACCCGACCATTGATTCTCTACAGGATTCCGACACTCTCTAATCAAGAACTTATAGTGGGATGGAAGCAACCTTTTTATGTGTCGCTCCAAAACCAATTCCTTTAGGTCTTCTGTAGTTTTGTCCTCGCCAAAGGCCTTTGCAAGAATATCATCGCACCATGCTGCATGCTTGAGCTTTTCAAGTTTCTCTGTTTAATTGTGTAAAACATCGATATTTTCGCATTTTTAAAGCGGACACATAAACCACACAAAGGAAGAGGAGAAGATTTCTTACAAAAGCTTCTACAACACCAGGATGTGGAATCTTTCCTTTCTATTTGTATATGACCACGTTTCCATAAACCGACTTGATCAATCCCACTTTGGTTGTGTTTAGTTCTTTTTTCTCCGCCAAATAAATGTATCAATACATGACAATCATCAAGAATAGCATAACAACATGGAATTAAAGTCACGATACATGCTAATAAGAAACTTCAAGATTTCTAAGATACAACCTTGTAGAGAATTGTGAGATGTAACATGTTCAAATGGTATCTAAATATCCGATAATTCGCTTTTAAAATATGTACACATTAGTGGCTTAGTGTGGGCTTTGAACTCTAAACTCTTAAGGAAGTCAACAACCAAACATGAATATTTGATATGAAACTAACATGAAAACAAACGCTAGATTACAACAATTAAATTAAACCACAGTCGTGAAATGAAATTATCCATCATAAACAGCTTTACAATCCACAACCAGTTAAAAGGCCAGAGATCAACCTATACGAAATTGCATAAGCATCTAAATTTTTGCAATTGCATAAATAATGTCACAATAACCAAGCAATTATATTTAGAACGATGCAATAGCTTTCACGTGGTGAACATACCAAGGCCTCCTCCAATCGAGCGAAACCACGTCGACTTATGGTATGTGGGGTGTTGTTTTTGCACGCTTTTCTTGCATTTTTTTTCTTTTGACTCGAAAAGAAAAATAGAGACATCATCATTCGACAGGACTTTTAAAGTTTTTAATAAAAATATACAAGTCATTCATTATAATAGAAAAACTTACTCGAAGTCAATAGAGTCTACATGTTTCACAAATTCGTCCCATTGCCTAACCTGTCATGGTCTGGGCGTTAGCTTTTCCAGCCGTTTCTTTCTTTCTTCCCCTTGAAACCGATCGATAACATCGATTACCAAACCAACTTTCCTTGACCTTGCTTCTCTAAGATAAGCTCCCATCTTGTTGAAATAGTAGGCTTTGTAACACTCGAGGCACAATGAATCGGTTCTACAAATAAAAGTAAATAATTTGAATTACAATACGCTATGAATTCAATAGTTGTTGAGTAAACGAAAAGAGATAAAGAGTTATGAACTACCGTACCATGACTACCTTCCATATGTTTTCTTTTGCTTCAATAGGGACACGTCTCCAATCCCTGAAAGTTAAAGGAAGTTTCCGAACAAGCAACCCTAGCACACTAGCCGATTGTACGAGAGGATCACCAATCACTGTTCATTAGCGTTGAAGGTAATTGCTCTCTTCGACACAACATCATCCAACTTTAGTGCATGCATCTGAGTTGGGCCACGTGGAACATATTTTCTTTTCTTCGCTTCTTTTCCTTCTTCACCTTTCTCATTACCAGACTGTTACCATTCTCCAGATCAGGCTCATCATCATTAACATTATCATTCTCTTCTTCCACATCAGGCTCCACATGATCAGAGTTATCATCCTCCTTTGACTTTACGGGTATGTAGATTTTCTTCTTCCTCTTCCTCTTCATCTTGCAAATCTGAAAGTGTGTCATTTGGATCCCTAAGTTGAACATTCGGACATGGGCCTGTCTTGCTTGTGTCAAGTTTCCGCTTTACATTCTTTCGCCCCACCTCATTTGCGTATCTCCTTTGGAGCTTTTAGATTGGGACTTGGTAGTTGTTGACTGTGTATGTTGAGCACTTTCAGATTGCACATTATTCTTCCTGGTAGCTTTTCTCTTTGTAGGTGGTGTTGATAGTGTAACACTTTCAAATTGTCGACGACGCTTTGGAGTTGTTGTTGCACATGGAGAAACTGCAGCACTTGGTTCTGTTCCCTTTGTATTCCTTGGTATTCCCCTTAATTGTCTTTGCATTAAGAGATGGTTCAGCATCATCTTGTGGTACCTTCTTGTTTCTTGGTGATGATCGCCTACATGCGGTTGAAAGAGATGGTTCTACGGACTTGTTTTGGTCGGCGTTTGCAACTCGAATTGAGCAAAGCACTTTCGTAGGGAGGCGTTGAGTGTTCTCGCTTGTTTTTCATCGCCAAAACCGTAGCTTAGTTAGTTAACATGAGAAGGTAAAGTAGCTTGTTAACCGAAATTGAGTTAAACAGTCTTTACCTTTATCGCAAACTTGGATGTCCTTCATATTTAATGAATCCTTGCTAGTCTCGCAACTTGGAAGTTAGCGGAGCACTTTGGATGGAGATGCATTATCGCTTGACTTCTTGTTCCTTGGGGATGATCGTGTATGTGAAATAGATGGTGTCGCAGATGTTTAGTCTTCTTCAACCGCAAAAACAATGCATAGCTTAGTTAAAATGAGAAGGTAAAGAAATTTTTTACACCGAAATTGAGATGAAAAGTATTTATACCTTTATCGCTAATCGCTTGACCGGCCTCTTCTTTCTTTGCTTCCTGCTAGTGTACATTATTGCGGTTATGCCTTGCAAAAATAGAATTCAACAATCAATATGGATCAAAAGCTAACACAAATGAGTTACATTATAGGCCATGATTATCATTAACTAAAGAGAAAAGAAAAACATTGTTGGCCTCGAAGGAGGAAATACAGGGTCTAATGCCTGCGGCTCCAAACACAAGGCCTCGGCTCACGGTGGCAAAAAATCAAACTCCATGCTTTGGGCACAAATATACTCACAATGGCGCATAAGGCAATTTAATTGAAATGAGCTAGAACACACAAATCATACACCAAGGATAGACCACAAGAGCAATGCGGTTAGCTACCAAAAATATCGCATACAAAGTCAATTTGAAAAAAAAAGTAATACACGATAAATTTATCATTCAAGATTATTGAGATGTAAAGGAATAGAGGAGCAAAAGATGTACTACTACGCCTCAAACTTATGCCCGAGTGCATGAAAATGTAGATGACAACATCCGAGAGAACATGGGATTGACATTTCCACCACAAGATATCAACACCTTTGGTATAGGTAAGCTTACGGTGACAATGTGATTAGCTAATTAGCCACCAAATATTTATACAAACTCCTACACTCAAACTAGTATGAACAAATTATCATATACCCAGCAGTAAAATTTTATCATATAGCAAAGTCCATGACCTTTTCTTGATCAGATTTTCATGTTAAGTTATTAGGAAGTAAAATCATACTAACTTTCGGGATTTATGTGTCAAAACAACAACAAAAAAAAAAATTATCATGAAAATCAAAGACCAAAATTGAAGAATCATCAAATTAAAGACAAAAATCAAAGACCCAATTTAAATTTCATCATGAAACAACAAAAATTTAAGTTGCATGAGGAAAAAAAAAAAATTATAAAATCCCTAAAATAGAAAACTGGAAGAGAAATTACTCTTAAAATTTGAGAGTATGAGAGATTCGAGAAATTACCCTGAACCCTGAGTCCCTTGGTGAGATCTGATTGAGTTGGAGAGATTAATCCTTTGAGTTTCTTTGAATAGATTGAGAGATTGCTTGAGTTAGGGTTTTACGAGAGATTTAGATCGAGATATTGCTTCCGAGTTAGGGTAATCTTTTGAGAGATTTAGATCGAGATACTGCTTCTGATGGAGAGATTTTTCATAGTGAAGAGGGTTTGGTGAGAAAGTTTTTTTTCTAATGGTGAGAGAGGGTTTTTCATAGTGAAGAGGGTTTTCTTTTTCGTTTTTTTTTTCTTTCAGTGATTTTGATGAAAATTTCGATGTGTTTAGAATTTGGGCGCGTCTACTGAAAATTTTGGGGACACGTTGCGGTGAAGACACGTTGCGGTGGTCCAAAAATAAATAATGTCTGAAAAATTCTCAAGCAGACACGTGACCAAATTCGGGCGGGCTTTTGGGCGGGTGAGACACAATTTTCTGATTGGTCTAACCAAAAGCATACAGATTGGTAAAGAAACACACTTTCTAACAAAACCAAAAGCCTTTTCCACCGTTAGATTTTAGTAGTTTTGCACCCCCTAATTTTGGTGCGTTAGATCATAGAAAATTACAAAAAAAACAACCATAAACAAATCAATGATTGGTCTAGGCCAAAGCATACGGATTGACAAAGAAACACACTTTTTACTTCTCAGAAACCTTAAACGAACACGAATTCGTCGACTTTGAGAAAGAAAGCTGCTCCGAGATCGAAACACGGCCATAAGAGGACCACTATATATCGAGAATTCGTAAGAACGATGAATCACACCATTTCTTGGTAAGATTCGAACTTCAAATGTGATATAACGGCATTCAAACTATGAACCAAGATCGAAACTTGGCGATGAGTGGACTGCTATAAGTCGGTAACTTCGTAAGAACAACGAATCCAGCCAGATACTGGAAAGATTCATTCCCTGTATATGTTAAACATACCCATTTTCGTCGACTTCGAGGAATATACCTGTTCCGAGATCGAAACTTGGCGATGAGTGGTCTTTATAAGTCGGTAACTTCGTAAGAACGACGAATCCGCCGGATACTAGAAAGATTCCTCAAGAAGATTCTGTATATGTTAAACGGACCCATTTTAAATCGACTTCGAGGAATATACATTCCGAGATCGAAACTTGGCGATGAGTGGACCTGCTATAAGTCGGTAACTTTGTAAGAACAACGAATCCAAACGGATCTTTGGAAAGATTCATTCCCGTATATGTTAAACATACCCATTTTCGTCGACTTCGAGGAATATACCATTCCGAGATCGAAACTTGGCGATGAGTGGACTGCTATAAGTCGGTAATTCGTAAGAACGACGAATAAAACCAGATACTAGAAAGATTCCTCGGGAAGATTCCTGTATATGTTAAACATACCCATTTTCGTCGACTTCGAGGAATATACCAGTCCGAGATCGAAACTTGGCGATGAGTGATCTTTATAAGTCGGTAACTTCGTAAGAACGACGAATCCAGGCCCGGATACTAAAAAGATTCCTCGGAAGATTCCCCGTATATGTTAAACAGACCCATTTTCGTCGACTTCGAGGAATATACATTCCGAGATCGAAACTTGGCGATGAGTGGAGTTGCTATAAGTCGGTAACTTTGTAAGAACAACGAATCCAGCCAGATACTGGAAAGATTCATTCCGTATATGTTAAACATACCCATTTTCGTCGACTTCGAGGAATATACCTATTCCTAGATCGAAACTTGGCGATGAGTGGATCGCTATAAGTCGGTAACCCGTAAGAACGACGAATCCGACCGGATCTTTGGAAAGATTCCTCGGGGAAGATTCCCCGTATATGTTAAACAGACCCATTTTCGTCGACTTTGAGGAATATACAGTCCGAGATCGAAACTTGGCGATGAGTGGATCTGCTATAAGTCGGTAACTTCGTAAGAACGACCGAATCCAGCCAGATCTTGGAAAGATTCCTCGGGGAAGATTCCCTGTATATGTTAAACAGAACCCATTTTAAATGTCGACTTCGAGGAATATACATTAGAGATCGAAACTTGGCGATGAGTGGACTGCTATAAGTCGGTAACTTTGTAAGAACAACGAATCCAGCCAGGATCTGGAAAGATTCATTCCCCGTATATGTTAAACATACCCATTTTAAATCGACTTCGAGGAATATACCTATTCTAGATCGAAACTTGGCGATGAGTGGACTCTATAAGTCGGTAACCCGTAAGAACCACGAATCCAGCCAGATCTTGGAAAGATTCCTCGGGAAGATTCCTGTATATGTTAAACAGACCCATTTTCGCCGACTTCGAGGAATATGCACAGTCCGAGATCGAAACTTGGCGATGAGTGGACTGCTATAAGTCGGTAACTTCGTAAGAACAGCGAATCCGGCAGATCTTTGGAAAGATTCATTCCCTGTATATGTTAAACGGACCCATTTTAAATCGACTTCGAGGAACTCGGTCCGAGATCGAAACTTAGCGATGAGTGGTGCGAATCCAGATGAATCTTTGGATAGAATCCTCGGGAATGTTTTTTTTTTTTTCCGTTTATATTTTTATTTTCTATTAATGAAATAATACTAATTATATTTATTATTTTTAATGAAAAGAAACGATTTATATAAATTAATAATTAATTAATACTAATTATATTTATTAATTATTAATTAAAAAAATTAATGATTTTTTTATTTTAATATATTCATCATAACATCATTCATTTTGTCTACAACCGTTAATTTTTTTTTTTTTTTTCCTTTATCTTAATATATCCATCATAACATCATGACCATCCATTTTATCTACAAAGTTCATTTCTTTTTTTTTCTTTAACCTGGTCGATTTCTTCCTTATCCTTTTCTTTTTCCCCCTCAACTTCATCTTCCCCATCGTCTTGACAGAGAGAGCAAGAACTTAACCTCAAACCCAGTTGCATCTTCGATACAAAGAAGCACCCCCATCACTCAACCACTGGAAACTTCATCGTCTACATCTCCAAAAGCTCAGTTTATTACCATCCTTTACAAGTTCATCGATCTCAGGAGATTTCTTCACCAACAGAAAGATGAAGATCGATCTGTAACCCATATCTCGACTTACCATCTCCACCAATTTCCCAAAGTTGAAGATCGATCCGTGACCCGATTTGAATTTAGGGTATATTTTATTTTTTTTGATTTTTGAATTAGGTTTGCTTGTGCATTAAATTCTGTTTTGAACTACATTTGCATTAAAAATTTGAAATTGATATCGACATACGAACAATTGATTAGATTCAAATTTGATTAAAATTTGATCTTGCCAAGAGTTTTTGATTTCGTCACTTCATATGTACATGTATTTCTTTTGGTTCTATACTTGTCACTTCAATAGGAATTGATTTGTTAATTGGATTTTAATTTTGTTGAAATTAGGCGTGGGGTATCCATAAACAGTGAAGTTAATCACCGAGTTTGGGGTAATTTTCTTCTTACCTTTCTTTCCTTAGTCATCATTCGATATTTGTTCCCTGTTTGAGATAATGTCTCACTTGCGCGCGAATGTTATAGATTGCTTTTTCAATAGTAGTTAACTAGTTTGATTGCGTTCAATTCGGAGTGCGAAATTGCATTAGATTTGGCCCTCCTGAGATATAACACTTCAAAACTGAAAACTATAGGTTCGCAGTTCTGCAACTTCTAAATCTATGACTGCATTGGCATGGTTACAGAATAATGCTTCTTTACCATTTGCATTGAAAAGATGACTCTAGGTAGGTAGCTTACACAAGTATCACGGACGTGGATCTGAGAACAATGATTTGGTTGTGCAATTAGGTCACTTTGTTGACACAGAATTTGATTTTCACCTTGTAGGTTTGTCAAAATGGTAGATTTGTCAATATGGCCTATTAGGGACACAAATAAGAATATTCACCAATAGTTTTGTTCATCACTATGGGTTGATAAGAGCATTCCCTGTGTTGGGAAATATGTTCTTACGAATTGAGTGTTAAAGAAACATGTTCCATTGGTGAGTTGTTGCCTGCAGACTCAAGGTCTCGGTCTGAGTTGATGCACCTGGGTGTTAAGTCAAGGAAGTAGATGGTAAATTTAAAGAAGTGGGGTGTTACAAGTACTCTGCCATGTTGTTCTGCACTTCATAAGTCAGTGCGCATAGTACTCTGCCATGTTTGGTTGATAGTGCGCAAAGTAGTTTGATTTTTCAGAATTACTGGAGTGGGAATACTAATCTTTGATTCTACAGGTGCGTGCGTACTATGCTGCCAGATCCACCATCCCAGTCTTGAACACTGAATATATATGCAGATGCCATAGAGTTCTTTGGAAGCTCTTAATTGGACAAGAAGTTAAAGTTAAATGACATCACGTAATTGGTCAAGTAACTACTGCTATAAATGAGTAGTTACTCCAAGTTTTCGATTCCCCATTTTGTATATGTAAATATCTTACAATCTGTAACTCCAAGTTTGTAAGTTAAAAAAAAAAAGAAATTTTTTAAGTTACAGCTTATGATTTGCTAATCCATAGTTCTTTACTTACGCTAGTTATCATATTTTGATTGCGCCGAGTGCCATTAATCTTTAATAAATTCAACATTCCAACCAAAGAAGTGGCTCAGTGTTGGTTGAGAAGGGAAATTCAAAGCCTTTTTAAGCTGGAAGAATCGAACAGTTTGCAGATTCAAGTCATTACAAATGATGAATAAAGATTGGGTTCATTGGCCAAGGTTAATATGTTGTTCACTTGTAGAACATTACATTCTTTACATTAGTTTTCCCTCTTGTATTACGTTTATTACCGTGCTTAATTGTTTCGTCGTTCTTTCATGTAGGGATGATCTTCCATATCGGGATGCCTTGCATAATTTCATAGAAATTGTTTGTCAAAAACTTGGAAATCCTTAGTGTTCGGTTGTCCTTGTGTTGATTGTAAAAACCTTGCTGTGCCACTTCCTCCTCAAGAAGTGTATTTTCACTTCTTTGAAACGCGGTATGGATCCTACATACACTGAGAGTGGTTTTTCACGGGAGATAAATGTCACTTGTAATGATGTACACCAAGATGGAGCA
The DNA here is from genome assembly GCA_023531295.1 of Papaver armeniacum. Taxonomy (NCBI): domain Eukaryota; kingdom Viridiplantae; phylum Streptophyta; class Magnoliopsida; order Ranunculales; family Papaveraceae; genus Papaver; species Papaver armeniacum. The sequence continues at coordinate 330,177 of JAJJWW010008807.1, forward strand.
ACGGGGGTTCATCTCGGATGTATGTAGATGCTTGATGTTGAAGTGATGCACATATCGATCGGGGACATGAAACTATACAAGACGAGGGGTTGGAAGAGGCGGACACACCGTTATATCCTAATTGTAACACACACACAAAGTTATCCATCTTTGTTGAATTGTATAGGCACAAGACAAGTAAATGGTTTATCTAGGAATTCTTTTGTGAACTTCTCAAGACAATTGGTTCCTTGTTGCCGCCAGGTCATTTGTCTTCCTTGCTCAACATATGAAGTGAAGAAGTCTTTGAAATCTTATCAATTGACTTACGAGAAAATACATGCTTGTGTGAATGATTGTTGTCTGTTTAGAAAAGACTTGAAAGATTTTGAAGAATGTCCTAAATGTCATTATTCTAGGTGGAAGGAAGACACATCTAACATGGACGATCTTTGACATGATAGACAAGCCCAAAAAGAAGATACCTGGGTTAAGGTCCTTAGATACTTCCCCATTGTACCGAGATTGAAGAGATTGTATCAATCGGCAGAGAGTGGTGAAAGATTGATATGGCACGCGACGAACAAGAGTAAAGATGGGAAGATGCGTCATCCAAACAGATTCTTTGGCTTGGAAGCACATAGATAGAAAGTTTCCGATTTCGCTTGATTCCCGTAATTTGCGTCTTGGGCTTGCTTCTCGATGGATTTAACCCATTTGGTGATCTTTCCCCAAGCCACGATTGTTGGCCGGTGATGATCGTGGTTTATAATTTGCCTCCTCGGTCGTGTATGCAAGGCGAAAACATAATTCTGAGCATGTTGATTCCAGGAAAAAAACAACCGGGTAAAGACATCGATGTATACTTGCAGCCCTTGATAGATGAACTGATTGAGTTGTGGGAGAACGGCGTGCAGGTATATGATTCGTTTACTAAAATGATTTTAACTTGAAGGCATTATTAATGTGGACAATAAACGATTTCCCTGCATATGGTAATCTATCTGGATGTACGTATAAAGGGAAGGCAGCTTGCCCTCTTTGCGGTGAAAATACACTTTCAAACTGGTTGCCATTTAGTCGTAAAACTCATTTTACTTGAATCATAGGAGATTTCTTCGTCATAATCATCCTCTTCGCGCAGAAAAAGACTGGTTTAATGGAGAGGTTGAGAAAAAGGAAAAGCCACTGTTATGTCTGGTGCTGCGGCACTTGAATGTCAGAAAAGTATTGTCAATGACTTTGGGAAAGCGGAGAAGAATGAGGAGGAGATAAGGAAAAAAAGAAAGAGGAAAAGAAGAAGAATAAAAAGAGTAAAGGGCGAGTAGTGTGGCAACAAAGGTGCTAATGTGGGTAATTCTAAGTGTGGGAAGAGGAAAAGGGCTGTTATTCTTGATGCGGCTAGTTCTGGTGCACCGACAATGAAACCGAGCTTCGGGTGTTTAACAAACGGTCGATATTTTTCGACTTAGCTTCTTGGAAGGTCAGTTCTATAAATTCAAATTTACTAATAGTTTGCAACTTCAAATTTACTTTTTTATGTCTCAACTTTTTTAAATTCACAAGTGTTCACCGAAATCATTTAGTTTGCTTAACAAGTCGAGTTGCGACCTTACTACAACTCTAAAATACCCGAAACTTTATTGGTAGCAATTTGAGACTTTATCGGTTTTTTTTTTCATGTCTTAACTTGTAGATTTTGAAATGTATGTTTCTAAGAATGAGTAGCGTAAGCAATATAAATATGAATAAAAATAAGTATAATATAATATAAATATAAATATAAGTAGCTCTTAGTGACCAAGTATGGTGGCACATCTTGTCTTGCAACTTGCTTTGTTTTCTCCTTTGGAAGATGGATGTGAATAAGGTCTTATTACTACGGCATCTTGTGTTGCACATCTTAGTGACCGAGTTCATTTTATCATGATTTTTATGCTAAGGTCTAATTTTTTAAGAAGTTGTTTTTCCCTTCTTCATTGTTTGTTTTAATTCATAGCTTAAGGTTTATCGTTTAAGTAAGTTGATAAAAAATTTGTATGGTTATGCTTAGAAAAAAAAAAGAGCAAACATTTTTGTTTATAGAGTTACTAATGTTAGGTTTTTTCCATCTTCTCGGGATGTATTACTACGACACAATGTCGATGTTATGCATACGAGAAAAAAATGTTTGCGAGAGTATCATTGGTCTTGTATTGAATATAAACACCAAAACAAAAGACGGTCTAAAATCCCCAATGATCTCGAAGAGTATGGGAATAAGACCAGAATTGCATCCGAGAAGAGAGAAATGGCAAAACGATCCTTCCACCAAAGCACCATCTTTGCTTAAATGACAAGGAAAAGGCTATATTTTATAATAGGATGAGAAATTTGAAGGTTCCATATGGGTATAGTTCTGATCTTAGAAAGCATTTCTCGAAAGATGGTTGCTTAGGTGTTCTTAAGGCTCATGATTACCATGTTCTTATGCAACAAATATTCCCCGTTGCTTTGAAAGGACTTTTACCTGTAGGGCCAAGGGAGGCGATTTTCAGGTTATGTTCTTTTTTTCAAGAAATATGCCAAAGGGCAGTTGATCTCCATAGATTAGTAGAACTTGAAGTAGAAGTTGCTGAGACTTTGTGTATGTTGGAGAGGTACTTCCCTCCGTCATTTTTTGATGTCATGGTGCACTTGACAATTCACCTAGCTCGAGAAGTGCGATTATGTGGACTGTACAATATCGTTGGATGTATCCGTTTGAAAGGTATGCCAATTTAATTTATATTACTTATATTATTTTGGTTTCATGTAGAAAGTTATGCCCTTTGTACCTTAGAGATAGTAATATTTAATTACTTGATAATTGTTGCATACGCGACTTTCCTAGGTATATGAAGATATTCAAAGAATATGTAAAGAATTATGCACTACCGAAGCTTGTATAGCCGAAGTGTTATCTTGGAATGGAGTGTGTTAGGTATTTTGATGTTCGTAAGGCCCAAGCAGCTGAAAGAGTAAAGCAAAGGCGTAACGAAAACATTCAAAGTGGTTCCACACCGGTAGCACATCCTCTTTCTAAAGGTGTCCAAGTGCGTATGGATAGTGAGATGTTAAAGATAGCTCACAGATATGTGCTTTTTAACACACCCGAAATTGACCCATATATGACGTAAGTATGACATTCATGTTCATTAAAAATGGTCTGTCAGGTTAATACTTCATTTTTAATTTTACTTTTGTCTTAGAATGCATATGGACGAGTTAAAATCTTGTTGGGAGGGCAATTACCGGTGAAGACGAACTCAACTCTATACTGATCGACACATTTGCAGATTGGTTTCAACAAAAGGTACGTGTAGTCCACTCTTAGTCAGATTATGCAGCTTAGTATAGTTTAAACACTTGGACATTTTGCTGCTACAGAAAACGCAAATACGTGTGATTCTGTTTCATTTTGTCACTTGGAACAATCCATGTTGGGCACAACATCACTATAAATCTAACTTCCCATGCTTAGATAGCAAATTTAATTATATTCTTATGTCCTCGAGATTATACATTTGTAGGTTAAAATGCAAATTAAAGAAGGCATGTCAAGTATCAAACATGGTAGAATGGTTGTCATATGGGCCGTTAGAAAGCTGCGTATCATATAAAGGCTTGCTAATCAATGGGTCTAGGTTTATTACGAAGGATGTTAAGAGAGTCACACAAAACAAGTGGAGTTTCAATTGAATCAACAACCTTAGTTGCGGGACGGTCGAAACTAGTGGGTTCTACGGTGTTTTAGAAGAAATTCTATTGTTGGACTACAATCATATGTTTCAAATTCCAATATTCAAATGTGATTGGGCTCACACCAGTTTTGGTGTCAAGGTAGAAGATGGCTTTACATTAGTCAATTTAAAACAACATAAGAACCAATACTGTAACGATCCATTCATTTTAGCAAAACAAGCGCGACAAGTTTTCTATTCTCGAGAGTCAAATGCATCTAACTGGTATGTGATGGTGAAACCACCACCTAGGGGTTTCCATGAATTAGTGGAATACAATGAAAAGCTTGAGACAAATTGCCAACCAGTGGATACTTGGCTCTTGGTTTACAAATGGATGACGAGAGCGAGAGCTACTTAAGAGAAGATGGTGAATATATCATAGTGGTTAGACAAAGAAGAAGAACAAAAAGAAGAAGAAAAGGAAGTTCACAAGTTAAGTCGGTATAGTGTATTTTTTTTCTTGTATTGAATTTTTACTATCATTGTCGCTCTTGTTGTATTTCCTTTACTAACACTAGTATTGTTCTTGCAAAATAGACATTTAAATGACTCCATTTGGGTGCTTAATTTATAAAATGCTAGCTCTGTTACCTTTGTAATATTTGTTAGAGTAAACACCCATTTTTAACTCCGCCAATGTAAATGATATATCATTTTGTTGCCGGTCTCAAGCCCGGATAAAGGAGGAGAGAAAAATGGACATGTCGATTGTTATGATTGATATATTGGCCCACCAATTTTTTTCGAAATTTGTATGAATTTTGTAGGTTTGCTGAATTTTATTTGGTGCTTTCTGGATTTTGCTAGGACTAGTTACTTATCCGGTTTTTTTTTTCTTTTTTTTTTTGTTGTCAATTATGATGTCATATGGGAATTGAGTTGGAATTCTGGTAGGATTGTCAAATTATCATTTTCTTCATTAGCGGGATTGTTAAAAGGCATATGGCGGCGAAGGAAATGCTCATATTGCTAGTCTATTTTTTTAAAAAACTGACCTCTTATGTTGCTACTTTTATTCCATTTGGGAATGTTGATAACTTTGATATTTGTGTATTAAGAGTGATATTTTTCGTTCGAGAAGGATTCGCGTTGTTTGTGGCTCATCACTTGCGCATTACATTTTGTTTTACAACACTTATAAAGGGTTGTCATAAAGTTAGTGTATAGTTAGTATATTAAAGAACCACAAAGTTGATGAGAACTGTGATACTGTAGGATGGTCAGTGGTGTAGACTTCCATGCCTGAGGCTCAGGATCGAATCCCCCAACCTCATTTTTTCGAACATTATATATTTTTACTTCAACAACACTTATAAGTGTTGTTTTAGGTTTCTATTTAAAAGAAAGAAAAAAAGCAAAACTTGTGAACTGAAAGGGTGGTTGATGAGCTAGACTTCCATGCAATAGGTTCATGTTCGAATCTCCCCTCTAACATATTTTTCATTATGATATTTTTGTGTTCTTCAACAACACTTGTGAGAATTGTGATAGGCTAAGTAACTACATATATGGAACATTATATATTTTTACTTCAACAACACATGTGAGAATTGTGATAGGGTAAGTCACTACATATATGGAACATTATATTTTTACTTCAACAACTGTACATATTTTTCATTATCATATATTTGTGTTCTTCAACAACACTTGTGAGAATTGTGATAGGCTAAGTCACTACATATATGAAACATTATATATTTTTATTTCAACCACACTTATAAGTGTTGTTGTAGGTTTCTATTTAAAAAAAGAAAAAAAATCAAAACTTGTGAACTGAAAGGGTGGTTGATGAGCTATATTTCCATGCAGTAGGTTCATGTTCGAATCTCCCCTCTAACATATTTTTCATTATGATATTTTTGTGTTCTTCAACAACACTTTTGAGTATTGTGATAGGCTAAGTCACTACATATATGGAACAACGTTGTTATAGCTAAATGTCGTCACAACTGTTTTGCTTAAGGAGTTGTCGTTTGTTTTCTTAGCGCAACCCTTGTTTCCTAAGGGTTGGCAGTGATGATATACGACAACTCTTCCTTTGAAACCAGTTGTAAAACATAGGACTTTCTACAATACTTAGCGAAGCGTTGTAATCTCCAGTTGTAGATGTATATTTTTCCTGTAGTGGAGAATAGAAGGATTATTCACTCTAAGATGTCTTATGTTAGTAGGAATTTTAACACCAACTTCTATCAGTGGAATTTTAACACCAACTTCTAAGATGTCTTATGTTAGTAGAAATTTTAACACCAATTTCTCTAAGATGTCTTAAGGTTATTTTAACTGGAGTGATTTGTCTTTGTGTGAAATTTCGCCCCTACAGGTGCATTTGGGTACATGATACTATTTACTAGAACTTATGAATCACGCGGAAATGGATTCCTTAATAAACAAAATCGGCTGACAAAGTATGAACGTGTCGGCAGTTTAAGGTTTGAAGTGATCCACAATAATGGGGTAGAATAGCTAGACAACGCATGTTTGTCTTGGAGTACTGGATGGAATCTTATTAGCAAAACTATACCAATTATATTGATGAAAGATTAAATATATTAATCCGACTTCCTACCTAATGAGCACACGTAATGACAAGGAAAATAGGTTGAGAAAGATGATGGAATCTGCCAATAAATTACAAGTTCAGTATTGCAAAACCAAAGCAATCCTTTATGATGATCTGATCCACAATTAAGGGGTAAAATCTGACCAACCCAGTGTTCAACTTCAGTTATAATGGATGGGAGATCAGAGTTTATATTTTCCCCAAATCAACAAGCACGGGGCAGTTAAGATGTAAATGCAAAATACAGTAGAAACTCTATAAATTAATGCGGTCGGGACCATCAAAATTTATTAATTAACCGATAAATTAATAAATATTAATTAATACTCCCTCCGTTTCTGGGAAAGAGATACTTTCACTTTTTCAACTCGGCCTATTTTTAAGCTAAAATGAAAAAGTGAAAGTATCACTTTTCCAAAAACAGAGGGAGTACTTTATTAACTTATGACTTTTGTTAAAGGGAGAGCAAAATGTGATCCGAGGAGAGCAAAAATCATAGTCAACTCACTAACTAGAGCCAACTCGGTATAGTTTTCCGACTAGGTCTTAAATATCCTTACTAATCACACAAACATTTAGAAAATGGTAAAAATAAAATAAAAATCTCCTCTCTTGTCATCTTCTTCTTTTATTAGAAAAGAAAAACCCTAACTTGTTAATTGGTTACGGTATTTGTTGATTTATGCCGATGTGAATAACTTTTTGGATTACCGCATGGTATGTTTACTTTGACACAATTTATGATGATACGAACAATGTCCGAGCAAAAGGACGATAAACTTCTTCCCTGAATATACTTACTTCTTTGAATGAAGCATCGTTAATTAAGTTGTGGACATGTTAATCGGATTTTTTTCAATTTTTGCAGCAGACAACATCTTTGTGTCTGGATTGAGATTTATAATTATAAAGGAATTCTTTATCATTTCGAAATATTGGTGCTTAGGATTAGTATTCAGAAGCTTCATTGAAATTTTCCCTTCCCATTAATGTGGATTGACGTCTGTATTTCAAACCCATGGTTCCATTACCATATGAATATGAAGTTCGTTCTACATTTATTCCCCATGATTTCATCAAACCCATGGTTCCGTAACAAAGTCAGTTCGTAATCAAAATTTTGTGGGTTACTATCACAAATTTGAAGATAAATTTTCTAGGGTTCATGAATCATGACTCTCTCACACAAGATGAAGAAGACTACCGACAATGTTTTAGCTTTCTTTAAACATGTGAGAAACGTGTGCGGCTAGTAAGGATAATTTAGTCCGAGTTAGAAATAAATATAGGGATGAGTCTAGTTAGCGAGTCGACTACGGTTTTTGCGCTTCTCGGATCACTTTTTGCTCTCCCTTTAACAAAAATCTTAACTTATAGATAAATTTCATATCAAATAATTAGTTTCTATACAAACAAAATACCATATCATATCTTTTATATTTCCTATATAAATACAATATCAATACCAAATCATATTTTTATAAACACAATATTCAATCATAAATTTTATTTCCTATCTAAACACAAGTTTAGACAATTTGGATGAACATGAGGACAGTGAAATCACTTAAGACTAGCAAAATTTGATCGAGAAGTTGGGCTATCACAATTCAATGAATGTCGAAGATGTCCCAAATTCTCAGGAAGAAAATGAAGTTACACAGTTGTTAAACGATAAAGAAATAATCGAGAACGTTATGGGAACTGATAAAGATGTGGAAGAAGATGACGAAAGTTCTACGATAGAGCCCCCTTCACAAAGCGAGGCTATTAAAGGGACAATCACATTGAATAATTTCTTACTGAGCTAACACCAAAAATTCTTACAATGATAAGAAAAATTAGAGATGAAATTCAATGCGATATTGATTTTAGCAAAACATGAGAATGCAGTTAAATCATTTTACAAAAAGTCTTCGTAAATCATTTGTTCCTCTTCCACCTAAAAACGAGTTCGGAGATGCGCCAAGAGTACTTCAATTAGCTAGTTTGTAACACCTATATATATAGGTGTTGTTATTTGTTGCTCAATACAACAAAACTTCGATTCTTCGTTTTCTTCTTGTTTCTGTCATCATTGCTAGCTAGTAGTTTTATAGTTTACAATAGTACCTCCCAACTTCTCCTTCAGTCATCATATCACACATTAATTCATAACTACTCAAGGAGAGATCATATATAATTGAAGAAGATTGAAAATGGAAAGCAAGTCCCTTGTTCTCAGTCTTGTGATGGTGTGGGTACTCCTAGTGGGCTTGTTCCTTGACAGACTCCGTAGAGGCTAAAAGTTCTTTGCAAAGACCTCTGGAAGGAAGAATTTGTTATAACGTCTTGCGAAAAACTGGCAAATCACGAAAGTTGTGCAGCTCGCTGCAGTTGTATAATCATTCGTGGGAAAAGATGCCAGAAGAGTACCCGAGATTGAACGATTTTCTAAACACGAGACGGTATGTAAAATTAACAAGTCATTAATAGTGTTATTAACTTATTGATTCTATTTGTTTAATCCAAGTTCTTTTGAACACTAATAGAAGTTGGTGTTGAAGAAGAACAAACCTACACCATATTGGAAGCGGAGACATATGCAACCAATGACACGCAAGTTGGGTTGTGCATCCTCTCTGATAACATAATCACTCTCCAAAATTCTATTGGTAAAATGATGAATATGCTCTTGTTTCGTTTCCTTTGAGTTTATTTTTGACAAACAAGGAGTATAGTTAAAGTCGGAATATTTAATTTAACTATATCTAACGCTAGTTGTGGGGTTTTTTTTTTTTTTTTTTTGGGGAACTATCAGGTCGTGCAAGTGAACTTGAAGAAGTTGTGCAAGAAACCCTGGAGCGTTGTTACACTGCATACTTCCATTTATGCAACAAGAAATCCAGCACTACAGTTGTTGCTGCGAATCCAACAAACAAAGACATGCCATCAAATTAGTCTATCTAACTGCTACGAAGTTCTAGCCGTCGTCTCATTATTAAGTGCTGGATGTTTTCTAATTTAAATAAGTGTCATTGGATGACAGAGTTGATTTCCTTATTGTGTTTTATTGTCTAGTGTTTCCTTGTGTCGCTTATTTCGCTATGTATCGAACAAGTCTAGGTTGTAATCAATCATCATATAAGAACGATCACGTTTGTTTGTGCTATTGAAATGGGCTTAAACTACTCTCAAGTTCTATTTATTTATTTTTATTGAAAAGGGTAGAAAAATAAAAATACAAATAAAAGAGATGATCGCTCTTGACCATAAGTGAGTTAAAAGAAAGGTGATATTACGGCCACTTGCGATTCGTTACTGAAATTCCAAAAGTAACACTTTCGACTTTCGGCCACCCGAGGATTTTTTTAGTTTGGTCAGTTAGTCTTACTCTTGTATTGGAATATTTGAGGACTCAGAGGATTTATGGTCCTCTCAGGAAGATAATCAAGGCTCAAATATCTCAATTTGGAATACCTTAATAAGAAATTAATTACAATCCAAAATCGCCTCCCAATTTACAATAAGGTCCCTAAAAGTGGTTTATGAAAACTAAAGAGCCCCAAAACGAATTAAATCATATAACTTCATCGACGTTTCTATGACGTGACTCCGCCGGCGTAAGGTTCATGTCCGAATGTTTCTGTTGGGATTGGAAGTTCGCGTATCCGTTTGCGTACTAGCGAAACCCAATTTTGGTCCGGGTATTTCAAGTATGCGTACACGTTTGCATACTTGAAGGTTAAAGTTCTAAAATCGGTTGCGTACATGAACATAAACATTTATATAATAAGGAATGCAATCTTTGCAAACCGTGGCTCTAATGTTCATGAATTGATTCACAAACCGATTTTGCTTCAATTATGTTCTTCTATACGTCTATGAGAATGTTTCAATTGAACAACTCTTTAACTAGTTTCATTTGAGTCATTTGAACTAGTTATGGTTAAGATGAACAAGGTTGATACGAGAGTAATCATATGGCTAACCCGGTTAACTATTATTGAACCAACATGGTGTACAAGTTTAGGTACGGTTACATAAACCTAAATGAGGGTACATTTCATTTGTGTGCAACAAGCTAAGTTCGATATAACGGTTGAAAGATATTAGCTTGATTGAATCAGGTTTTTCATCTAACGGTGAATATTAAATGCTTTGTTACCAAGGTAACTTAGATTGCAAACCATGATTTGAAACTATATAAAGGAGAACTCTAGCAACTGGGAAACCTAATCCCCACATTTATGTGAGTTACTAGTTGCATAGCTAGAGTCGATTCTCCTTTAACCTTAGGTTTCTATCGAGACCTTGTAGGTTAACGACTTCAATACTTCATTGTGATTGTGAAGCCAGACCCAACTATTTACTTTGTAATTGCGTGATCTGATCTTGCTGTTTCTATCGTGTTGAGTACAATTGTAAAATTGGCTCGTGATTAATTTCTTCGATATGATAGATAGAAAAGTAATCACAAACACCTTCGTCTCATCGTTTTTGATTCCACAATATCTTGTTTCGCTAGTCGACTAAGATTATTGTGAGGTGATTGACACTACACCAAATTCTGGGATCCGTAACAGAACTGAGCTGTTACTATAACGGGTTGTAACGGCGCTAGCCTTTTGCAAAAGTGGGTGTTATATTTTTTTTGTAATAGCAATGGGACCGTTACGAATTTTGGTTGTAACATCTCTCGTAACAGCTGTGATCCGTTACTATTTTGCCACGTGGTAACAACTCAGGGTCATTACGATTATTTTTTGTAATAACGCTGTCGTAACGTCCTGGAGCCGTTACTACGTGGCACATTGTGACTTCTTACAGCCGTTACGAACTTTTTTGTAACAACAAAAAAAATTACTGCCAGTCAACCTTGACCTGGTCAAAATTGGTCAATAGTGACCAATTTTGACCAGGTCAAGGCTGGCCGACAGTTTATTTTCTGTCGGAAAAAAGCCGGAATTCTAAATTCAATATCCTGCATACACCTTTCAATATATTCATAACCACACTCAACAACAATTTCTTCAATCTATGCATATCACATTCATTCAATTCATCTAAGATTCATATAACAAAAGAACTGAAATTTCTCTAAGTACCAAACCTTTTTTTTTTTTGTTAAGTATCAAATTTCTAAAGGAATACATGGAAGGTTCCAAATTTCTAAGGGAACACACACAAACTTACTAACTGCCTACAAAACTTGAATACATGGAACTTTCAAATCTTGAAGATCCTTTATTCTCCACTCTTTCTGATGAAATAGAGCATCATTCAAATAACCGCAACTAGTTCATTATATCCTTTACAGGCTTGCTTTGTTGAAAGCTTGGGCATCAGAAAACTCGATGTAGGCAATCCTGCAAAATACAACAGGCAGCATTATTATGACAAGTAAATAGCACTAACTGCTATAGGTAGCCTCAAGTAAGTCAATGATAGACAATTGAAACACGATAATCCCAGCTTTAAAATTCAAGTGCGGCGTTAGTACGAAAGAAGAATTCGATAGAAGAATTGATTACATGGAAGTGACAAAACTTGAAGTTTCTTTGTTCTCCACCCCTGTGATGCACATGGGTCCTGACAAAGATGGGGCAGTGCACAAAGGTCATAAAATCTATAGCGGAAACCACACTTTGACCAATGCTAAACCAACACATGGGTGAAAATATAATCTGCAGCTAAGTCATAGTAAGAAAACAGACCTGATTAATAAACGATGGAAAATGATTGCCAAATTTTTTAAGGGTCACTCTGGCTTCTTGATCATATTCTTGCGTGATTATTCCAGCTGCATCAAGAAATGCCTTCCATGCATCTCCTATGAAAATGATAATCCATGTTGAATCAGTTGAAACATCTAAACTTAAAGAGGAAAGAAGAATATGGTGACAAGGAGAGATGCAAAAAAGCCGAAGAGAGTAAAACTAGCTCCCTAAAAGAAGTAGCTTCAGGTGTGTCATTCACATAACAAATTTATACAAGTTAACTTCACCAATATGATTTTTTCAATTTGATATATTCAACATTATCATATAAAGTTAATACTAAGTTTTCGTCAACCACCTGATGCCCTTGCAGCCAGTGAATAAATATATTGGAGATAATTCCTCCATAGGCATGATCTAATTTACTAGAGGATCAAACTGAAACAGGGCATACGAACACTTCAGATATACAAAAGAAACATATTTAACACTATTTAACGTTAAAAAGAAACCTATTTAATGCAACGTCAAAGTAACTCATACACAAGAACCAAGATATTTAAAGAAGTACACACAACCTAGGGAAGGAATATGTTTCATGCCCGATAATAATGTTGACTGCACCGAAGGAAGCACTACCAATTTTTATGGATTAGCAACGGACCCTGGCCGTTGCTGACTGGGGTCGGAACGGCAGATCCCTGTTGCAAAACACGGTGTTGCATTGTTTTGCAACGGCATAAGCTCCGTTGCGACTCTCGGTCAGCAACGGGGATTCACAACGGCAAGGGACGTTGCGAATTTGTTTATTCGCAACCAAGATCTGTCGTTGCTAAGATGTTTCTAATTACAGGAATACCCCTACCCGGAACTAAAATTTTATTGATTCTGGTTCTAATTTACTGGTTCTGGTTCTAATTTAGAAACACATCAAGGACGTTGCTAATTTTTTGCAACATAAAAAAAAGGTCAAGTCTTCGTTGACCTGGTCAAAATCCATTCCCCCCCACATTTCCCCCCTGCAGTTACCCTGTTCATCATTTCTACATATATACAAACTATGTCATTCAGTCAGTGGACATACAAAACTGCATTATGTTATGAAAAAAGGATTCTTCAATTGAAGTTAACAAAAAGTACGAGTATTTGATACAAATGTATACTAAGTATCACAACAAACTAGTTACACATAGAAACATACTTAGTTCCTAAGTTCAGTTCATAGAAAGTTACGAAATTCCTAGGTTCTTCTAACTTAAATCACTATAATGAGATACTACATAAACTTACAAATCTTGCAGCTTCCAAGGAACCTAATGGCTGCTGTTTTGTTTTCCAACCTTTTTGATCTCATAACAGAGCATCATTCAACTAACCTATGAACAAAGCATCACAAATTCCAATCAGATATTGCAGCGAGCGTTTATTGAGCCAATTTACTGTAATAATATATTGGATAAGTATATAATAAGAAAACGGAAAAGAAGCTTACAACAACTGCGAGGAAGAACACCAAATAATGGAACTAAACATGTCATGAAGTCGTAATTGTTAACCCTCCAGAACCTGATGGTTTCTTGGCTATCATTTGTTTATTGCCAGCAGTTTGATAATTTCCTAGTGAAGTAAAAGTCGTTCCAACTATAATACCTTCTTGTAAATTGAAGTATACATTTTAGAAATTAGAAAACGAAGTCGTATAAACTGCACTAGTTTGTACACTTAGGCACAAATTTTGATCCATAAATATTTGTTGAGAAAAAAAACAACATAACTGGAGAAGATTGCATACCACATTCTTAGTCAAGAGCTTATCTTTAAGAGCTTTGAGAGATGGTTCCAGGTCATACAAAAGTGTGAACTGATTCATGGCTTTGTTTATATGCATGGTTGTGATGCGTTGATACTAGTCAACTCTGAACACAAAAACATTGGTTCATAGATGGGTCCCACAAAAAACTTCATGATAAGAAACCGCGGATCAATTGGATTGATAAATCGGTTCTTGAGTCGGAGTGTCCAGGGCAGGTCTATTGTGCTGATATTATTTGCTTTAGCTGCTAAAGAGTCAGTAGCCTTCACTGGAGCACATACATTAGGTATTGGATACTGTGGACAGATTATACAATCCCAAACGCACCAACAACAATGCTTCCTCCGCTACCGATATGTTGGAAAAAGGTTATGAAACTCTACTGAAGATGCAATGCCCAACTAGACTTCCTCTTAACAAACCTTACATTTTATGCCTAATGATATAACTCCCCTAACCTTTGATAATCACTACTACAGAGATACTCATTTACGGCAGAGGTTTTATTGGTATCGACTCTAGCATCTCAAAGGACCCAAGAACATCACCAGTTATTAAGTTGTTCGTTGATGATAAAAAATACTTTTTCCAACTCTTTGCTTCTGCATTTTTGAAGCAAACAACAAAATATGTGTAATGCAAGGACTTGGAAGAATACATAGATTGTCTTGTAAAACTACAAATTTAAAAGAATCTGAATTTGAATATATAAATTTCACAATAAAAGGTCAACATAAAAACAGAAATTAGAACAGATTAACTAGTCTATGTTGTTGGCTCAGCTAAAAGATTCGGACAACAAGAAGTAGATGCATCGTCTTTAGAACTTGTTGTTTCCTGCTGCTCGCCACTGGAGGAGTTTCCATAATCCAGAGATTTTCTGAAGTTCTTTGAATAAACTGCATTCATTTTCTTTTTGTAGGTTACTGACAGACGACTTGTCGCCTCCTTTTGTTTTTCCTACAATTGAGATAATATACCAGGCAATACAGATTTTGCATCCTTCCGTAATGCATCCACCACATCCTTCCAAGATTCATTGTACAATCTTTTAATGCACCCAAGCTGTAGCACTTTAAAGTAATCCTCGAAACATATACTCTCCGGGCTTATTGTATTCTCCAGAATATTCTGCAACAATTGCTCTACACCCTCAACAGTACCTTTAACCAACTCAAATTTCCTATCATGTTCACATCTGTCATCTTCGAGTCGAAACAGGTTCTATTCATAAGCATTTTTCTTGCAACAGTATGTATCACCACCTGCAGTACTACTCTATGTAGACACCCAAGAATCATTCAGTACTGCAACTCCAAGTTTCGTCCTTCCGATAGATGAAATTCTCTCAGTCAAAGGCTGATAACTTGGGTTATCTTTTTCGCAATTCATGAGACGGTCAATCATGGGTTCCTCCAATTTCCTCCTTTTTGAAGCTGGAGACTCGGAACCTATCTCCCTTCCATCCTTCTGGGGTTCTTGCTGCACTGGAGACTCAGAACCTATCTCCCTTTCATCCTTTTGGGGTTCTTGCTGCACTTTATCATTATTCGTTGTTCTCGGAAATGCGACACATCCATATGGCAGCAAACACGACACTTCAAGTATTTCTTGCAATCATCAGGATTTGTAAACCTCTCCTTCCTCATGACTTTCTCAAAGAATCGGTAGTAATCACCTCCATATAAAGACATCATCTTATTGGAGTCTTATGCTTCAACCCTTTTTGTTGATTTCGATAATACGCGAACATCTTCTTCAGCTTTTATGTAAGCAAAATAATCTTCTTCTCTGGGTCTCTTCATCTTCATCGGCGCTTAATCAAAACTGAACAAAACCTGGATAATTAATCACAGACACAAACCCTTATTGGAAAAGAGACAAATAGAGATCGCACGAAGAAAACTTGAAAATCAATGAGCATATAATGAAAAAGTTAGGGTTTAGTTGGAGTCAGGGATGGATTTTGGAAGTTCGATTCAGAAATGGGTTTCTTGGTGATCAAATTTTGGAAGTTTTCCTTCGGCGCAATCTCTGGGTTTCTTCGTGATCGAATTTGTGATAGACGCGAGTGGAATGGGATAGGATATTTATTTTGCTTGGGGCGCACCTGGAATAATTCAAAACGCGCCATGTTTCAAGCAATGTAGTCGAATTCCGTGTTTCGGTCCGTCTCGGTCGGGACCGAGACACTGGGACAATTTTATGTTAAGGAGATTCTTGATGAAATCTTAGAGTAACTACGGAAAATTAGTTTTCAAATTTTATGTATGCCAAATATTTTTAAATATAATTATATATAGATATATAATGAAATACCACCAACTTTTAAAATGAGAAGCAAGTATTCCTTCTAAATATTAGAAAACCGAAAATCCATACAAATTTCAGAAACTTAAACGAAAAATATTAGATTTATTTATTTATTTTCAAAATATTAGATTTATTTATTTTTTCTGAAAATTCCATTAGTAGCACAAAGCTAAAAACCTCGATATTGTTCTTCTTTTATGAGCAATGCTTTGAAAGGATTATGTTCAAAGTGGAATTCGGCTTCAGAATTGTCAGCTGAAATGCTTATTGTTCTTCATGCCGACTGCGCTGATAAACAACTCGGCTGATTATGAAACACGAAAATGACAGCCAAAGTTCACTTAATCAAGAACAACACTATGTTCGCTCATCATGTTTTTTTTTCTTTTCTTGAATCTGCCGAACATATGTTACGCAGTTAGAAAGTGAAGTTCGCCTGATTACTTGTCAGTCAAACTTGGGTATGTTTTAAAAAAACCCGATGTTCGGCTTATAACTTGTCAGCATAATCTCCGAGTATTCTTTATATTATGAAGAAATTCTTTTAATCTAATCAAGGGTAACTAAGTAATGTATCTAGCTCCAGGACATCCCTTATCACCATTCCTAAAATATGGTTATCGATTTGTAGAATACAAAAGGATTGAAATTAATAAGTCAAAGCCGGTGTCACTATCACTATAGTACAATGTTAAGGTCACTGGCTGATGATACCAGTGACCCGAGTTCGAAAGTCGTCTGTACCAAAATTCTTAACCAATCAAAAATAATTAGCAAGTCAAAACCTATTTGGCTATTATTGACCGGAACTTGAGACTCTTTATAGAATTGGCCGGGACACTCGAACTCGAGACTCTTTAAGCTGTTATTGTCTGCATGCAGATGCATGCATATATCAATTTTTGCAGCTGCTTAGCAGATTTTGCTTACATGTTGTACGATCCGTAGCTCCTACTATTACGTCCTCCTACAACTTGTTGAGTTTCTACATTCTAAAATAAAACTAATCTTGATGTTATTTAATGGAATATACATGAAGAACCGACAAAAAAAAAAAAAAAAATTCAAGAATTAAAGCTATTATTGGAACAAGTAGAGTGCACGTGCGTTGCACGTCGGAAAACTATCACACCTCCACAAAGTGAAATCTGTAACATTTTCTTTATAAATGAAATTCTTCGGATTTAGTTGTATCAAGTTTGTAATTCATTGGAATGAAGTTGCAAAAACAGTAAGAGTGCAAGACAAACAACAAATTTGGTAATGTAATCTATCAAACTTGAGACCAACATTAGAAGAAGTTAGCAACTTTAAAAAAAAGCAACTGTTTCATTTCTTTCCCTAGATATAACTATCTTCTTGCATGTGTTATGTCAAATTTCTGAAGTTCTCCACAAACCTATCTGGCAGCTTAGATGTTGTTCATCTACCTTCTTCCTAGCCTTCAAATGAGCCCAACTAAGTGGGAAACCAACTGTAGCCCATAAAACAGAACCCAGCATCAGATTGGCAAATCTTACAAATGATTTGCTTATCTCTAACATAGATTACGTAGTCTACATGTGACGACATCAATCTAATAAGCATATAAAAGCATTTAAGATCACCATCACAATAACAAAGCTTCACTCCATTGCAATTGAAAATATCTGCACCAATTAACATCATCACACAAAGAAAAACAAAAAAAAACTAGTATTTGAAAGGCTTAAATTGCAAAAGGAAACAACCATAATGTATAAGAGAGAAACCAAGAAATGCAGTTCAACAGAGTATTGGCATAACCTTTCGCACTCCCCAACCGCTCCACAACCTACAAATCACCACACTTGATAGTTTCTCATCTTCGTTCTAATCACTGGACTCGTTAGTTTTCCATTTTCGTTATTTTACCTTCTTGCTTCACCAATGAGTTTATAGTCCATAACTTTAGAACATTCCAGTGGTTGCCGAGCTCATGGATCAAATATAACATAATCATCTGAACCACCAGAGAGATGAATTCATGAAACTCATAGCCCTAGAAGATGTTTTCAACTGATTTCTCACAACTTTGCAATGAAGTTCTCATATATGCATCACCAGCGTTAGTCTATGCATTCAATAGTCACATACAACCCAAATTTTTGAACACTAAGTTGACTCCCTAAAGCAAACTATTATATGCCAACAAATAAATTTTCATATTTCAGAAAAATCCAATTCACAAAGTGGGAAACCATAAGCAAAAACCACCAATTTTCGATTCAATGTAAACAGATGAAATTAAAGGATTTAACCAATCATGTTCAACTGATTTCAGAGAAAACTTAAAATGCATATACTATACACTAAATGCTGATATTGTCCTTGAATAAAAACCCTTCAAAATTATTCATAAACAAAAATCAAATAAATCCATAAATTTATAAAACCCTAGAATCTCAAACTACAGTACGAAAAGATTTTATATTTTAGACAACTTGCATACCTAATTGAATCTCAAACTACGGCACAAAAAGATTTTATATTTTAGAAAACTTGCATACCTGATTTAAGAAGAAAAAGCAACCGATTTAAATCTTCAATTTAACACTGAATTTCAACACTGCCATACAACAAAACTCATCCCAAATTGTGATTTGAAACTAAAAATCGAAGTTATTAATATGATTACGAATTATACGAATTATTAAAAGTCTAGGTTTTCATCCATAATCCCTAAATTCTCATCGAATTGAATCTAAAAATTACGAACTTAAGCTCAACCACAACTCAATTACACAACTGCACACAATTCAGCCCTAACATCATATATTCATATAAAATTTTCCCTAATTTCAAATTTCTATTTACAGAATCGAAAATTGCCAAAAAAAAAAAAAATTGAAGTCGAAAATCAATCAACTTTGATAAGTTCACTACTTCACTTGCCAGATTGAAGTCGAAGAACAGGGTTTACTCCGATGGATATGGATGCATGGTCATCGTCACAGTCTGCGTTTTCTGAGATCCCCAAGTCGAAAAGGAGAGAAGAAAATTTTGGGTGGAGATTTGGTTCTGCTACTATTAAGAGGAGAGATCAAACGGCCTTAGATTGAGAAGGAGACGATCCAACGGCAACTGTCAGATATACGACGTCTGGCAAATATACGGGGCAACTTAAAATACGTTCACCAACGAAAAGTACGTGCATACACCAAGATTGGTTAGCGGTTTTTGGTTTGGGTTGCGCTCATTAAGGGGGAGATAGGAATTGGAATAACATTTGCTAAGAAAAAAGTCGTCTTTGTCCCTAAGACAACTACATCAACTGTAGTCGTCATGTGACATACACTAATTTACATGAATGTCAAATGAAACTGAAATTTTGAATTTTATTTAAAGCTCCAACAATCCAAGACTAATTCAAAACCAAGTACAACCATAAGGCACGAAACACTCGAACATCAAAACACTATAATTTTAACTTTCTTGCAGGGACGGATTCCAAAATCTCCTAGAGCAGCGCTGGAATATCACTAATTGCCAATGCAACCGAAGGCGGCGACAATTATTTTTTGAACCAGTTGCAATATAGTGGTTAAGTGGGATCTGCCCATAAAATGCTATACTGATAGCAGGGATGGAGGGATGTAGGGACAAATGGGGTCCGCCGACCCCACTTGACTCTGAAATCTCATAAATATAGGCTTATAAATTTTGTAATTTACATGTTTTGTGGGGATAAATATGCTCTATAAAATTGAAAATTTATTTTTAATGGGGAAAAATTATAAAACTCACAAGAAATCAATACAAATAAATCAAATGTGTGACGTAAAAACAAAAAAACGATCTAAATTAGTATATCTAATTTAACTAAAATATTTTATGGTTGGGTGTAACTGGTGTGGCCAAAACTAAGGGTTTGGGTCAAAGGTTACCATGTGTTGTCTGGTAACCTCGGACGGCGAGGATTTGCTCCTGGGATTGAAGGGCGACCGTTGATTGTCGTACGCCTTCGTTTTGGTAGCCGCGTAGGGAAGGCCATCATGGTGGCGCGGCTAGGTTGGCATGCGGTCGGCATGGCATGGTTTTGGCGTGGCCAAACTTAGGTTTTCGGGCCAAAGGTTACCATGCGTTGTCTGGTAACCTTGGATGGCTAGGATTTAATCCTAGGATTGAAGGGAGACCGTTGATTGTCGCGCGCCTAATAATGTTTGCATACAACATGACTTGTTATATATTTAGTACTAAGCCGTTGAAATAATTCTTTATTTAAAATATGCCCCTACATCTCTTAGGAATAAGTCCTTTATTTTATCTGTAATCATGATTTAAACCTTCATTTTGATTTTTAACACAAAAACACCCTTACACAACAAACTAATTTTGCTGCCCCAGTCTCGTGCTGCCCCGAAGTCAAACTTCGTTGACCTTGCCTCAGGGCCGGCCCTGGATCTTGATTATTCATCACCACCACCAGATAACCATGGTCATGCGGTGTCCCAACCTACTGCTAATAGTGTTTCAGCTCTGGCTCTTGATCTTTTCACTTTGAGAACACTGGTCAGGTAAAATCTATCTTCAATAGCTCAATTCTATCTTAGCCTTCCATTTTATAGTACTTAAGTATTTCTATGTTAAACCAACATGAAAAATTCTTGATTCTGTAGGTTCCTGGACAACTTAGTGAGCATGTTACATCAATTACGAAAACTCAAGCTAAATGGTATAAGAAACTGTTGAAGGCTTGGAAAGATGCAAAACCACCACCAAAAACACCTGAGCAGGCATCTAGGCTTGTCTTGCAGACCTTGCACCAACACCAGCCGGCCGATGTAATGGTACTTATAATACAACTACCAATGAATTTATCTGAAGTCTATTAGAGAGGCATCTGCAACTCAATTTTTCATGCATATATTATAGCTTTAAGAAACCAGACTAAGGTTTTTTTTTTGCCCAAGGGTCTATTGAAATTATATGGTCTTCTGGTTCTAAACGAGAGTCAAATTTCAAACCAATTGAAAAACTGTCACATTACATGAAGATATGTGCAGGTAATCTTTGATCTCATTTGTTCTTTATGTTCTCAAAAATATATTTCTTCATTTTACTGTATTTGAGACACATCTATGTTTCGCTATAGCAGGCGAATTGAAGGAGGCTAGAGTTTCTGGGGTTGGATTATGTGCATTTTCAAATCCTGAGACGACATGGGAATGGAGAAATTAGAAATCCTGCGGATTTGATGTCTATGTGTGTATTTCGTTTCGGTACATTAGTTCTGGACTTGGTTTAAAAGAAAAGTAAGCAGCAAACTGGATACCTTCTAATCAAAATTGCATGTTTAACCCTAAATTATCAGTCGAAGACAATTTTATTTCAAATTCACACTCTTCCTCATTAGGAATTGGTAAGAAGATGACATTCTGAGGGTAACTCTCAAATTGAGAAGGGGAGAGAAATGGATCAGGACGTGTGTTCGTGGAGAAATGGAGAGTGCGTGAGAGTTCAGTCGATGGGAGGTAGGACGTGGGAAGTTACAATTTTTTTCAGTTATCATTAATGGAGCGGCGAAAGGGTTTTTCAAAGCTTCTCCGGGACTCCGGCAGGGAGATCCTCTTTCTCCGTTTTTATTCCTATTGGTGGCTGAAGTTTTTAATAAGCTCATGATCAATGCGAAGTATGAAGGTTGTCTTAAAGGTTTTTATGTGAAAGAAAATGGTATGGAAATCTCTCATCTTCAATTCGCGGACGACACAATTGTATTCTTAGATGCGAAGGTCGAAGAAGTTCAGAAACTTATGGAGGTTCTAGAGAGTTTTAAGGCTAAAACAGGCCTGAAAGTAAACCTTGGGTATAGGGATTCAGCAAGACCGTATTCAAGAATGTGCAGATTTAGCAAGGTGTGCGATTGGTGAATTTCCAATTTCTTACCTTGGGATTTCTATTGGGGCTTCTACTAGGCTAAAATCGGTTTGGAATATTGTGATTGAAAGAATGACTCTTAAGCTAGCGCCATGGAAAAGAAGGTATCTATCGAAAGCCGGGAGGGTTCAGCTCATCAATAGCTCATTAGCTGCCATACCTTTGTATTATCTTTCATTGTTTCAAATTCCTATTTCGGTTGCGAAGAAATTAGAAAGACTGATGCGGAACTTTCTTTGGGGAGATACTATTGCTAAGAAAAAGTTACATTGGAGGTCGTGGAAAAAAATTTGTATTCCTAAGAGTGAGGGCGGCTTGGGTATCAGAAATTTGAAGACGACTAACGACGCTTTATTAACCAAATGGTTGTGGAGATATGGACAGGAGAAGACTAGTTTGTGGAGGAAAATTATTTTTGAGAAATTTGGAGGCGTCGAAGAGGCTTGGTTACCTAAATATTCTAAGAGAACCTATGGATGGGGGTTATGGCGGGGAATTCTTAACCTATTAGCTTTTCTTAAAAAGGGGTCGAAAATTTCAGTTGGAAGAGGAAATAAAACCAATTTTTGGGACGATATTTGGTGTCATGAAAAAACTCTTAAAGAGTTATATCCAAGATTATGGAAAGTCAGTAGAAGGAAGGAGTCTACAGTTGAAGACATGAACATTGATAGTGGTAATGGGTCGTGCTGGAACATTGATCCATGTAGAAGGCTTAAAGACTTGGAGATTCAAGAGGTAATGGAGTTTTCTAGACTTTTAGATAATCAAGGAGAGCTTACCGCAGACGACGATAAACGGGAGTGGAGGTCCAATAAAAAAGGTATCTTTTCTGTTAGTTCTTGCTATGCTTGGCTTATACATAATCAGGGACAAATCACATCTTTAAATTTTCCTTCTAAATACATTTGGAATAAGACAATTCCTCCTAAAATTAGTTTCTTGGTGTGGCTGCCTTGTTAAATAGAGTTGTTCCTACTCTCTCCATGTTGTCTAGAAGGGGTATGACAGTAGTAAATATTTGTGCATTTTGTAATACCGATGAACAGTCTGTAGAGCATTTGTTCCTTCACTGTTCTTTTATTAGGCAAATATGGGATCATTTTTTACAACAACTCGGGTTTGTTTGGGTTCACCCCACGACAATTATCGAATTCCTTTGGAAGTGGAAGTTGAAGATCTCTACCAAGCCTCTCATTTTCTTGAGATTTTGTCTACCCTTTGCGATATGGTGGTCAATTTGGTTGGAAAAAAATGACATTATAATAGAGAATAAACAAAGAAGAAAAACTTTGAATTCTCTTATTTTGGATATCAAGTTGTTGTTACTTAGTTGGGCTGTCAATGTTGATTCTTTTAAGAACATCAAGTTTGATGATTTTGTTTTCGATTGGGTGAGTTTGTTTAAGGAGTAGGTCTTTGTAAACTCCCTATTCGCCTCTCTTTGTATTCCTTTAGAGGGTGCTATCTTGGCACTCTTTCTTTTTTATCTTAATCTTGCCTTTTTAAAAAAAAAAAAAATTTATAATTTTTTTTTTTTTTTTTTTTTTTTTTTTTTTTAATAATGTAGGGCCAAAATCAATGAGAGGGCTCTATTTCACAATATTCACTCCAGAATTGTCCACAACAGATTTTTGTGGGTCAGAATGAAGGAGAATCAAGTATTTAGTTTCAATTAAAATTGCACAAGGAGAAGAGTTGATCTTAGGGAGAGAAGTAGAGAAGGTGTTGAGATCAAAATGATGAACTCTGTAAGGTGTGGTTGTATATGACTATGTATCAGAAAGTAGAGTTGGCTTGCAAAGTGTAAGCGGTTTGCTTATGATTATGTATCTGGGGTATATTATTCAGCTGAAAAGGGGAGTTCCATTAATTATGTGGTGATTAATTTTTTTTTTTTTTTAAATAGTTACCCCAAATAAAAATAAATAAATTTATTTTAAAAGTAAAAAGTATTATTTCAGGGTTCTCCTTCCTGCTGTCTTTAAAACTTCGCAAACGAATACCTAGAAAATAGGCTTTGTATAAGAATTGCAGATCAAAAAATCACTTGTCAGTACGCAAATTCATATCAGGCCCTGGCGTTTTAGATCGGTGAATGTCTTTTTGTTATAGATGTTACCCTCGTTATCTTCGTACTCTTCTTCAAGATCTGGCCGCCACTTTTTCACCCCTTTGCTGGCTTGTATCTTTTCCCACAGTTCCTTAGCTTCCTGAATCGATGTAATTTCGTTGAAATTTTTGGTGTTGGGGATACCAAGACATCGCATACCATGCTGATGACGCCCCTCTTTAAAGTGCCGTTCAAAGTCTCTGCGACCCCTATAACTATGAGACCCACAGATCTCGCACTTAAATTCCTGGCCCAGACCGTGAAGCTTATATAACCAGTAGGGAATAGGCTTCCCATCATATCCCATTGGCAACTTGAGAGGATTATAAATTTGCTGCTCATCATCTTCATCTTCTATGTCTTCTTGGGAATCTCCCTCGTCGTCAACTTCTTTCATCCTCTCATCAACTGTCAATGCCTGTTTTTTCTGGACATTTTCTTTGGTTTCTTTAATAGTCTCAATTAGTATTTCAAACAATCGTTTCATCTTAGATTCTTTCAAGGCAATTCCCTTCAGCTCCGTTTCTCTTGACGCTACAGCGGAGACATCATTACGAGAACCCTGACGAAGTGTTTTTGTCCAATTGTTCAACAGGCGTGTGCTTGGTCAGGAAAAGCCTCTCTGCCCGCTGCTGAAGAGTGCCACCTGATTTTAATCCCAAAGCAGCCAGTGCTTCTTTTAGTTTTTCATTACCCACGTCCATTAATTCATGCACCGTGCTGTAGTAGTCGAGATCGATTAAACAATCCTGAGACGAAATGTTGCCACCTTTACTCTCCCATCCTTGTATCTTACCCTGCTCCCAAAGATCTTCAAAATCAGTTTCTACCTTTGAAAATATTCTGCCAAGGTCTTGCAATGGTTCTATTCGCTGAAAGAAATAAGTCAGATACTTCAGCAAATGCTCCAGGTACTCTCTATATTGTCTGGTTAGCTTTAGTTTACATGGAATTTTATGTGGTTGGGAGAACACATCCAGATAAGCGGAATACTCTATTGGTTCTTTTGTTTCCTCGTTTAGCTTTGCAAACTTAGAATTAATGTACTCATTGTACAGTTCATGCAAGTCCAAATACCGTCCATGACCTTCCTCGCCACTAAACTCCACACGAGGTTCTTGTGTCAGCAACTCCTGATCAGACTCCTCCTGCCGGTATGCAGGAGAATTTGGATGTTGCTTGTGATAATCACGAATCTCCTTCAACCTCTCATAAAAGGCCCCGAACACATTGGTCTCTTCGGCAGTCTGGCCTCCCAATGCAGCAATTTCGTCCTTCCTCGCGTTATCGTTGTCTTCATAAATCTCAATAAGTTTTTCAGTGGAGGAATTAATAGCTTCAATCATGTTACGAACTCTATGATTCTGAAAGAAGCGTTCACGGTTTGAAGATGGTTTGTTCTGAAGATCTTTAACAATCAGACGTTCAAAGCGTTCCACTTCCTCGTGTTTAGTCCTAGTTACTTCTAACAGTGTCGAAGACATCTTTATCGGAGGTAGGTTTTTGCTAGCTCAGAAGAGTATTTTAGGGTTCTCCTTATCGCTCTCTGTTATTTTTTAAGAAGCTAGAGGATGAAAATCAAAGAACAATCAGACGGTATATATAGTGATACACATTACTTGGTATTCAAGAAACACATACTATTAGGAAACTACTAGAAGAAGCTTCTAGACCAAAATACGTCCCGGCCAGTAACCAAAATCAATACCGGGTGGATTTAGGGTATTACTGTATTTTATTTATTTTAGAATGGGAATCCTATTTTAAGAAGTACATAATTTCATACTAGTGTCTTAGACATGAATCAAAGATAATTGTATCAAAAAACAGGCAGAGCCTCAGAAAACACAAAATGAAAAAACCTCTTAAAGGAGGAAGAAAGGAGATCTCTCTCCACTTCATATCCGAAACTATTAGCAATATTCCACGCACTCTAGATAGCAACCCGTGCTGCGCACCGGGTAATACCTTTTATTTTGCATGCATATTTTTTATTTGGATAGTTCAAAGAATGAAGCTCGGCAAATGATGTCTATTCCTTTGTTTATTCTACAGTAAATCAAGCTCAGGATTTAGGGTATGCAGGTAGAATTCAATAATCACAGCATCCATTTTCGTTGTATAAAGCAAAACTGCAGCAGCCAGCAGTTATATACTATTTTCATTATTGTATTACAAGCCTCTAACCCGGTGCATACGCACCGGAATTGTATAATGCGTTGTGCTTAAAATTCCCATTGACCGACCCTACTTTATTAACTTGAACTATAGCCTCATATCCTTTGAGTTGCCATCTTATATTTGTAGTCCTATGGTACGATTTTATCATCGTTTCGTGATCTCTTGGTTTGGCAATTGAATGGTGTCAATTTTTGATACAAATAAATAAGTAAGATATCGTCTATGTAGATATGGACCCAAAACATACCTTATCCTTATCTTTGGCCTTCGGTAAGCGAAGATGATAACACAATCCTTTTTTCCAACGGAGCACCTGACACGGCTTCATTTTTGAAACCGTTGTAAAGTTAAGATCCGATTTTTGTTTTGGTTTTTTTCCAAGCAATCTCAATTTGGACTCCTATACCAATATTGTTGGAATAGATGACTTCCTTGAAAATTGCAATGAGGCCATCATTTGGTCGTTGTTGTGCGCTATATGCGTAATAATAAACTTCTGACATTTTTCCCCTTTGGATGAGGCGAAGTTCGTCTCTGTATGGTATCTTTGGGGTATATCCATCTTCATCTTGAACATAAGGAAACAATAGTGGGTATTGCGTTGCCTTAAAACTCAGACGAATTTAGTGATCTTATTTGAGCAGATCTCTTTTCGTTGATCATTATATCTCTGCAAGTTTTTTTGCTATTACCATCCCCTGCGATTAGAGCAGACACCTCTGTTATAGGTGAGTTATACTGGCCCCCCATTCTTGTATCGGTTTGCAATGACTATGAAACTATCTGGCACCCTTTCGTTTTTAGTTGGCCATGTTTTGCCATTCTGAACCTTTGTGCAAGAACATTACTTTCGTGTAGCATTTTGATAACACCGTTGATAAAAAAAAATTATCCAACTGTTTTTCATTGTTTCATACCTGAATTATATATTTTTTTTTTATTTTTTTTTTTTATTTTTTTTTTTTTTTTTGATCAACAAAACGATATAATTTTTATATAAAGTAGAAAGAATGAAAGAATTACATGACAGAAACTACTTTAAAACAGTTGAAAACGAAACTATTTCCTAACTGTTTCTTCCCATTTGAAGACTAGTTCTTCGAACCTTACATTCTTGAGATCGTGAGAAGAACAAGACCAGTACAAAATGATAGCTTTTATGTCTAAAATAATACTCTGGACATCCTTCTCGCTTGCCTCTTCGCAGAACATCCGGCTGTTACGTTCTTTCCACAAGGTCCAACAAACTGCATATGGTAAGACTTCCCACATATAGTTGCCATTATCAGAAAATAATTTCCTGTTAAACCCCTTGTAGAGATCCTTTATATCTTCACATTGAACCCATCCGATCCCAAAACTAACAAAAAAAGTATTCCATATCTTAGCTGCAACCTTGCAGTGAATAAGCAAATGGTTGATGGTTTCAGACTCTTCTTTACACATACAACAACGATTAACCAATATTCTTCCTCTTGTAGCTAAATTGTCTTGTGTTAATATGGAATTATGATGTACCAGCCATGTGAAAAAACACACCTTTGTTGGTACATTATTATTCCACACAACATTCCTAGGGAAAACAATTGAAGCTTCAAGATTGTGAAGAGCCGAATAACATGAACTTACCGTGAAGATGCCGTCCTTTGTCCATTTCCAGTGCCTTGTGTCTTCTTCCATTGTGGGGTTGTAAAGTTGAAGCTGATTTGTCAGGTTTGATGCTTCCGTAATTTCAATATCAGTCAACCTCCTCCTCAAGTCCAGATTCCAATTAACTCGATTGTTCCCATCTAAAGAGTAAAACTGTCTCACAGTGTGATGTTTTTTCCTGGAAACTCTGAAAAGGTTTGGATAAGTGACTTGTAAGGTCTCATCACCTTGACCAATGGTCTTGCCAAAAGAGAGTTCTGTTTCCTTTGCCCACTCAGAGATAATCCCTTCCTTGAACTTTGCCATCCTATTGGACCCCCTCCAAATGCTATTCCCATATGGAAGTTTTGGCATTTTGGTATCCCATCCTAAAAAAGGCGCCATACTTCTCTTTGATCAGCCTTCTCCACTTCGCATCTTGTTCCACAGAATATCTCCACAGCCACTTACATAAAAGCGAGTCGTTAAGAGTTATTAAGTCTCGAATACCAAGTCCTCCTTTATCTTTGTCCCTGCACACTTTCTTCCAGGCCACTAATGGATATTTCTTTGCCTATGAAGTTCCCCTCCATAGAAAGTTTCTCATAATGCCATTCAGACGTTTAGCAACAGATTTTGGAATCGAAAAACAGACATCATGTAGATTGCAAGCGCACTAAGAACACTTTGAATCAGTACTAATCTTCCGCCATAAGATAACCACCTGCCCTTCCACCCTTGTAATCTTGACTCTGCGTTTTCTATTATAGGATCCCAAATTCTTTTACTTCTATATTGAGCCCTTACCGGCATTCCAAGGTAAGAAATAGGAAACTCGCAATAGTACACCCCAAACTCGAAGCTACGATCTGTTGGCATTGAGTTAATCCAATTCCAATAGCAGAACTCTTGTCCACATTAATACTTAAGCCCGAGCTCGGATGGAAAGCAGTTAGCGAGGCTCTAATGTAATGGATTTGTTGTCTTTGAATCCGAGGAGAAAAAAAGAGTGTCATCAGCAAAGAGTAAGTGCGATACTTGACTTCCATTGTGGTGGATTCTAAAGCCCTCGTATAAACCGTTTTCTTCCAATTTGAAAATCATTCTACTTAAAGCCTCCATGACCAAAGTAAAAGGAAAGGAGACAACGGATCGCCTTGTCGCAGCCCTCTAGAGCACTTAAACTTATCACCAGGACTCCCATTCATCAATATTGAGAAATGCGGAGTAGATATGCAAGTATGGATCCATCTTCTCCATTTTATCCCAAAACCCATTTTTTGCATCACCTTGTCCAAAAAATCCCAGCTCACCTTATCATATGCTTTTTCTACATCCAGCTTGAACACCCATCCTGGATTCTTCGCCTTCACCCTTGTGTCAATGCTCTCATTTGCCATGAGTATCTTTGTCAAAAATTTGTCTCTTAGCCACAAAGGGGTTTGAGTCTCGGATATAAGTTTTGGAAGTACCAACTTCAGTGGGAGGATAGAACATGCGTCACAATCTTGTAAGAAATATTAATCAAACCGATTGGCCTAAAATCTTTAACATCTTCAACATTAGCTCTCTTTGGGATAAGAGAAATGAAAGTATTATTTGCTCTCCAATCCATAAAATTTCTATCCTCAAAGTATTTTACTAACCTCATGTAGTCCACCTTGATGATATCCCAAAAGTGAACATAAAACTCTAGGAAAACCATCTGGTCCCGGAGATCTGTTCTTGGCCATTTCCTTGATTGCGAGACTTGATCTCTTCTTGGTAATTGGACCTTCTAGACTCGACGGTCATGCCTATTGAGTGTTGTGAACTGGACTTCCTCCATGAATGGTCATTTGTGATCTTCTTCTTTGTACAACTCCTCATAGAAACGCTTTAGGTGATGTGCTATTCTTTCCCTATCCTCCGTTAACTCACCGTCCACTTTTAAACACCCTATGTTATTATGTCTTCTTCTTCCATTAGCAATCATATGAAAATACCCAGTATTCTTATCGCCCTCCTGCAACCCGGTGATCTTTAGCTTTCTGTTTCTTTCTTTTGTCTTCGAGTAATGCCCACTTACAATAATCAGTCTTCAAATTCACTCTCAAAATCATATCTTCTTCTCTTTTTGTACCTCGGCTTCCTTCATGTCCATGTTTTTTATATTGACTAACAATTCTGCATAGCCCGATCCACCCTCCCAAATTTTTCCTTGTTCCATATCTTCAAATATTCTTTAATAGCCACCAATTTCTTGCAAAATATAAAACCCGGGTTACCTGAAAGGTAAGATTATCCCACCAATCCTTCATTAAAACCGGAAGTTCTTCATTTTCCAGCCACATTATTTCAAACTTATTCGGCCTTGGACCTGAATCACCCATTTGATGAGATAATAATAGAGGGATGTGGTACGATCGTCTGAAGCCTAGGCTTTGCCATTTGTGTTGTACCAGGGAAGTAGTTAGCCCATTTAGAATTCAGCAAGAATCTATCAATACGAGAGCAAGTAGGAGGATCTTGATAATTAGACCAAGTATATTTCGCCCGCATAAAGGTAAATCAACAAGGTCAAAATCCGACATAAACTCAGGTTGAAGTTTCGCATAGCACGAGTCACTTGTACCTTGCCTATTCTTGTCTTCCAGAGTAGATATTACATTCCAGTCACCACCGAGACACCCGGAATGTCCCATATCCCCAACACCTCTCCTAACTCCCTCCACAAGGTATACGCCTTTCTTTACGATCATTCGGAGCATAAAAAGATGACACAAAAAAATCGAAATTGTTTGTAGTACATTTAAACATGCAAGAGAGTGAGAAAATACCCTGTAGCTGGTCCACCATTTCAAATTTATCTCCATCCCACATGATACATATCCCTCCTTTAGTGCCCACCGATGGTTTGAAGCGAGAACTTCACACTTGACTTGCTCCAGGATGTCCTTCTTAATTGCTTGTCATGTCTTCTAATTTTGTTTCTTGAAGCAAAACAATGTCGATTCCATTTTGAGAGGACCGAATTAACAACAATTCTCTTGTTTACATCACCTAAACCCCTTAAATTCAAGAGATAATTTTGTTCGTCATTTCAAACGACTTCCCTTAGCTTTCGCCCTTCGTTCTTCCCTTGATCCTGTTGGAGTAAGACAATTGAGCAAACCGGACAAACGGGTTTTCTCCCTAGCAGCTCTGGGAGTTAAAACAATCTCGACTTCTTAGAATTCTCTTCTTGGGAGCATAAATCTTCTTCTTCGTCACTCACTTGAGAATCTTCTTTGTTGTCTGTAAAAGCAATTGGACTCCTTCTAAAGACTCATCGATATTCCTCCTCTCACAATACCCTTCTCTTTTCTAGTGGAATTAGTTGAATCTTCCTTGAGGAATGCTTCTTTAAGAGCATTCATTATACTATCATGAATTGCATCTTCCTTTCCCTTGACCATTAACCCCATAATTCCTCCAACAACCTTAAAAGCCCTAAAAGTTCCTCTTTTTCACGTTTGAAATGTGCATCTCTCTCCATAAGCTGAAATTGTTGTCTTAAGGATTCTTCATTTGAAGATTGATCACCTTCTCGTGGCTCCTAATTCGAAAAAAACTTCATTTTCTTCTTCCTCTTCTGCACCGATGCCCAATTATCATCTTCATCCGAGAAGTTAGGGTTTCTACGAGCAAGAGGAGTAACATCTAGGGGTTCATGAAATTGATCTTGATTTTCTACTCTAGCTACAACCATCGATTGTTCATTGCAATCCCTAAAAACATCCCCTCTAGTTCTATAATTTCATTATTAGCGAGAGAAGAATTACGACATCAAGGGCTGGAACTCGGGGAAAGGGAGATGAGCTTTATCGAAATGAATAGAACCACCTTGCTCAAGATGGGCTTTAACAGAAATTTGTTGTATCGTGCCAAGATGGACTTGGTCTTCTTCTACCAAACGGCCCTTTTCTTTCGTTTGTGTTACATCTTGGAGTTTGTCTGTCGAAGCTTTATGCGGTCAGGTATAATAACCCAATGTTGCTTCAACCCCTTGGATTTATTTACGACCCCAGTGAACACCCCATCCTTCCCCATTTGTGTGGTTGTAGCGATGCCAAAATCTCCATCTTCTATGTTCTTCTTTCTTTCCCTAATTTTGTTTCTCTTTCTCACTTTATTTCTCTTTTTCCTCGCCTTTTTATTTCTCATAGTACGCATCTGACCGAGTTCTTTTCTTTAGCAGCTGGTCCTCCTGTCTCTTATCTATATTTCCTTGAGTAATCACATCATTGTCCCCTTTTCCGGCTACTAGTTGATGACTCTCTTTCCTGCCAAAAACCTTCTTTCCTCTGTCAGACTCTCCCTTTCCCACATGGGATGTACCATAGGCCCCTTGTTTATTCAAAACATCTTTATTCTCAATTACTACTCTGACTTTATCTTCCCCATTACCAGAGCGGTATACCGGCTTCAAATCAAGTACCGCAATACCCACCGTGAAAACCAAACCCTCCTCATTCAATGGCACTGTGTGTGGCAAATCATTGATACTGCTCTTACAATTAATAAGAACCTTAATTCCTCCAAGCTCATTGAAGTCAATCTCAATGATTGAAACATATTTATTGAGAATTACTTCCACAGTATTTTTGGACCATAAGTGAAAGGGTACTCCAAGCAGAGATATCCATACCTTTTTATCATTAATGGAGGAATTGATAGCATTAACTGATGGCCACCAACGAGAGAACTTGATTTCACCACTTAAGAAAGCAATGAATTTTTGATTTATCAGCATGTCATGATCTTTAACTGATTTAATAAACAATACCCCCATATTCTCAGAAAAAGTACTGATCTTAATGTGTTCTTGAATATGAAAAGTCGCCTGAATACGATCTTCCACCATCCGCCAATCTAATGGTTTTGGCTCCACAGAACAGATAATTACTTCATCCCAATGATCAAAAGTTCTCTCTCTCCCTTCATACGAAATTAGTGGACCTCCTCTTGTTGCAGCAGTTACATACGAAGAATTCCCACCTACTCCTTTGATTTTGATATTTCCTCCATGAGGATTCTGACTCCCCAACTCTGGCCATCCATTGCTAAGCTTCAAAGATTCAATTTTGTTTATACCCGCTCCCCGCCGGTGAAAATCCTCATATTTGTTAATACACATTTGCAGCAAACCTATAAAATTCCTCCATCCTTCCTGTCTATAACCTTCCGGAATCACCAGGTGATGTACCTTTTCACGACTATTACCGGTAAACCAATCAACAGCAATATATTTCCCCCTGCTATTTCTTCTCTCAATCAATAATAGAGCAGATCCATGGCCTAAAGGAAATCTCCATTGATACGGCTTGTTTGTGCTTTGACCTCTGGATTTTGCTTCCCTGATTGTATTGAGAAGCCATATTGCTCCCTCGAACGGAATAATGCAAGAGTTTGTATACCCATTTGATCTCTCGATAATTGTAACTTTGGGGTTAATCTCTTTCCAAAACATACATACTTCAAAATTCGTATCACCCACTTGAGCATAATATGTTGTCATCCCTGAGCCTTATCACAGATCGAACACTCCAATAGATTAGAGTGGAGATTTACCACCATGAATCCCACTGACCAAGTACCCTCGGACCTAAGGGGAAAGATCGATACCAGACCCGTCCTTAGTCGCCGGAGGGAGTCAATCAGCACACTCCAAAAAGACTCAGACCCAAGGGTTTTTGGAGTGGAGATTTACCACCATGAATCCCACTGACCAAGTACCCTCGGACCTAAGGGGAAAGATCGATACCAGACCCGTCCTTAGTCGCCGGAGGGAGTCAATCAGCACACTCCAAAAAGACTCTGTGGGCTGCAATGGTTTTTGGAGTGGTAAATGAAAATAACAGAGAAGATTGGTTTTGGGCACAAGTTTCAAGTCACAGCTCTCATGTGACTTTCATACCTGAATTATATTACACTTGATCTTAGAGTTTCTTCAATTTCAGCATCATGTATGGTTTTGCCATCGTCCGGAACCAGTGTGTATGATGATTATAAACATTTTTCGAAAATAAGGAGCGATCATATATATCTTTTTTTTTTTTTTTTTTTCTCTTGTTGCACCCATTGGTGTGAAAGTAATCATTGAGTTGTATTTTCTGATACTTTTCGGAATTTTGTTAACCTAGATTCCTTCAAAAGTTCCTTCAAAAATGGGGGAGGTTCTTTCACAAGAGAAAAACTGAACCGTTCCTTCTTGACAACATATAAAAATTTTCTGATGAAAAAATAAAAATAAATTGGGATTCTTTCTTAAATATAAGGGAAATGCTTTGCAGTCGTTTAGACCAGGTTACACATTATGTTATAATTTATTACTACGGGTCTCAATCATTAAAAAAATTAATGTCATTGCGATGTTTGGTTCTCCCTCTGTAGGTATTCATCTAAACGATTCACATAAACATTAGTTTATGCGTTATTTTTTTTAATACTATTGCTAAGCCTAATTATGCTCATTTTGTCATATTTACCAACCCTATAATTTTGGCAATTTTTTTTCTGCCTGGTTTCCTACCTTCGCCCTTGCTATTGCAGGTTAAGAACATACTAAATTATGGAGTTCTTTAAGCAGATTGAGTGAGCTTACTGAGCAGAACTTAATGCATATGAGGATTCTGAGGCTTGCCCATAGATATCTTACTGAACTTCAACAGGTAAGAACTCTTTAAATCTATGTGGTCAATCTATACCATAAAAGTAGAAATCATATGTATCTTTCTACTTAGGTGCACTGTACCAGACAGTTGACCAAGAAGAGAACAAGAAATTAGATTAAACAAATAACATCCGTGAGGAGAATTCAAATAAATAAGACCTCTTCAACATCAACCAATGTCTGAGTATGGTTCCTCGGTGTCTGGCTGGTAACTTGGTTGCAGTCTAGGCTATCAACTGGTGATTGGACCCGTACGTTTATTCATTATGTTTGGAGTTTTTGGATGAAAAATTAAATTGGACTCTTTATGGAGTGTTGGGTAGATTTTAGCCTGTTTGATTGCACTATATCTACGTCAAATCTATTTGTAGTGTATATACTTAATGGGATTCTATATTGTGGCAGTATGTAATTTGTAGGTTGGTTACTTTGATTACTGGTACGCCTTACAATCGTGTTTGGGTACGTTCATCAACTTTATTTTCAATGGTAGCTATCAACTTTATTTTCAACGATAGCGATCCAATTTGCATGCTTTGATAGTTTTAGAGTTGATATGTAGTTGATTGTGGTCTGTTTGATGTTAGTTTTGATTGTGGGAATGAGCGTTAATATACTGTATTTGTTCCTGAAACGACAAGGTAGAGAAGATGAAGATTTCTTATTATTGAAAAGCTTGAGTTACAAAACAAGTTTCCCTTTGAATAAAAAGGTAGAGATAAAACAAATCTACATGCAATAAATATCTTTCCTAACTAAGAAAATATATAACAATATATACAATATATGCAATGAATGCATATCTCCTAATACTCCCCCTCAAGTTGGAGCATGGAGATCACGAATGCCCAACTTGCGAAGAAACAGCTCAAACTGAGGACGTCCAAGAGCTTTGGTGAAGATATCTGCAAGCTGAGCAGTTGTTCGAACATGAGAAGTAACAATATCACCAGACTGAATTTTATCGCGCACATAATGACAATCAATCTCAATATGTTTGGTGCGTTCATGAAAAACAGGATTAGCAGCAATATGAAGTGCGGATTGACTATCACAGTAAAGTCGCATAGGATGAGAGTGAAACACACCTAGAGATTTCAATAATGCCTTTAGCCACGTGAGCTCACTACAAGTATAAGCCATGGAGCGGTGCTCGGCCTCAGCAGAAGAACGATATACTGTGTGTTGCTTCTTTGTCTTCCAAGATATAGGTGAGCCTCCCAAAAAAATAAAGTAACCACTAAGTGAACGACGACTAAGAGGACAGGAGGCCCAATCAGAGTCACAATAAGCAATAAGCTGAAGAGCACTATCTTTATGCAAAACAATCCCTTGACCCGGATGGCCCTTCGGATAACGAAGAACTCGGAGAGCGGCTTCCCAATGAGATACAGGAGGCGCATAAATTGAGCCAATACATGTAACGAGTAACATAATTCGGGGACGAGTAATAGTCAAATAAATTAAACGTCCAATAAGCCGACGATACTGGGATGCATCAGAATAAAGTGGTCCATCATCTAAAGCCAAACGATGATGTTGATCCATGGGTGAATAAGCTAGTTTAGCTTCAAGAAGTCCAGTCTCCGACAAAATATCCAAAGTATATTTCCGTTGAGATAAAAACAGTCCATCAGCTCCACGAGCCATTTCAATACCAAGAAAATACTTGAGACTTCCCAAATCTTTCATATGAAAACAACGACTTAAATATGCTTTAAAAGCACTTATAGCAGCGGAATTATTCCCAAGAATAATTAAATCATCCACATAGACTAGTACATTGATAGAATTCTCACCTCGTCGTAGAGTAAATAGAGAATAATCAGCATAAGACTGTATAAACCCAAAAGCTTTAAGAGCACTTGCAAGCTTAGCAAACCAATTACGAGGAGCTTGACGAAGACCATATAAAGATTTATGGAGTCGACACACCTTACCAGGAGAATTAGTCGAATATCCTGGAGGAAGTTGCATATATACTTCCTCATCAAGATCCCCATGTAGAAAAGCATTGTGAACATCCATTTGATGTAACTCCCAATCACGAGCAATCATGATCGCTAAAAATATTCTAACCGAAAACCATTTTAGCTACGGGAGCAAATGTTTCATGATAATCCACCCCTTCCACTTGTCCATTACCAAGGACAACCAAGCGAGCCTTATACCGCTCGACGGTACCATCAGAATTATATTTAATTTTGTAAACCCATTTACAACCAATAGCCTTCTTCCCTGGCGGCAAATCAGTAATAGATAATGTGCCATTCTTATCAAGAGCACCAATTTCCTTAGACATAGCTACACGCCAACAAGGAAGGCGAACAGCTTCCGCATAACTGGTAGGTTCTTTAAGAGTAGTAATCGCCGCCAAAAAACGAGTATGATTAGCGAGAAAAATTTGCACAAGACACATAATTATTTATGGGATAAGGCGTACCTGAGGACGTTGGACGGATGAGCAGTGGAGGAGCCGGGGTCTATTGCTTCAACAGTATTACAGACATAATCTCTTAATCGAGTATTAGAAACCCGAGACCGAGCACTTCGTCGAACTTCCATGTCTGGAGCATCACCGTCTGTAGCAGTAGATACTACCTCTGACAACCTGTTCTCAACCCGAGCGCTACCAGAAGCAACCCGTCCTGACACATCTAGTAAACTCACGTCATGTGAGACAAAACCACGAGAATTATCACCCAAATTATTGGGAGAATTATCAGCAGATGAGACAAAAATGGGC
Source organism: Papaver armeniacum (assembly GCA_023531295.1). NCBI lineage: Eukaryota > Viridiplantae > Streptophyta > Magnoliopsida > Ranunculales > Papaveraceae > Papaver > Papaver armeniacum. The sequence goes on from JAJJWW010008807.1 coordinate 367,569, forward strand.
GACCCACTCTGTGCACTTGTCTCGCCTAAATTAATTGAAGAAGGAACATCAGAAGAGACATTAATCTCTAACACACTTTTCTTATGTGTTGGTTTGCTTGAACATTGGTGGCCATTAATATCGGATGAGACTAAACCATCCAAAATATCACCTGAGATATGCCTTGAGTTCCCTGACACATTTGGAGCAACGTGCCCTGCATCTCCACCACCTGACACATTCTGTGTACTCAATTCAGGAGAAACAAAAGTTTCTGGAACCTTCCCACCGTTCTCTGAATCATCAGCTGATGTCCCAACTGACGTCCCATCTGTCATGTTCTGTGACATTTTCTTATTCAGTGAAGAATTGACGCCTGCCACATTCTGTGAAGCGTCAGTAAATGAACCATCATTATCACCTGAAGCTGCGGACCAATTATCCACCCCAACTTCATTATTATTATTATCCGAAGAAACAAGCGTGTAAGGAAATTTGTTTTCAAAGAAAACTACATCACACGACACAAAAAATTGTTTAGTTTCCAAATCAAACAATCGCCAACCCTTTTTTCCATAAGGATAACCAACAAAAATACATTTCCGACTTCGTGGATTAAATTTATTACGATCACGAGGCAAAACACTTGCATAACACAAACATCCAAATACCCGAATAAGATTATAAATAGGAGGTTTCCTATGTAACAATTCATATGGAGTTCTCCCATTGAGCAAGGGAGTAGGCGTGCGATTAATAATATAAGCAGCACTTAAGATACATTCACCCCAAAACCGAATAGGTAAATTTGCTTGAAATCGTAACGCATGCGCCACATTCAATATATGACGATGTTTGCGTTCCACTCTCCCATTTTGTTGTGATGTATCCACACATGAAGTTTGAAATTCAATTCCTTGTTTAGTAAAAAATGGAATCAAAGGACAAAATTTCGTACCATTATCACTGTGAACTTGCTTAACTTGTCTATCAAATTGTGTCTTAGCCATTGCACAAAAATCCTGAAAATTCTGCACCACCTTAGTTTTATATGCCATCAAATAAACCCAAAAAACAACGAGAATAATCATCGACAATGGTCAGAAAGTAATGTGCACCACAAGAAGATGGAGTACGATAAGGTCCCCACACATCACAATGAACTAAATTGAAGAGATCATCAGCTTTATTCTCACTAACTGGAAATGTAGTCCGAGTTTGTTTAGCTTTATAGCAAATATCACACGGTTCCTTAAGAAATTTCTGACAATCAACTTTATTCATACCCTAAGTAAAGAAACAACCTTATTAGACACATGACCCAAACGTCTATGCCATAAACAATAATCTTCTCCAAAGAGATATTCGATTTGTAGTAATGAGCGTTCCACTATGGAAGATATAGACCCGCCTCGTTCCTCACCCACACCAATCACCGTCCTCGTAGTGCGGTCCTCGTATCACACATAATTTATCACCAAAGTGACAATACATCTCAAATCTTTAATTAAACATGCTAAAGAAATCAAGTTGCAATGGAGATCAGGAACGAATAAAACACAGAATAATTTCATATTGTTTCTAAACACCACGGTGCCTTCGCATGGAGCATGAGAGAATGTGCCATTCGGAATCTTTACAAAAGAAAACCCTATTTCATGAGTCTTAAATAAAAATTCTTTAGTTCCTGTCATGTGTCGTGAAGCCCCTGTATCAAGTATCCATTTACCAGAAAGCTTCGAATCATTATTCGAATTTTTAAGCATTTGCACAATGGTTTCCCAATTTGGTATCAGTAAGAGTATTATCAAGACCTAGTCGATCTTGAGAAATAAGAATCTCCCCCTAGAGTTAATGGTTGTGATCGCTACATTAGCTACACAAGTCATGGTGCTAATCTTAAGCACAATCTTCTGATTTGGTTTAATTAGTTTAAATCATTCCTGGCTCAGATGCCATGAAACGACAAGGTAGAGAAGATGAAGATTTCTTATTATTGAAAAGCTTGAGTTACAAAACAAGTTTCCTTGTGAATAAAAAGGTAGAGATAAAACAAATCTACATGCAATAAATATCTTTCCTAACTAAGAAAATATATAACAATATATCCAATATATGCAATGAATGCATATCTCCTAATAGTTCTATAACTTAGATTTCTTTCTTTCTTTTGGCAGCTAATTTTTTTCTTTGGCAACTAATGGAGAGGGTGTCCGAAACTCAGGCAATTTTTCTTCTATTAGAAAATTATTGCGACCTTCATCTACATAAGGATGTAGGATAACTTGGATGCTTATAAAAGGTGCTATAATTTTGCCTCATCCTTTTTAGATCTTCTTAAAATGGATTTCATAAGTTATGATCCTTCAAAAAAAAAAAAAAAAAGGTTGAGATATTGATTCTTAATAGATTAAATGTGTCATACCAGTTAAGACCACAGCGAACTAGACTATGGTAAAACAGAACTATTGACATAATTTGTGTATTGAGAATAAATATCATGTTTTTAATTTTGATCATCGGGTGAAGTTAATGTGTGTTTTGTGTTTTTTTTCGAGGTGAGGGTTGATTTCAAGTGTACTTCTTACGGGTTACATTAAAGGATGAGTATGATTAATGAGGATGGTCATGATATAGCAACTCTCTCCTCTCTATTTTCTTTTATTGATTTTTCGTAGTTTGTGAATGAACGTTTCTAATTTTATGTGGTTTTGAGTTCATAAAAGATATGTTCAGTGTACTTTCCTTTCAGGTATTGGTTAATGAGTTTGTTAGCTAATTTTCTGGAAGTCACTCAGTAACTTATACAACCTTCATCACTTTTAGAGAGAGTGGATTTTATGGTTGAGGAAAGAAGGTTCTATAAGTTAATGGGTAATTGCAAGTACATCGGATGTAAATTGTGAAACTTTGTTTAAAAATGGAGTGAACAGTGGTCGAGTTCAGCTTGCCAAAGAAAAGGTGCAACGACATGATAGAATCTGGAATTGCAATCAAAAGGTATTACTGTTTCTTATGATTTTATTGTAACAATGATCATGACTTAATTATACAATGACGATATTGGTTGGTGAGAATTTCAGTTGCTTATTCACTTTCTAATTAGTAGAGTTTCTTATCAATCTCTTCCTTGATATTTTATAAAAACTTTATTTTAACTGGAATTAGAAATTAGGGTTCCATGTTTTCTATGAGTAATTACTAACTAAGTAATGTACACGACATATATACACTATAACAGGTTGTTAGAATATGAAAGATATGTACTTCCTATAATCTAGATGGTTAATAAAGTGGCGGTCGTAATTAAGTGGAGGTCTTAACAGTAAAAAAGCACTTCGGGGAATTCTGTTTACGGAGTCTGCAACACCAACTCATTATAATTTGCATGTTTTAGTGGGAAAACAAACATCCTGGATAAATACTTGGTTACCAAATTTTGGGTGCTGATCTGATAATGTTTCCATTCAGCGTAACTCATCTTGCTACGGGTATATTATTTTGATTACTTTATTTAGGCTCCATTTGTTCTTACAGGTGGCACCTTTGTATAACTAGGGACAAGAAAACCATTTATGAAAGTATTCTTCAATGGTTAAGATGTTGACGTTGTATTTAACACTAAATTGATGCCGCAACTGTAATTTTGTTTCTGTAATTTTCTTTAATCAACTCAAGCATCATTTTTAGTATTCTAAGACTTTCATCTTGGGTAGTCAATAGTCCTATTTATTTTGCTCAGCCGCAGCGTTAATAAGAGTTAACGGTATAGAAGATTACTTGAATGGAATCTTCCCAAATTTTTTTTGCAGGCAATTCACATTCATCTTATATTTTTTGGGTCGAGAAGCAAAGCAATATGATATTGTTAATGTAGCAAGTCCTAAAGGCAAAAAAGTCCCGCCTAACTAACAGCTCGATAAGTTTTTGTATCTCATTTTTTAAGTTATGTTTCATATAAATATCAGTTTTCTGGACCATGGCTATTTATTATTCATTAGTAAGCTATTTTGTGCAACTATAAAATTGAGGTTGTTGGAAATAGAATACACATAAGAGTTGAAATGTTATTCCATCTATCTGTGACATTGTTTCCCATTGCAAAATGACAGATCGTGCGCATTGGATTTCAACTCTTGGTTGTTCGGCCAAATGTAGCTGCTTTTAGTCATTTTTTTCTTCTAATATGTATATGCAGTTGATTTGGAATTTTTAATACGTTTTTGGTTAACAAATTAGGGCCATCTAATTGTGAAAATTTTGACATTTTTCTTCTTAATTTATTGTTACAGCTTACGAGACAACAGTATAGGGCTTATAATACAGTACCCATGTTTAAGTTCCGAAATAAACATAACAAAACACCAGATCCCGTGCAACGCACGGGCAAGACACTAGTACAAGTTAATATTTATAGACAGCTGAATGGTGAGAACGAGTATTAGAAGTAGACGCGGATTGGGAAACTGAACTTGGAAGGAGGGAATTTTGGAAACTTGGCCACCGCCAGAATGTTAGTAGTAGGCATGAGAAATCTAGATCTTGTCTGGCCCTCCCTTTGCCGATCAACTACAAAACCAGACGCTGCTGAACGGGTCAGATGAATCAGCTTCAGATGACCCAAGTGAGTCAGACTGCTCATAAACTAAACACCTTCTCAGACAGATCCATTTTTTATTACTCCCCACATCATTACACATCATTCCTCGATCTTTTATTTATTCTTAATCTCTGAGGTTTCACAATTTCGTTCACGGCAGCAATGATTTACAGCAACATTACAACAACTAGTCGCAGCAGGAGAAACGGCCATGGTCATACTTGTTTGTGCATCTCATGCATTGATGAATATGTAAGACCACTTCCTGCAACAACAATTGCTCGAATATAATTTGCAGCAAAAGCAACAAGAATTTCAACAACAATAATAAATTATTCAACTGCAGTTAAAGCAATTTCAAGAAGAACTGCAACTAAAGAAATTAGATAAAGAGCTAGAAGAAGAAATTCACATTCTAGCAAAAAAAATATGATCAAGAGAGCCATTCCGGAACAAATATGAAGAATTGACTTCCTTCATGTATTCATCAAGAAAATATCCTGAGATTAAATCTAGTTATTGTTAACCGCTGTTTATGAACTTCGGGTTTAATTCTTTCTCCAAGAAGCAAGTTTTGGATTTGCTAACAAGCCCAATTCATCCAAAAAGAAATGTCGGAAGAGTTGATGAACCCAGAGTTGCAAGATTAAAAAATAATTTGTTGTGGACGAAAACTTAACTGTTAAATTTATGTTATGTAATGTCTTACCAACAATTTCTTGATCTTTGAAACTTATGAGCATTTTCGATTTTATTCGCTGTTCATGGTTTTGATTTTTTCCTCTGACATTGTTCTGTACCTTGGGTTTTATATTCTACTATGAAATACAGAATGTACTAATTTTGAGTAATTTTATTACTTCCTGCAACTAGTTTTAGGATACTCAAGTGATTTCTTGAATTTCATCATGAGCATCTTACATTAAACTTTGATTTTCCCTGCAATGTCAGAATTTGAGTTACAAATGTTTGGCAAGTCATTTCATCTCAAGACCATGTTCTGCTTTGGGCCCAAATATTGTCGTCAGCCAAATCGGATGATTTTGTAGCACAATCCTGACAGAGTTCCAGTAAATTCTTCTTAGGCACTACTTAAGGCATCATTGAGCTCCCAACAGTAGAAGTCCCTTGTAAAGCTGTGAAAATTATGAAACCAATGGACTTGCACTACAAATTATGAAAAACATTTGCTGTAGTGGAAAAATATGAGATACCAAAAGTTAAAAGTTGAGCCATATTCCAACAATCATAGTTACTGCTAGAAGTCTTAAACCTGACATATGAAAAGAACATTCAGAATCTAGGCATTGCAGGAGTAAATTTGTTACGAATGTTCCGCAAAGCATACAAAAGAAAAACATGGAAGTTCCAAGAACTGAATATAAGCCAAATTACGGGTACAAGGGAAGTTAGAAGCATGCTTTGAAAGTTCATGTTAATTCGGCGGAAAATTTCCAGTAACATGAGGCAAACGTATATAAATGAGGTTTCCTTTGCAAGCTCGAACTTCCCCACTGATTTTTGCAACAGAAGAGGAAATGTAGCCTTTTTTGCTTTTGGCCCAATCTATTTTTTTTTTTCCATGAAATCTGAAGCTCTACAAATTGGGCAATTAGATTGAGATATCGAAGTTGTAAACTAGAGAAGAATCCACTTGGGTCAGAATGAGGGTGATTTAAGCCTAAACAAGAAAAAAAAAATCAGTTTATCCTATTTGCACAAGGCTATGCACCACCAACAGAACCAGAATTTCGCATCAACAATTAAATTTGAAATACATGAATTACAAATAAAACAACTATAAAACCAATAAGAACTTCAAACTAAAGCACCACCGAAAGAGCTTTTCCTGACAAATCCTGATCCACATCCATAACTATTTCTGCGAAACTCAGAGAAGAAATCCAATTGCCGTTAATCCGTTCTAGATGAGCCCTCAATTCATTTTTCACTAATAAGATAAAAGTTTTTGCAATTGAATTTGAGAGAGGAATGTGAAAGATGCTATCATATGAATAAAAAGTCTAATTTGAGAGTATTAAGAAGAGAATTTCTAAACTGTTAACCACAATTGTGAACAGGGTTAACCTGCCTTAAACTGTAAAAATAAAAATAAATGGCACCAACGGAGTTGCTGCTCCATCTCATCTGGAAATATTTCTGGAGGGAAAGGAAAATCATTACAAGGACATGAGGTTCAATCGTTTCTGCACTTCCTCGACAACACTATCCCTGTCAACCAACTCCTCCTTGCTGGATTGCATGTCTTTAATTTTAACTTGGTTGGCACTTCTTTCTCGGTCACCAACAATCGCCATCAACGGGATCCTAGACCTTTCGGCTAGTTTCTTATGTTTGTCTAATCTTGTATTGACAAAGTATTCTGCTTTTATTTTGGCACCCCATAGTTCACTCACTAAATTAACAGCTTGCCTCAAATTAACAGCTTCCCTCAAATCATCTCCCCAAATACAAACCAAAACTTCCGTTTCTGTAGCGAATCGACTGGTTATCCATTATGCTAAGAACTCGTTCGATTCCCAGGCTGACACCAACTGCTGGGACTTGATTATTACCTAACATTCCTATAAGATTGTCATAACGACCTCCAGCTGCGATTGAACCAACCTTTTTACCGTCTTTAAGAACAGCTTCAAATATAACCCCAGTATAATAGTCAAGACCTCTTGCAAGACTCAAGTCAAAAACCACTTTGTTTATGCATTTTGAATCTTCTAATAATTCGAAAAGACTCTCTAACTCCTTCAGTGCAAGACTAGATCCATTATTTTCTAGGAACTGGCTGTCCTGTTTCAACTCAGACAGCAACTCCAAAGGAGGTCCACGTTTCATTACAAGGGCACCAATTTTATCCGCAATTTCAGCAGTTAAGCCCTTCTTTTCCACCATTTCTTTTTTGATAGCCTCAAATGGTTGCTTGTCTGACATATGCTTGTCTAGCTTATCAATACTAGAGCATATTGTTCTAAACTTTTCTGGTGGAACTCCACAAATTTCCAACATTCCATCAAGCAACTTTCGGTGATTTAGTTTTATCTACAGTAGGAAAAGAGTAAAACCATTAACAATGAGCAGGCATAACAGTGCTGACAAAATTTCAAGAATCCACCATAATTGCAACATGAAGAATATAAGAGAATTAAAAGAAATACCTCGTACTCCCCAATGTTTAATTCATCCAGCAGCTCGGTCAAAACTTTAACAACCTCAAAATCCGGCCCCATTGTGCAATATTTACCAGCAATATCGAAGTCGCACTGGTAGAATTCACGGAATCGGCCCTTGGATGGGTTGTCCCTCCGATATACTTTGCCAATCTGGTACCTTTTAAATGGCCGGTAGCCATTCATAGCTACATATCTAGCAAATGGTACAGTCAGATCATACCGTAGAGAGCATAGCTCACCACCCTGCAACCATTTTCAACATTCTCAAATCAACATTTTCAACTAAATGTTTAAATAAAAGGAAAACAAGTTCCCAAGTCCTGGCGCACATAGTGCATATTAAGATTGTTCAGGAAAATTATTTCACACTAACCAGGAAAAAACAAGACCAACATGCTGCATTTTCAAATACGATAGAAGGCTTGGGATTTTAGTAAAAACCAGAGCTCAAAGAAGAAGATGAGTGGCCTGTATGACAACCAAAGAAGAAAAATATTATTACCTGATCAGCAAGGTCAAACACCAGCTTTGAGTCTTCACCATATTTTCCCATCAGAGTCTCTCTCAATTCAAAAACTGGAGTATCAAGGGCCATTGCTCCGTGCCTTTTAAACACCCCTTCTATGATTTTAAATACTCTCTCCCTAATGGCCATTTTCTCTTTTGCAAAATCTTGAGTCCCCTAATAAATCAAAAAACAAAATCCAGCAAAGTCAGCAAAAGAAAAGATTGAACATTAAAGACTATAATCCAAAAGATACTGTTTCTTCTCACCTTGGGACACTTGAGACTGCTCGACCCATTAGATTCTACCAACTCCCTCACTTTCTTCAAAAACGTATGAATTTCTGCATCCTTTGGCTCAAAAAACAAAGAAAGACCACTAACCCATTCATTCAAGAGGGCAGGATCCCCGCCAGACTTTAATCTATCCTTAAGAAGCTTCTTTATTAAATCAGTTCCCTTATCCACCTTGTTTTCCTTCGCACTTGAAGATGCGACCCGAACATCTTGATTACTCTTTATTGACTCCATCCTTTCAATTGAAAGAATTGCCAATACTGCTTCCCAAGAAAAAACATATCTAACAACGGCCACTAACTTGCTTATATCATGAAACAATGTAAGATAGTTCCGTTTATATGCAGCTAGTGTTTTCAACATACACTCATCAATATTAGGGCAGCCACTTTGAAACATCTCCCCCACCTCGGAACCAGCAGCATCTGCCAATAATCCAGCTCGACAGAAACTACTTTCACCTAGCTGCAGGACCGACATTGCAAAAGAATAAAATGTCTTCACTAGTAGCTTCTCACTCCCCGAAGACAAAAATGTCTTCACCTCCTTGCTCCCTCCACTACTCGACGAACCATCCTTACTAATTTTCACACTATCATTCAGTGCAGCGCGTGTTATCGAGCGTATCTGCTTAACACTTTCTCTAAAACTTCCATGAACCTCAGTTATCTCAGTTATCAACTTACAACCCTTAGTTTTACCATTAGATCCCTTAAGTAAAACCTTGAAATCCCTAGCAACAGATACCACGTCATTAATCAAAATCTGGTCACCGGAGTCCAATGATCTAATTCCTAATACAGATGTATCAGCCTTCAAAGCCTCACAAGATAATGCCGCAACAGAATCCGCAACAGTCGATAAACAAGACGAACAACAATCCAAAAGTGCACAAATTCCAGCACCATAACCAGATTGCTCTAAAACATTCAGTTCCCCAGGAGTATATCCTGTGTTTTCTAGAGTCCTACCATTTAACCTCAAAAACGAATCTAAAAACCCTAGAGCAGAAGAAAAATCCAAAGGTTCAAAATCAAAACTATCTTGGTTTAGGGTTTTGCAAATTAAATCAGGGATAATAAAACGAATATCAGTCTGATTAGTGAGTATGAATCTGTTGAGTAGTAAAACAAGACATGCACGAGTTTCAACTAATGTAAGAAAATTCTGGACAGGTTTTACATCATCAGCTAAGGAGTTTCTATTGAGTTTGAGTTCTTCATCGGAAGAAGAATCTAGTTTCTTCAAATTCTTGGAAACTGAAGAATCGATGTTTACCTTACTGAGACTGTTAGCAACGGCGTACACAGATGATGAAGAAAGAGATGAACCCTTTCCTCCGATTATTACCTCTGAAAATAGAGATTCCCCGTCCATTGTTGTTCGTTTTCTGTGTGGTGTGAGTATTGAGAATCCGACACTGAAACGATTTATATAATGATTGGATATGAGCCGCCTAAATCCTTTTGAAGGAATAAAAACCCTAGAAGAAGAAGTCTGGAAAAAAATAAGGAAACAGAGAGAAACAAAGACCTAAAATGTGAACTCGGTTTCCTAAATAGAGAATTTAACGGGGACGGCAAATTTCTCAATGTGTTAACCGGGGTGTTTGGATGGCGAGAAATTACTTGTGGACTTATTTTATGAAGTCGAAAAGTCGGCACAATTTTCTAAAAGTAAAAAAGTACAGTTTTTGTGAAGTAACTTCTATAAGTCGAAAAGTCAGCGCGCTTGAATGTGTTAAAAAGAAAAAGTTAGTTTGGGCGGAAAATTTTAACACAACTTTTAACGGTAAAAAAATTAACTTTTTGTGAAGCAAAATACTTCTGTTTTTGGTATCCACGTCTACCTCAACTATCCGAAACGAGAGACTGAGCCGACAAAAATTCAATGGGAAAAAAGGTTACAAAAAAATCGAGAAGAAGAATGATTGGTGTTTGTAATCTCTTCAGTACTTTGAAGGTGCTTACAGAAATAGGAGTGATTTCTAAAACACTGGATTTTTGTTTCGGAAAATTCCTACCTTTTAACTCCTAAAAGTCAATATAAAACTCGTTCACAAACCATAATCATAAGGCTGTGTTTGAAACAATTTCGAAAAGTGTTTCCGTGGAATCAGTATCACGGGGTAGTTAAGGAATGATTGTTTATAAACTTCCATGGATTAAGCTTAAAACATATTTTAAGACCATGATTTTTTTTAATACTCCATGGAAATAGATTTTTAATTACATAAATGGTGGGTTTGGATGTAGAATTTTAAAGGTGGGATTTATGGGTTCATAGGATTTGGTGGAATTATGTTTCCTTCGGTATGTTTGGTTGCCCAAATCCCTGGAATCACGTTTCCCACGAGAATCAGTTTTCCAGCAAATCCTCCATATGGAGTCCGACCCCTCCCCCTAATATTTGCTGGGAAACTTATCAAGGGATTTATGGACCCACTTTTTATAACTTTAAATCTCATATATATACCATTTTGAGATTTTGAGAGTAATACCAAACTGTATATGGACTTTAAAATAAGATAATTCTATGAATCCTAAGAATTTTAAATGAGTTACCAAATACACGAGGGACTTACATGAATCACAGGATTTATAATCCCATGAGATTATGAATCCCAGAATTTATAATCCCATGGGATTATAAATCCTTGAAATCGTGAATTCTACAAACAAACCCACCAAAAATTAACTCCAATCAAACACAACCTAAATTCTCGATTTAATTAAGTAGAAAAGCTATTTATTTTTTATGTACCATCCAAACACCCTCTAACCGATACATAAGCATAACCCCAAGTTGAAAATTGCTAGCGGGCACGTGCGTGTGAGGGAACATTGCAATTAGTGGTCGGTACTTTTCGGATATCAAGGTGCTATCGACAACGGAAATTGGTTCAATTGCCAAATATTTTTAAAATATGGTTCTAATGGACGAGTAAAAATTAGTATAGATGAATCTGGATTCATCTTGGTTTAAACTTAAAAAAATAGGGAGGGTGAAACTGGATGCCTCCTAATGTAAATTAAAAATAATAAAAAATATTTGAAAATGGGTAGAATGAAAATGTTTACATCCAGGATATTTTTACATTCTCTTCCATTTAAAAAGTATCAAATTTTACATGTTTTTTTTTCCTAGGCATAAAACTTTTTCAACCAGATTCCATTGATTTTGGAATTTTTCTTCCCTTTGATTTTAGTGCCATCAGCGTGTTCAAGTTTGTAGTATCCAGATCCCCTTACTTTGCGAATTCGAAAAGGCCCATCCCAGTTCGGGGTAAATTTCCCAGCATTGTCTTCTCTTTGCACGTGTGGCGCTACAGCGAGTACCAGGTCGTCTTTTTCAAAGTGTCTTTCCTTGACATGTTGGTTGTAAGATTTTGCTAGCCGATCTCGGTATTGTTGAGATCGTTTTTCAGCTCCGTCTCGGCGCTCATCTATCATGTCAAGTGATCGGATGCGCTGGATGTCTAAGTCAATCCCGCTTGCAGATAATATCCTGGACGATGCCACAACTACTTCTGCTGGTATGATGGCGTCCTCGCTATAGACTAGGCTATATGGTGACGCCCCGGTGGATGTTCATTTAGCAATTCGGTATGCCATCAGTGCCAATGGAAGTTCCTCATGCCACAGGAGTTTGTTGTCATAGAGGCTCCTGCTTAGGATTCTGAGTAACGTATTGTTCGTAGATTCAGCCTGACCGTTTCCTTGTGGATAGTAAGGAGTCGAAGTCTTATGTCTGATTCGGAATGATTCTAGGAGGTCCTTCGCATGGTTATTCACAAAAGGTGTACCGTTGTCGGATATGATATACGTTGAAATTCCGAAACGATAGATGATATGCTCCTTGATGAATGCTGAGATTACTTCCCCGGTTGTAACCCTTTAATGGTATGGCTTCCACCCATTTGGTGAAGCACTTTGTTGCTGTAACGATGTACTCGTGTTGCTTCGAGGACTTCGGATTGATGGGTTGGATAATGTCTAGTCCCTAACTATGAAAAGGCCAAGGGGTACAGACGCTCTGGAGTATGGTGTGTGGTGCATGTATTAAGTTACCATGAATTTGACGTTGTTCGCACTCATGAACATATTACGTGATGTCACTTTCCATTGTGGGCCAATAGTATCCTGCATCATGAATCTGGATAAAGAGTCTTGCTTTTCTTTGGTGTTCCCCATCATGACTTATTTCCATAACTCTGGTGGGGTTTTCCTTGTCGATGCATTTGAGGGTTTTTTGGTTGAAGCATCTTCGGGAGAACTGGCCATTGACGACGAAGAAACATTTAGCTCTTTTTTCTAGCTTTTTCGCTAACTTATTATTGGCAATGTTCCCATTGTTAAGTAATCGATGTAGTAGGTCGCCAATCTTCTTCTGCAGTCACGCAACAAGATTCTTCGTGTAGTGGAGCTCCTTGGAAGATTGTGCAGTTGTCTTGTAACTTTTGGGCTTGGTGTATCATGTCTGGCCAATAGAACCCTTCTCGCTGAATTCGTCGTTGTAGGGGGATTTAGAGTCCGAAACGGCAAGTTCGTTCATGAATTTCGTGTAATAGCTTCTTTTCCTCTTCGTTGCCGATGCACTTGCATAAAATGCCAGTCGTGGTGATGAAATAAAGGCTTCCATCGATAATTTTGTATTTTCTTAAAATTTTCCATGGTAATTGACGGTCTTCGGGTTGTTGCTTGAAGTCTTGTAGAATTGGACATCTCCAATCGTTCTCGTCTTAAAAAATGATGTCTTCGAACCACGTTGATGGCATCGAGTTTTTTGTTATGGTGATGGTTTCCTCATTTGAATGCAGCATTTGTAGACTAGATGGCAAGGTAGATAGAGCGTCAGTGTGCCTGTTTGAGGTTCTCCCTAAGTGTGCAAGTGACACTGAGTCGAAGTCCTTTATTAGTTTTTGAGCTTTATCTCTATATGCAGCAAGAGCGGGTTCCTTGACACTGAATTCTCCTAGCATTTTTTGTATGAGTAGACGTGAATCGCCTTTTACTTCTAGACGTGTGACACTAAGATCTCTAGCCATCTTAAGACCGATGAGGAGACTTTCATATTCAGATGTGTTGTTCGTACATGGGAAGTAAAGCTTGAATGCTTTAGATATTAGTTCATCAGTCGGGGTGACCAGGACTATCCCTGCTCCACCATTAGATTCATGTGAGGAGCCATCGAAATACAAGAGTATTGGTTTTGTTTCTTCCGCTAATGCTATTTACCATGGAATGCCTGTGTGGAGCGGAGATACATCGCATCCCGGAAAAGCCACTACAAGATTTGTGATAGCTTGTCCTCGGATTCCTCTTGGCTTGGATGGCTGAAGGGAGAATTCGAGTAGTTGCACAGACCATCGAGCCATCCGACCTGATGGGATCGTTGTTGTGGAGAAGTACGCAATTGGGTTGGCCGAGGCGACTACATATGTCTGGTGTACAAGCATGTAGTGTCTCAACTTTTATGCTGCTAGTACCAGTGGGAGACTCGCCTTTTGTGCTAGGGAGTATCATAGTTCCGCTTCCCGCAGTGCTCTGCTAATGTAGTATATATTGGACATAAATTATCATTTCTCATGTCTTGTACTAAGACTGCTCCTATCGCTTTGTCTGTATCTGCCACATACAGGTATAAAGGTTCCCCTGGGACTTGTGGTCGCATCACATGTGGGTGGGTTAAGCATTATTTGATTTTGTCGGGTGCTAATTGTTGCTCCTCGCCCCACGTTCATTTAGCATCCTTTTTCAGTATCGGTAGGAGGCTTTCCATACTAGTGCCCCAGACAGGGATGAAACGCCTTACGTATGAGATTTTTCCTATTAATGCTTGCAACTCGTCTTTACTTCGGGGTGCCGACATTGTTAAAATAGCTTTCTCTTTATCTTCGTCCAATTCGATTCCGGGCTTGTAACCTTGAAGCCGAGGATTTTTCCCGAAGTTACCCCGAATGTGCATTTTGCTGGATTCATCTTTAAACCATAACTTCGGCATCGGGATAGCACACGTCGGAGATTCGGTATATGGTCGGCCTTCTTCTTAGATTTAATAATTATGTTTTTTATGTATACTTCCATTTCTCTGTGGTTTAGATCGTGAAAGATTAAAGTCATGGTCGTTGATACGTAGCGCCAGCATTTTTCAGACCGAAAGGCATGACAACATAGTAAAAGTTTTCCACCAGTGTGGAGAATACGGTTTTGGGTGTATCGGATTCTTTCATTATGATCTGGTTGTAGACGTTGTACCCGTCCATGAAGGAGTACATTTCGTGGTTATCGGTTGATTCGACCAAAAGATCAATGAGAGGGAGAGGGAAATCGTCTTTAGGGAACGCTCGGTTGAGATCTCGGAAATCCACACAACATCAGATTTTTCCGTTCTTCTTTTCTACAGGCACGCTGTTGGCTAACCATGTTGGATGGTGTATGGGTTTTATGTACCTAGCTTCGAGTAATTTGGAGACTTCCTCTTCGATTTGTTCTTCAATTGTATGGGAGAATTTTCTACGCGGCTGTTTTACTGGTTTGAAGGATGGTGAAGTTTTGAGTTCATGCAGAACGAGAGTTGGATTTAACCCAGGCATGTCTTCATATGTCCAGGAGAAAACATCTTGGAACTCCATCAGTAAGCATTCTAATTTCTCGCGTTCTTCCCTTGTTAGGTTAATGCCTATCTAGAGTATCTTGGGATTGTCTGCGGTCCCTATGTTTAGGGGAATCGTTGGTTCGGCACTTTGGCTAGAAACAGTGGTTGGATGCTCCCAAGCGTGTTCGGTTCATCGATAGCTAATTCCTCCATCGCGTGTATTATTTTATCCTCCTCGACCTCTGTGTCTTCTTTATCGACATAGCAGTACATTTTTCTCCCATCAGTTCTAGTGTGGCTTTGAAAATGTATTTTGCATTTTCTCGTCTTTCCTCTATTTTATTGGTCGTTTCGAGAATTGTCTTCAGAAATTGTTGCATTTTGTTGCTCATAGAAGGCTTCTTCGGGAAAAGATCCTTTTATGCTTTTGTGAATGGGTTTCTCGTGGATGCGACACGCCATTCTTTACCTCCATGCAATAATTTGATGCATTGATGGTCCGTTGATGGTATTATTTTTCATGTCTTTGTAACCATGATTGCCCTAAGATGATGTGACAAGTTAGGTCTGCCTCTGTGACATGAAAGAGTTCGATGGCTTTGATGGGTCCGAGGGTGATATCTAATTGTATTGTTCCAATTGTTCGCTGCCTCTTCCCACTGAAGTCTCGTAGTCTGGTATCGAAGCGTCAGATTGCCATCGGGGGGATGCGTAGTCGATGGATGGTATTTTGATAGATTAGGTTCAAAGATGCTCAGGTATCTACGGAAGCTCTATTCAGGGTATTTTCTCCCACCAATACCGTAATATAAAGGGGACGTAAATGCCCGATTTCAACCATTCTATCTCCTTCCGAAAAGGTTATTTGTTTTGGCAAATGTTTTTCAATATACTGGTGCGGGTCTTCTCCAGAAAGTTTAGATTGTGCATACAAGCCATTTCCTACTGATGTTTGGTAAAGTGGATTTCCCGAAAGAACTTAGAGAAGATTTTCTCATATTCCTCACGTACGGCTCTATCTTCTGGATCTCCTCCTTCTTCAACTCTAAATGGGGCCCTATTTCGTCTTCTACTTCAGAGTGCATAGGATCTGAACCTTGCTCTTTTCGTTGGTGCTCTAGGAAAGCAATCTGATTTGATCCAGTGATTAGGTGGTTGATTAATAAGTGAGTCTTGGTTTCGGACACGATTGTGCGATGCACTCGATGTGATGGCTTTATATTTGTAGTGGTATTGAGGATTAATCCCCAGTGAAGTCGCCCAACGTAAACACCCTAATTTTATTAGAAAGTTATGAGGAGACTAATCCCAATACACAATACAATTTTCTAAAAGCTCTGCCTTTCTCTGGAGGATTGCTCTGCTTTTATAGGAAAAGCCTGATATGGAAATATCGTACACGTGTACCCTAATACCTTTTCTAGTAAGTCTTCTGTCATTAGCCGTACACGTGTACTATTACAGTCGGGGTTATTTAGGCAATCCTTAATCATCTCTTGGGGCATCCCATCCGTGCCAAGTCATCGTTTGCTGGCGACCTCGGCTTGACATGTCATCATTGCTGAGAACTCGGCTTGTCGTGCTATCATCAATGGTGGCTTCGGTTAGTCATCATCCGAAGCCCCCATTCTGGTGCTTTCGGCTTTAGTCAAATCCATGTGCTTACAATCATGAGCAGAGGCAAATTAGTCGTCGGTCTATGGTTCTGCTGTCTCTTCTCTCTCTCTGGTGATCACTCATGGTCTATCCCGCAATGGTATTAAAGTAGTCATGGGCATCAATATCAAAAAAACGCGCCATGAAATGTTGAAATATACAAAAGAAAGCAGGTCCAGGAAGGGGCACATTTAGCTGCTTAACATAAGTGCGACTTCACACTATACAGCAACATGTAATCATATCCATGTTTAAAGGCCGCTATTGATGCCACTACAAGGTCATTGGCATTGGAGTTGGGTAGTTATAAGGCCGATATTGGTGCCACTACAAGGTCATTGGCATTGGAGTTGGGTAACTATAAGGCCGATATTGGTGCCACTATACGTCATAGGCATTGGAGGGGATACTGTAACTGATTATACATGAGAACAATTTATGAACCACAGACGCGAAAAAGCTTTACAGTGGATGGACTATTCTCCTTCCAGTCTATGTTGTAAAGGCGTGCGACTTTGGCGCTTAAGCCCCAAAGGCCCACTAGGCGTTGGACCAGCGCCTAGCAAAAAAAGCGCCAAGGCGAGGCGAGGCGACCAAATTTTTTTATTTTTGGTGCCTAGTGAGCGCTTAAGCCCTAGGCCAGGCGATGGGCTTGGCGCCTCGCCTCGCCTAGCGCCTTTTACAACATAGCTTCCAGTAGTAAATTTTAAGCGCAATTAGAAACGGAATTTACTACAATGAAAATTTTTAGTTGAACCAATTAGAGATGTTCTTCACAATCCATAATCTTAAAGATGGCATATCAACTAATACAGTTTGTAAGGCAATGGAAATTTTAAAGAATCTGAAATTTATAATAAATTTCGCCATAAAAAGTAAGAAAAAACTACTTCCTCATAACATACTAAGAATTAAACATATTAACTTAAAAACTTACAAGCCTATCCTGTTGCCTCAGGGTTCAGATTTGGACAAGAAGTTGATGCATCGCATTTACCACTCGGACTCGTTGCATCTTGTTGCTGCAAAATGGAGCCAAAATACAGTGATTTCTTATGGTTCTTGGAATAAATTTCTTTCATTTTTTCCAACAAATTTGAGATACGAGTTTCCGCCCTGACTTTGTTCTGCTCCAATAGAGTTAATATACGATTCAATACAGAGATTGCATTCTTCCGTATCTCATCCACCAAGTCCTTCATAAGTTTACTGCTTATGCGTCTAACCCGTCCTGTCTCAGATTTACTCCATTGGCGTCTAATTTGCCTTAGTTGCAGCACTTTAAAGTGATCCTCCATACGTATACTATTCGGGTTGACTTTGTTTTCCTCAATCTTTCTTTTCAAACGCTGCACACGCTTAGTAGTACCTTTTACCAAGTGAAATTTCCTATCGTACTCGCATCTCTCATCTTCACATTTAAACAGGTTTTCTTGATAGACATTCTTTTTGAAATCGTATTTATAAACTATCGAAGTGCTTTCGGACACCCAAGAATCGTTCAGTACTGCTTTTCCAGGTTTCGTCCTTCCGCTAGCTAAAACTGTCTCTGTCGAAAGCTTATAACTTGGATTATTATCATGTTCACGGTTTAAGACGCGATCATCATTCATGGGTTCTTCATATTTCCTCCTTTTTGATGTTGAAGCTTCAAAACCTGTCTCCCTTTCATTGTTTTTGTGGTTTTGCTTCAGCAAATCGATAACAATAGCAAACAATTCTTTTCTTGAAATAATCTTGTTGCTGAAGAGATAAAAGCACTTCAAGTATTGCTGGTACTCATCAGGGTTTCCAAATTTCTCCTTTTTAATAAACTCAAATAATTTGAATTCTGGATGATACTCACCATGATGATGCAACAACTCTTTATCCGAGTCTGAAGCCTCATCAGATTCTTCAACCCTATCTTGAGTCATCTCATCAGCATCTTCTTCTACTGTCAGGTTTATCTCATATCGCCTAGGCAAAAAATCATTAAACCCCAAAATAATGTTCGGATTACCATTAAAAACGTCTTTGATCCTTGCTGCAACATCCTGCAACGTCGCGGCATCGTGTTCTTGCAGAGACAAGAACTCTTTCATCAGTTGACGGAATTCATGACATTTATCTGTTTTCTGCACAGCCCGCAAGTAAGCACGATAAGCTTCTACTCGTTCAGTACTTATTCCCATCTTCTCTTGACACTAAACCCTAATTAATTAAAACGATCACACAGCACACTTCTTGAAAGTTGATACAGCAGAGTTCAAAAAAAAAAAAAAAAAAAAAACTCTACGAGTATATATATATAGAAAGAGAGTTCAAGGGAAAGCTTTTGAGAGTTGGACAAGGAATGGTAGTCCCCTGCTATGGAATTTTCTTTTTTATAGCACTCTCTAAATAAACGGTTTCAGGCATTAAGAAAAGAGTTTTATAAGGAAACCAAATAGTGCAGTTCGAGTCAAAATAAAATACTACCAATGTTTCGAAGCCTATAAAAACACTGCAATTTGGTTGGCATCTTCTCCAGTGTTATTTGTTTCTCCCATCTTTCTCTGCAAGAATGGCAGCAGCAGATAAAAAGTCTTCTCTCTCGCCTTATGCGAGTTTATATCAACCATCCAATAATAATGATAATGAGGTATTTTCTTTGTTTAAGAACCGTTCAGTGTATGATGACATGGGTTCATCGAGCAACCAGGGTTCTCTTGCGCAATCTCGCAGTTCTGGAGACCATGGAATTACTTCATTCGATGGTAGAAGCGGAGTTGTTCCGAGTTTTGCAGAAGCATCCAGTAATGGTCAATCTCAGCTGAGTAATGGTTTTGGATTTGGAAACCGTATAAATAAGGAAACAACTGTCCAATCTAATAGCAGCGTACCTCCAACTCGTTATTATTATGGAACTCCATATTCTGCTTCTCATGGAGGTTACAGTAATCAGTTGATCAGTTCTGGAGTTTCTGACAATTTAAGCCATGGAAATAATAAGGAAACAGTGGGTCAATCCAATAGAAGTCCCTTTTATCAAGATGCGTCTGTTCTCCAAGATTCGTCAATGGCAGCAGCAGCAGCAGCTCCGGCAAACATTGATAACTGCGCTTATTCTGCACGAAACGGCAATATACTGAGCGGCCAGGATTCTCTAGCTAAATTCCGTTCAGGGGTTTCTGGCAATTTGAACCATGGAAATACTTCATTAGATGCAAGCAGTGTTCCGACCTTTCCGGCATCATTCAATACCAGACATTCTCTGTCAAATAATGATTTTTTTGCTTCGGGTGTTAAATATGCACATCCAGCTGGGTATTCCGATTCGGGTTTTGGTTATCGAAACAGTTCTTCTTCTGTGGGACGTTTCAGTAATCAGTTGATCAGTCCGTTAGGCTTAAATCAGCCCGTTCTTAAGAATCCATCAACGGCAGCAGCATCAGCTTCAACAAACAACCTTAACTGCGCCTTTTCTGGAGAAAATGGCAATATATTGAGTGAAAAGGTACTATTAGAAGCCCTGGTTCTTTTTTCTGCACAAAACGGCGATATATTGAGCGAAGAGGCACTATTAGATGCCCTTGTTCTTGCAAAGCTAGACAATTGGAATATGCAAAAGTTGCATAAACTTCTTACTGGTGATTCAACACTTATTTCTGAAGTTAATCCAGATGAACTATTTGTGATGGCTAAACTTAAGTTGGGTTCTAACTACTTGCTAGAAATCCTTAGTTCCGGGGACGGAATAATTCCGGAGAAGATGACCAAACTAATCTTTTGTAACCTCATCCCTTTGATGAGTGATCAATTTGGCAGTGCCGTCTTTAAGAAACTTCTGTCATCAGTTACTGACAAAGCCCTGATAGAGGACATTGTGCAGAACATGGCATTTCAAAATTATGCTCTTATCCAAGCAGCAACAACGGAATTCGGGTATATATACTTTGCTCTTCTTCAAATATACTGCATTTCTCCTTTAGTTTTTTTTTGTGCATAGCTATTCATTGATGCCTTATTTTTTCTGTAACAATATAGGGTATCTTCGATCCAGGAGCTCATGAAAATATCCAAGAAGGAAAACAAAGACTTGGTTAATAAGCTGATTTCTGCCTTGGCAACTAGAGAAATACTGGTTGTGATGAAGAGCAAATGTGGTACCCGTTTAATCAAATTTTTGCTGGAGTTTCTGAATTTACACCAAAAAGAGGTAACTACTCCCCTATTAGAATCACGCATACATATACACTTACATGCTGATTAAAATTTTAATGAAATGGATCTGCAGTTGATTTACAGTGTGGTGATGTCATCTCAATCTCAATTAGAATTAGCTACAGATAAACAAGGATGTATTACACTCCAAATTATCATGAAAAACCTACCGAATCCTTTCCGAGATGAACTTCTTCGGAGCATCTCGAATGCAGCTCACTTTCTTTCGTATCATCAATGCGGGTAATAATAAAATCACATATTATGCTATTTTAGATTATATAAGAAATCAGATGGATTTTGGTGCTGTTTTAAATGTTGTATCATGGTTTTTTTACACAGGAACTTTGTTATACAACATGTAATCAAATTGGATAGCCCTATGTACACTTTCACTGAAATCATATGCAAAATGCTCAGAGGCCACTATGTACCTCTATCGAAGGATAAATGTGGCAGCTATGTTGTGGAAAAATGTATTTACTCAACTGTAATAGGAATGCAATTAGCGTCAGTTGATTTTCTGACAAACGACACACTCGTGGAACTAGCCCAAAATCAAAACGGAAACTACGTCGTTCAAACGCTACTTGAAACCACAAAGGTAACCCATCTATTCTTTTCTCAAGCATACATATATGCATGTGTGACAGTTAAGCTAACTGTTTATATGCTTGTTGTTTGAATTACAGATAAAGGACCAGTCACTTTATCGAATGCTTGTTTTTAAGTTAAAGAAATACTCGAAAGACATTCAGAACCATCCACATGGAAGCAATGTATACAATTTGATAAATGGCGGAAAAAGCAACAAAAGGAGGCAGCAAACTATACTGTGATGAAGTGTATAAGCTAAGAAACTAAGTTTGACAGATAGGTGTGTCAGGTATTTGTACACATAAACTCAACGTTTGTATAATTTATATTATAAATTTTTGAGCATGTGTACGCTGGGAGGACTAGTTTATAATGTTTTTGTTTCTGTTTCTGTTGAAAGAAACCAAGATATGGGTCAATTATAACTAATGAAAGAAGTAAAATCAATTTGTTGAATTACTGTTTATGTTGCTTCTTATATGGAAAACACAATGCTTCGGAAATCCTTGATGGAATTACAAAATTCGAACTCCAAGAAGATTCAAGTGCAATGGTTTAAAAATCATTACACTCGTGAAGATTTCCATGATTTTTCTTCCTCGAACAGAAAGTTAAAAAGCATGACTGATTTCAACATCCAGGTTTCTTATACTGTATGTAGAATGGATTGAATCCAACAATAATCTCTATTTTAAACTTGAAAACTTAAGCGTACCAAAAAAAAAAAAACATACCATGAAGCTAGAGCGACAGAAGAAAGGCAATTCATTTTATTATATAAATTGTGCAATATATGCAGTATTTACTTAAGTTCTTAGACATAAATAAGAACAAAAGATCAATGAGTATGGGATTACCATGGCTAAGTGACATCTTCTGATGCTGCAGGAGGCTTCGTATTGTCATCATTCTCTGAGCTCTTCCACATAAGTTCTATCCCATCCATGTGACCCATCCCAACAACCGCTACAACTTTCCCTCGAAAACGTCTAAGCCTAGTGAACATAACCTTGTCTCTATCTTCAATAAACAGCTTCGACTGTCCAATTTAAAGTAGTTTCGAACTTTTAGATTCAGCTTAAGTATATTAAAACTTGAAGTAGAAAATCATACTAATTACTCAAAGACCACATTGCACAGAAGAAAAAGCAGAAAAAAATCTGTTTTTTTTTTTTTTTTTTTAAAACTTTTTTGATAAAGAAAAACTCTCTGTTTCTTATTGACCACAAGGTTTTCGTGGTATATATTGCTGATCTTACCAAAGTGAATTCAAAAATATGAATAGCCAAGAGAGTCAGGACCGTGGAAACTTACAATCTCCGGAAATACTATTTTCAGAAATCTAATCATTTCCCGTACAGATGATCTTGTCATGTCTTCATCTTTGAAGTCAGTAAAATAGTTAAGCAGTTGATCCATCTCCTTGGATTCCTCCGAACCTTTAGTACATATTCTCCAAAGGAAGTCGTATGACAATAATTCAGATAATTGTTGAAACAAAACCTGAAGAAAAGAACACCTTTTGAAATTTCAAGTACTGCTCTCTAGAAGAAATTATCAAACAAAAGAGAAAGAAAACAAAGTAATGATAACTACCCGAACATCTTGATCAATAGGGAAACATTCTGCTTTAACTCTAATAGATTCCTCCATCGCAACCTGAAACAACGAGATTTGTAATATTCCAAAGGTAAGTGTTTAAAGGAAGCAAAAGACAAGATCATCACATTCATTTGAAAGATTTTTGAACAATTACTATGAATTCCTGGAGTCCAAATATTCCAAACAATTTTCAAGGATTACCTTGAACTCCAGGCCTGGAAATGTTCCACCAGCTCTCAAACGACGATACCATAAGTTAATAAGAAAACTAAAAAGCTTCATGCTTAGTCCACCTGGGGCTTTCATGGACTTGAGGAACAACTTATACAAGTCGTCATCTCTAGATTTCCACTTCATAAGTTCTATGGCCCGTTTATTGCACAGCTCAACCTGCATATCCAAAGTGCCAAAAAATCCCTTACAGAAAGTTACACATAATCTTAAACTCAAACAAAATTTCTATCCACTTGGAAATCTCGACCTAGAAGCTAAATCAAAGACCACTGACGATACGATCTTGAAATCTTATGACATCCAGGAAACTTTAAATTGAATGTAACTATAAACTTCAGGGAGAAGGAACTATGCTTTAAAAGGTGAGCTCAAACTAGGTCTCTCCTAGGTTGAATATAAGTACATAAAAGGGGACAAAGCCTAAATCGGCGGCATCCTATTCCTCATATTACAGCATATACACGCTGCATACTCTCCACATACAACTTTGCTCACATTCACTGAAACATGTTTTTCCTTAAAATCGACTTTCTACCGAACAAATTACAAACACAACTTTTCTTACTCACTATGACATCTCTGATCAACAAAAAGAATTCTGCATAACATTACAGGAAGGTGTTACTTACCGCGACAACATCAGGCATTACATAATTAATCACCTACGAAATAACACACCAATTAAATTAGTAGGTTGAGTTAGGCATTAAAAAGTTAAGAAATGCACCCCTCTATGATAATACCAAAAGAAAAAAGAAAAAAAAGAGTGCTAAGTTGAGTTAGGCATTTAAGCAAACACATTTGATGCACATAAAAACAAGAAACCCCCAAAACCAAGAGAAGTAAGATAAAATATACCTTCTTAACAGTATCAGCACTCTCTTGTGAAACATGAATAGTCCCAACAAGATAAACTTGAGACCCAGTTTTTGAATTATTGAGAAGAACAACTTTACCATCATTTGGGATTCCAGGAAGATCATGTGGGTAATTATTATGGTACCATTTCACAAGATGATGATCGAGAATTGTATAATAAGGGGTTATTAGTAACGAAGATGATGATGAAGTTGATGATCTTACTACTCTCTGTGTTGTTAAAGTTGAAATTTTTATCATACGACTGAGAATTGCAGCAGACATTTTGGGTTTTCTTGTGAGGTTTTGAAACTGAAGCTGAGAATTTTATTTCCAATTTCGCTGATCTCCCTCTTCCTCTCTCTAGACAAATTTGGTCATATTTTGGGATAACGAGAGTTTCGAAATACTGACACAGGGATGTTAAAGACAAGACATGAATAGAGTGGTCAGAAGGTGGAACTCCACTAACCTTTTATTAACAATGGTTTTATAGGCTCCAAAGATTTGGTTTCAAGGGTTCTTAGGCTTATTCTAATGCACATGTCAAATAACTAATTCTGTCACTTTAGCACCCACTATGGGTATATCAGATTGCCAAACATATGCCTATATGTCAAATATATAACATATATGCATACATGACATTGAGACTTTACAACGAGCGATAGAATGTCCATCGCTAGATGGTCTAACCACCACCAGTTGGTCATTCCAGTGTCGGCCGATAGTCACTATGTCGCTCACGACTTGGTCATCCAACGACCAAAGTTCAAATTCATTTCCAATCGCACTAGAATTTCTAAATCTCTCTAGAATTTCTTAATCTCCAATTCTTTTCATCACTCTTTCAATTCTTCAAAGAGCATAGCTGATAATGTGAACATATCCGAGTTCATGGCAAACCAACATGCTGCCGAAATTTACTATCGAGGAAGATGAAGTATTTGCAGGAATTATATTTTTTGTAATGAGACTATATTCGGAGAAGCATATCGTCACCAAATTTTTTGGGAAAGGATATTTAGAAAATTTGAAGAACAAACAATGAACCCCAACAATCGTGATGTTTCAAGGTTGTCTCATCGCTTCACTGTAATGAATACGAAAATTAGTAAGTATCTTGTTTTACTTCAACAAGAAGGTCAAAACATGAGGGATAGTGAAACCATGATGGAACTTGAACAAAGGTGTCGTGTGGAATATCGTCACATCAACGGAAAATACTTCCAATTTGGAAGTTGTTTTGAGATTTTAGGAGGGTTGCCAGAATATAATCCAATATTTATGTTTTAATTTCTTAATTGTCAACTTAGGTTTTAATATTTATGTATGAAGTTTTAATATTTGTCCAACTTTAGTTTAAATTAAAATGTAAGATTGGATTAAGAATAGACGAATTAAGCTTAATTTTCAACAATACGAGTCAAATTTTCAAATTCATTAAACTTCAAATTAATCATTAAAAGTCATTTTACAAGACACAAAGCTTGACAATAACAATTTGAAAAATAAAAATAACTAGACTTTAAAAATAAAAGTTTGGGACAGTGTTCTCATCTTGTTTATTTTCTTATTTCACAAAACTTCCAATCAATGCGCTCATGAACGGAGTTTTCTTTATTTATCTTTTTCTTTGTCTTCAAATTTACTTTGCCTTGATTTTTCTTTGTCTTTTCTTAGATGCATTTTTACTTGATTAATATCCAAAACTTGAAGACTTCTTTGCTTGTTACCTATTTCTTTATAACTATCACATATCTTATTAACGGCACCTTCAAGCACTACTCCAAAAAAATCAAGTTGCGTTGTCGAACCAAGTTGTGTTTGAAATTGTGCCAATTGGGAAAAATTGAAAAAATAAATTAGATTGAGAAAGAGAGAAATAGAGAAAAATTTTACACAAAAAATTTGGTGCAAGTTTTGAGTTTGAAAATTACCTATTTATTAGGTGATAAAAAACTAGTCGTTGAGGCTAGACTTAATATCGAGCGCTGGCGATAAAGACTTTATCGCTGGTGATATAGTTAATTTCGTTCGCTTGAAACTATGTCGCTCTGTGCTCTTCCCATAGTAGCGCGCAATTCATTTTCCATGCGACATGGTATGTCAAACAGGTTTTTTTAACTTCTGCATAGAATTAGGCCTTATTGATTCAAGTATCCTAAAAGTGGGGAAGGAGACTTAATGTATAACAAAAATACAAAATAACCTTAACAAACCTAATTTTCCCGCTTAAATCTTATTAAATCAAAGTCAAAAACTAAACCTAAACCAAGAAAAAATAAATCACGCCTCTTCACCTACATCCTCTCTTCTTCTCCGCCATCGTCTATTCTTCATCTTCTTCCATTTTATCTTCTTCAATGACGATTGTCTCAGCTATAATGATTTCTATTGGGTATGAATTGGAAAACCCGTTCTTTTTTGTTTTTTGCTTTTGATTGCATGAATAAGTTAATTTAAGTAAACTAGGGATTTAAAAATTAGTTTCATAATTGGTTTACGGTTGATCTCCCAACCATATGTTGTATTTACGGTTAGGAAATCTTACTAAGTTCAATTTTCAAAAAAAAAAAAAAAAAAAAAAAAAATCAAAATATTTTGATTTTTGATTTTCAAACACTAATTATAAATCAAATTATTTGTCAACTCTAAATACTAACATTGCTTAGCTCAGTTAATTTGACTTTTAATACTAATCAATCGAGGGTTTCTAGCCATTAACAAAACTAGTAGGATAAGGTTTTTATTTTATTTTTTTATTTTTTATAATACAACACGGGAATCGGACACCTAACCTATAACCGGGGAGTTCGACCCCAGACAAACTGGGCTAATCCCCATTGGTTTAGGATAAGGGGTTTTGTTAATTGCTATTTGATGACCAGATTTTGTCAACTTGTAAGTACTCAAAACCAAATGCTTAGAGCTTCTATAGTAGTGTTTGAGGGTGAAAATGGTTTCTGCTGATTTTGGTAATTTCGGGTGTGTGGGTGAGAAACGAGTCTGAACCCTAAACAATGTACTGCAAGGGAGTACTTTAGATTCGAGAGATCAATCTGTACAAATCCGGCCTAAACCAAGAAATGGTCGTTCCAGACTTGCTTCGGTCACAAAGTGAAGGAGAAGGGTTGGTTTCGGGGAGGGAAGCGAAGAGAGTGTTGAGACCAGAATAGTTGGCTTTGGAAGAGTAGTCATTTTACGACTTGTATCAGAAAGTGGGAAGCTAACAGATGGAGAGCTAGCAAATATTTTCTGAGTGTTGTATGCTCCTGACCTGAACTTGTTGTTCGGTGGAAATTGGTAAGACCCATTTATACAAGTCGGAATGAAACGTACTCTGGTCTCATTAAGAAATGAAAAACGGGTGAGTAAATGGGAGGAGGTAGTCACAGGTAACGCCTATAATTGATGTTCCATTATAGAAGGCGTTTCACCATTACTCCCTGTATTTACTAACCGCTTTATCCTTATGACACTCTCTTATAACGGGCGTAGTGTACGCCGCACGCTTAACCAATACCCAATGAGCATCCCCCAGTTTGTGGCATGCGTTGATGTCTCGAATGTTTTTGTAGAAAACATGTAGCACGTTTGTTGTTGTCTAGCAAGTTGAGCTTGGAAGACTTGCGTGGTGACCTTTGACGGTCGAGATTTTGCATCTTAAGAGGACAGGTATCCATTGATTATTGCATGATCAGTATGGCTTTAATATGGCCTAGTTTAGGCGCGACCAAAAGTTAGGGTTTTGGCTTTGTTTAGGCGCGGCCAAAAGTTAGGGTTTTGGCATTGTTTAGGCGCGACCAAACTAGGGCAAAATTTTGCCATGCGTTAGCTGGTAACCTTGGACGTCTAAGATCTGCACCTTATCTGAAAAGTGGTCGTTGATTGTTGCAGGCCTTTATTTTGGCAACTGTAAAGGGAAGGGCGGCATGGTATGGGTTAGGCGCGGCAAGGTGGCTGGCATGGCATGCCATTGGCACATGTGGCATGGTCGCATGCCTTGGCGCGGTTTAGGCGTGGCCAAAACTAGGGTTTTGTCGTTGGGCCAAAGGTTACCATGCGTTGGTTGGTGACCTTGGACGGCTAAGATTTGCATCTTAGATGGAAAGATGGCCGTTGATTGTTGCGAGCCTTCGTTTGATAGCTAGCGGCATGAAATCATGCCGGCATGGCTTTGACATGGAGTGGAGCCACTGGCAATGTGCGGCTTGGAAGGGAAACACTTGCGACTTTGTCTAAATTAGGGTTTAGTATGCTGAAACCCTAATTAGCGCCCTTTACTAGAATCGATGTAGAATTCTCATACGGAAAAGAATTTCCTATCTCCCCACGTGGGAATATTTAGGTTTTGAGCTCGTTCAGGAGGTGAAAACATCCCGAAAGTAAAACTCAGGAAGAATTCAAGAGGGACGGTGGCATGTTTGGTGCGTTTTTGGGAAGCTAGCATGTTTTGGGAAACTAGCAAGTTTTGGGAAGCTAGCGTGTTTTGGGCCAAAGGTTACCATACGTTGTTTGGCAACCTTGGACGGCTAGGATTTTCACCTAGGATAGAAAGGGTGTCCGTTGATCGTCGCACGCCTTCGTTTTGGTAGCCGCATGGGGAAGGCCAACACGGTATGGCGCGGCAAGGTGGATGGCATGCCATTGGCACATGTGGCATGGTCGGGATGCCTTGGCGCGGTTTAGGCGTGGCCAAAACTAGGGTTTTGGTGTTGGGCCAAAGGTTACCGTGTGTTAGTTGGTGACCTTGGACGATTAAGATTTGCATCTTAGATGGGAAGATGGTCGTTGATTGTTGCAGCCTTTGTTTTGGTAGCCGCATGGGGAAGGCCAACACGGTATGGCACAACAAGGTGGATGGCATGCCATTGGCACATGTGGGGCCAAGGGTTTGGCATGGACGGTTTGGCATGATTGGGCCAAAGTGTGGTTGGCTTGGCATGGTGGGTCCAAGGGTTTGGCATGCCGTAGGCGCATGGTGCGGCTAGCATGGTTAGGGCCAAGGAAAGGTGCGGTTGGCTTGGATAGCATGATTGGCATGCCTTGGCGTGGTAGATGTGGCTGACATAGTTTTCCATTGGCACATTGGTGCGGCTAGCATGGTTGGAATGCCTTGGCGCGGTAAACGTGGCTGGCATGGTTTGCCATTGGCACGATGGTTCGGCTAGCATGGTTGGCATTCCTTGACACGGTAGATGTGGATGGCATGGTTTGCCATTGGCACAATGGTGTGGGAATTAGGATTTGGCCTGTCGAAACCCTAATTGGTATTAAAAAAAGGTACCCTGGTAATTTTCTCGCAGACATATTAAAGGGTTCAATAAATGCACTCAGTGGAGACATTATTACTCAAATTCTGTGACGTCATTGTCCGACTAGGGTTTGACGATTTTAACCCTAAGCTAAAAACAACCATTAACATTAAGTCCCCTGCTTAGATCGGAACAGGGGGCATTATTGCGAGGTAAGCATAAGATGGTGATAGACAAGGACAGAATCGAAACGTAAATCATGAAAGATGGTCAGGAAAGTCCGACTAACCTTTTTTGAGAGGTAAGGAGAGTTCATGATCCCGTGTTTGGTGGCCTTGCATAGATTTCATTTATGGTGTAGACCGCGAGGTGGAGAGATGAGGATCCTCGGGTTTAGTCCGGCTATGTATCAACCTCGGATGGGTTAGAGAACATCATGACGCCGGCTTGGAGAATTATCAGTGTTGGCGCGACAAGTCACGGCTTGGACGGCTTGGCATGATGGGGCCACGACAATGGAGCGGACGGCTTGGCATAGTGCGTCCATGGCAAGGCGTGGTTTGGAAAAGCATGTACGGATGGCTTGGAGTGGTGGGGCCAAGGCATGGCGCGGACGGCTTGGTGATTTGTCTTCGCGGGCCCAGTTGCCTCTTTTCCTTTCTCAACTCAAATGGGAAGTCCTTTCCTCTTTCAAAGGTTAAAGTATTACACCCTCCTATCTCGCCTGGCTTTCATTAGGTTTTTTGATAAGGGGTTTCTTTTGAGGACGATTTCCCGGTCGCGATGCCATCATGTTCCGCCTATTCAGTCTGTGTTTCTCTTTCTTCCTTTAGGGTTTCCACAGTATTTACGCCGCTGAAGTTGCATCATCTTCTCAGTTTTAGAACAAAAATTTCCTATCGTTGAGTCCACCTTTATTCATCATGTCGATCAGAAGTGAATCATTCTCGAGCCAGTTAGGTTCCCCAGTCAAACGCGCGAGGCCTGACTCTTGCAACAATTCCCCCATCCGGTCATTCGGGTCAAGAAGATCATACCAGTATGTTCTTATTGATCAACATGTGTTTCATTATTTGCCGATGAATGACAAAAGTCTTCTTCTGTGTAGAGATATCCCGTTGGAGCGTGCGTTACCATCATTGATGAAGATGATTTGGCTACCCCTTTTTCTTCAAGTCCGATCCTACCAACCATTGCAGACCTGGAGAACGCCGACTTAGGAATTTCTTGTCATGAGTATCCCAATGCAGGTTTGTCGTTCGGAACCCGCATGAGGTGTCTTTCCTCCAACTATCGAAATGTCGGTGGGTTTCTGGTGCGGAAGGAATTCGAGACTCTTTACACAAAGATATGGAGGATATATGGCCATATTGCCACCAGGAGCGTGGTGCAATATTGTTCATCCGCTTTAGTTTCCATAGTGAATTATCTCTTGCCGATGGTCGTCGAAATGGAGAGTATGTCTATCCGTGCTGTCGCGGGAGTAACTATTCAAAAGTGGGAGAACATGGTGTCTATCTGTGAATCTCTGAAGTTCAACGTTAGTTGGTGGAGACATCGTCTTGACATTGTGAAAGTTGACAGAGCCGGTATTGTTGCTGGCATGGTCCCTGCTACAAAAGCTATTCTGGAAGAGGAGAAAACTCTGGCCATGGAGTCACAGAAGGTAGAGGAGTCAATCCGGAACTTGAAGAGTATGACTGAAAGGTATCAAAGCCGGTTAAAGATGATGCTTTTGAGGGATTAAAATCTGTTGGATGGGCTTTTCTGAGTTATGTAGTTGTGAGATGTTTGGTTTCTTTCTGGGTTTTAAGGATGTTTTTGTGTTTTTTTTTTTTTTTTTTTTTTGTATTATTATTATTATTTTAATTTTTGAAAGAATAAGAGAATTTTATTGATTTACTTCAACCAAACAAAGGAAAAGAGACTTGATATTCGAGATGTGGAAGAAAAGTGGAAAGATGCCTGGCTATCCGTGTTTGTGATATGGCGGGGCGCGAGGTGATGGTCAGGCGTAGTATTCTTTAAGCCATTTTTCGTTGATGACTGCTTCCAGTTTTCCTCTGTCTTCTTTAATGACTTTGTAGTACCCACTGTTGTACGCTTTCGTGACTATATAAGGCCCTTCCCATTTTGCGTAGAATTTTGGTGCGGACGCGTCTTGCTGAATGTTGTTGGAAGTCTTCAGTACCAAATCTCCCACTTGAAAAAACCGAGGCTTCACGGTTTTGTTATATGCTCTGGAAACCCTATTTCTGTATGCTTGCGCGTGTTCTTCCGCCTTGGATCTTCTTAAATCTACAGTGTATAATTCTGCAACTCTGGCGCTCAATATTTCAGCTTCATTTCATCGAACTCCGCTTGCTTCGGAAATCCTAGCCGATGGGATTTTAACTTCCGCTGGGAAGATGGCGTCTTCGCCGTAAACAAGGGAGTAGGGAGAAGCCCCGATGGAACTTCTTGGTGATGTTCGGTACGCCCAGAGTGCCATTAGCAATTGCTCATGCCATGTCTGAGGATTATCATGTACCGTCCGACTGAGGATTCGGATTAGAGATTTGTTGGTGCTTTCATCCTGTCCGTTCCCTTGGGGGTAGTACACGGTGGAGAAGCCTTGCTTAATTCCGTATTCTTAGAGTAACTCTCGTGCTTGCTTGTTTGTGAAAGGAGTGCCGTTGTCGGTGATGATATGTTTAGGCACGCCAAATCGGCAGATAATGTACTCTTTAATGAATGTCGCGATTGTGATTCCATTCGTCCCTCACAAGGGTATGACTTCGACCCATTTGGTGAAATATTCGGTTGCTGTTATTATGTACTCGTGATGCTTTGAGGACGGCGGATTGATCTTTCCAATGATGTCGAGTCCCCAGCTGTGAAAGAGCCATGGACTGCTTATTGAATGTAGGGGAGTCGACGGTACATGGATAAGGTTTTTGTGAATTTGACATTCTTTGCACCTCTGAACGAAAACAGCTGCATCATCTTCCATGGTTGGCCAGTAGTATTTCTCGTGTATATGAAGAAATAATTTCCGTTTTCCTTGATGTTCGCCTTTGTGCATCTCTTTCAGCATGATTGGGATTTCTGTTTCGTTCAAACATTGTAGCAAACTTCCTCCAAAGCTTTTACGATATAAGATTATTTCGTGGAATACAAATCTCTCGGACCTTCGTTTTATCTTGGGTGCATTCTTCTTATTGGTGGGGAGTATGTCGTCGCGAAGGTAACTAATGTATGGCTTCTGCCAGTCCCCAGCGTGACCAATATTGAAAACTTCTAATCGATGTGGCGGCGCTTGACAGTTGGGACAGGTTCTTTAAAGTAACCGAGATTGAGATTCCATTTCTGGCCAGTAGTAGCCAAGGCGTTGCAAACGGCGATATAGTGTTACCACTAATGTTTGCTCGCAGATCTCATCATGGACGTGATTGAGTTGTTATTGTGCTTCTCCCTCCCCAAGACATCTTGACAAGGAACCGTCTGGATTTCGATAATATAGCACCCCTCGGAGCATGAATAAATTTTGTAAGGTTTTGAGAATGACCTTTCCCTGGAAAAGTGAGCTGTTAAGTTTCTGGATAATTGGTGTTCTCCAGTCATCAGCTTCATCCTCTTCGGGTTGTGAAATCCATGTTGAAGCCACGGTTCGTCTCTTCACTGTCAGGGTTTCCTCAAAACCTTTAAATTACAGTTTTAATGCGTGGCTAGGAAATCAGCGTGTTGGTTGCCGCTACGCCCAATATGTGTTATGGTCGCGTCGGCGAAGTAGTTTAGCAGTTTTTTTTCCTCGGCTCTGTATGGGGCCAAGGTTACTTCTTTCAGTGCGTATACCCCGTTCACCTGGTTGACAAGTAATTTAGAGTCCCCTCTTATTTCTAGACATGTGGCTCCAGCTCGTTTAGCCAATGACATTCCGATGAGAAAGGCTTCATATTATGCTGAATTGTTTGTGCAGGGGAAGTCTAGCTTGAAGGAGTGCGAGAATACTTCACCGGCTAGGGATACTAGAACCACACCTGCTCCTCCAGTACTGCTGTTAGGAGTAGCGGAGCCGTCTAATAATAGTAGCCATGTTTCTTCTTGGATGAAAGAGATTTCCGGAAAGTCTCCAGGGAGGTCCTCGTGTAGTGCCATGGTATTCTCTCCCTGAAACACCGCCAGTAAATCCGCAACTGCTTTCCCTTTGATGGCTCTCGGGGAAGCGCATGTTATATCGAACTGTGACATTTGGAGGATCCATCTGGCCGGTCTTCCTATCATGGACGGTTTTGAGAGGAGGAACTTCACCGGATCAGATTTAGATATCAGCACCACTTTATTGGATAGTAGGTAATGCCTCAACTCGGATGGAGTGGATAAAAGCTAAGCACGCCTTTTTCTCGCTTTGGGATATATGAGTTCGACATTTCTTAATGTTCGACTAAAGTAGTATATGGGATGCTCAATCCCTTCGTCATCTTCTTGGGCGAGGAGAGCTCCGATGGCAGGTGTCTCTAAATGCGGTGTAGAGGTGTAGTGGTCTCCCTTGTATGGGTGATTTCATGACGGCTGGGGAAGATAATGTTTGCTGAACTGTCCGGAATGCTTCCTGTTGTAGTGTGGTCCAGACAAAGCTTGCTCCTTTCTTCAGTAAGGGGGTAAACGAAGCAACAAGTTGAGTTAATCCTGGTATGAAGCGGCGAATGTAGTTTATTTTACCCATGAAACTCTGGAGTTCTTTCACGGTTCGCGGTGGTGGCATCGTGAGGATGGCTTGTGTTTTGACTGGGTCAACTTTAATTCCCTCGGCAGTCACCTGGAAACCTAGGAACTTGCCCGAAGAAACACCAAAAGTACACTTCAATGGGTTCATCTTCAGTTTGTACTCGCGACATCTTTCGAACACCTGCCGCAGAATTCCTGCACTGGCTGCCCGAGTTTTTGACTTGACCACTATGTCATCTACATAATCTTAGAGTTGCTTGTGCATCATATCGTGAAAAATAGTGGTCATGGCGCGTTGGTATGTGGCGCCAGCGTTTTTCAAACCGAAGGGCATCACAGTATAGTAAAAGTTTCCAAGAGGGGTTCAAAAAGCCGTCTTACTTGCGTCGTGTTCGTACATATTTATTTGGTTGTAGCCGCTGTATCCATCCATGAAAGATAACATACCATGTCCACTGGTGGTGTCTACTAGCATGTCAATGTTGGGGAGCGGAAAATCTTCTTTAGGGCAACATTTGTTCAAATCTCTAAAATCGTCACAGCACCTGATCTGGCCATTCTTATATTTTACCGGAACAACGTTGGCCAACCAAATAGGGTGGTGAATCGGTTTGATGAAACCAGCCGATAGTAGATTTTAAATCTCTACCTTAATCTGTTCTTTCTACATCGTGCCGGAATTGTCTCGGGGTTTGCTTGACCGGTTTGGATCCGGGTATCACGTGTAAATGATGAGTGACCAGCCTTTCGTCCAAGCCGGGCATTTCCTCGTATGTCCATGCGAATACGTCTTGATATTCCTTGAGGAGGTCTACCAGCTTTACACGTTCGTCTGCGCACAGAGTCGAGCTTATCGAGATGGGTCGCGGAGATTCTTCACTCCCGACATTAACAGCCTCAAGTTCGTCCATGGTAGAGTTGGTCCCGTCTTGTAGTTATCGTGGTGCATCAGGTACTTCCTCTTGCGGCTCGTTACTACGTTTGCGTCACATTGGGCGGAGAGACTGTGTGGTAGTCTCCCCTGTTAATTGCTAACATCGGCGTTGATATACGGTTTTCTCTTTTTCATCATGACCCATAATGAAAGCCCGTCCTCGCTTGGTATGGGTGTAAGCCGAACCTCGGTTCGGCGGGTGGAGGCTGGCGTGTCTCTCTTTCGAAGGGGTGATGTGAGACCGGGTTTCTCCGCGAAGTTGTGCAAGACCATCACTTTCTTCAATGGACGTCCACTTTGGCAGTGGAGTGTGGTGAGCCTTATTGGTTGTGGCCTGTGGGTCCTGTCTTGGCTCAAAAATCTCCATGCCACAGATCGGAGCATAAGGAGATAATGATGCAGCGATGCGAATGACTTCTCCGTTTAACATGGTTTTCAAGCACTGGTGATACGTCGAAGGAATGATTCTTTTATCGTGGAGCCATGGCCTTCCCAGTATCATGTGGTAATCTGGATCATTCTCGATTACCTCGAACCTTAATTTTGACTGGACAGGTCCTACTGATAGATTCAAGTTGACGTACCCATACGTACTGGTTTGGTTGCCTTCAAAATCGATCATTGTAGTGGACTGTCGTACAACTTCGTTCGGCCGTACCCTGGACGTTCTTAGCATCCTGAGGGTAACAACGTTGGAGGATGCTCTCGTGTCGATGAGAGCCCTTTTGAATTCCACGTCCTTGATACGGGCTGTGACATGTAGGGAACGGTTATGGCCTTTCTCTGCCATCATGTCGTCGTCGGTAAACGTGATATTGTTGACGGACAAATCTGGCGTTCTTGATGTTTCCAAGCGTGAAGGAACCAAGGACACGCATAACGTTATTCGATTTATGGCGGTGAACGTCTCCATCCGTTGATCCTTTGAAATATGTAAGAGTTTACATAAATTTTCCACTAGTGAGGCCGCTTCCTGGCCTACGGGTTTCTGATTAGTAGTGAAGCTGTTGACTTGAGAGTGATCATTCAGGATGTTACTCCCCAGTTCTGGAGTCTCCGGGGCAAGTGAACCGTTCAATTCTGCTGTTAGGTTGATGAGGAAGTCCAGTATGGCGTTAATCGCATCTTTCATCAAACCCATGTTCTTGGTGTGGATCTATTGAATCCGCACCAAGTCAGTCAGCCTTCGAATTCCTTCGTCGATTGCATCGTTGGGCGTTGGGTTGGGGAAGGAAACATTGTCATTCGCCTGAGTGGAACTCGAGGATAGGGATTCAGCCCTAAAACCGACCATCCTCTTGAGTTAGAGAAACTTATTCTGAAATTGATATTGGGACCGATAGATCAATCTCCCACTGTGGTCGCCAATTGTTTGAGGGTGAAAACGGATTCTGCTGATTTTGGTAATTTCGGATGTGTGGGTGAAAAACGAGTCTAAACCCTAAACAATGTACTGCAAGGGAACACTTTAAATTCGAGAGATTAATTTGTACAAATCCGGCCTAAACCAAGAAATGGTCGTTCCAGACTTGCTTCGGTCACAAAGTGAAGGAGAAGGGTTGGTTTCGGGGAGGGAAGCAAGAGAGTGTTGAGACCAAAATAGTTGGTTCTGGAAGAGTAGTTGTTTACGAATTGTATCAGAAAGTGGGAAGCTAACAGATAGAGAGCTAGCAAATATTTTCCGAGTGTTGTATGCTCCTGACCTGAACTTTTTGTTTGGTGGAAATAGGTAAGACCCATTTATACAAGTCGGAATGAAACGTACTCTGGTCTCATTAATAAATGGAAAACGGGTGAGTAAATGGGAGGAGGTAGTCACAGGTAACGCCTGGAATTGATGTTCTATTAGAGAAGGCGTTTCACCATTACTCCCTGTATTTACTAACCGCTTCATCCTTATGATACTCTCTTATAACGAGCGTAGTGTACGCCGCACGCTGTAAACTGCCAAACCAATACCCAATGAGCATCCCCAGTTTGTGACATGCGTTGATGTCTAGAATGTTTTTGTGGAAAACATGTAGCACATTTGATGTTGTCTGGCAAGTTGAGCTTGGGAGACTTGCGTGGTGACATTCGACAGTCGAGATTTTGCATCTTAAGAGGACAGGTAGCCGTTGATTATTGCATGATCAGTATGGCTTTAATATGGCCTAGTTTAGGCGCGGCCAAAAGTTAGGGTTTTGGCTTTGTTTAGGCGCGACCAAAATTTAGGGTTTTGGATTTGTTTAGGCGCGACTTTGGACGGCTAAGATCTGCACCTTAGATTAAAAGTGGTCATTGATTGTTTCAGGCCTCCATTTTGGCAACTGTAAAGGGAAGGCCGACATGGTATGGGTTAGGCGCGGCAAGGTGGCTGGCATGACATGCCATTGGCACATGTGGCATGGTCGGCACGCCTTGGCGCGGTTTAGGCATGGCCAAAGGTTACCATGCGTTGGTTGGCGACCTTGGACGGCTAAGATTTGCATCTTAGATAGAAAGATGACCGTTGATTGTTGCAGGCCTTTGTTTGGTAGACAGCGGCAAGAAAGTATGGCCGGCATGGCTTTGACATGGAGTGGAGCCACTGGCAGTGTGCGGCTTGGAAGCGAAACACTTGCGGGTTTGTCTAAATTAGGGTTTAGTATGCCGAAACCCTAATTAGCGCCCTTTACTAGAATCGATGTAGAATTCACATACAAACTCGTATTTTGATGGTCCGCTCCTCCATTTTGTACGGAAAAAATTTCCTATTTCCCATCACGGGAATATTTAGGTGTTGATCTCGTTCAAGAGGTGAAAACAGCCCGAAAGTAAAACTCAGGAAGAATTCAAGAGGGACGGTGGCAAGTTTGGTGCGTTTTTGGGAAGCTAGCATGTTTTGGGAAGCTAGCAAGTTTTGAGAAGCTAGCGTGTTTTGGTCCAAAGGTTACCATGCGTTGTTTGGCAAACTTGGACGGCTAGGATTTGCACCTAGGATGAAAGGGTGGCCGTTGATCATCGCATGCCTTCTTTTTGGTAGCCGCATAGGGAAGGCCAACACGGTATGGCGCGACAAGGTGGCTGGCATGCCATTAGCACATGTGGCATGGTCGGCATGCCTTGGCGCGGTTTTGGCGTTGGGCCAAAGGTTACCATGCGTTGGTTGGTGACTTTGGACGGCTAAGATTTGCATCTTAGATGGGAAGATAGTCGTTGATTGTTGCAGGCCTTTGTTTTGGTAGCCGCATGGAGAAGGCCAACACGGTATGGCGCGGCAAGGTGGCTGGCATGCCATTGGCACATGTGGGGCCAAGGGTTTGGCATGGACGGTTTGACATGATGTGGCCAAGGTGTGGTTGGCTTGGCATGGTGGGGCCAAGGGTTTGGTATGCCGTAGGCGCATGGTGCGGCTAGCATGGTTAGGGCTAAGGAAAGGTGTGGTTGGCTTGGCTAGCATGATTGGCATACCTTGGCGTGGTAGATGTGGCTGGCATGGTTTGCCATTGGCACAGTGGTGTATCTAGCATGGTTGGCATGCCTTGGCACGATAGACGTGGCTGGCATGGTTTGCCATTGGCACGGTGGTGCGGCTATCATGGTTGGCATGCCTTGGCGCGGTAGATGTGGCTGGCATGGTTTGCCATTGGCACAGTGGTGTGGGAATTAGGGTTTGGCCTGTCGAAACCCTAATTAGTATTAAAAAAAGGTACCCTGGTAATTTTCTCGCATGCATATTAAAGGGTTCAATAAATGCACTCAGTGGAGTCATTATTACTCAAATTCTGTGATGTCACTGTCCGACTAGGGTTTTACGATTTTAACCCTAAGCTAAAAACCACCATCAACAAGTAGGATGCTTTATTGATAGAAAATAAATTCTACATGGGCAGTATAATTTGGTGACGGTAGTAAAATTTGAACCATTTTTTAGGGACCATGGTTTTTTTTGGGGGGGGCATGGTCTTATTAGGCCAACCTCCA
This sequence comes from Papaver armeniacum, assembly GCA_023531295.1. NCBI lineage: Eukaryota > Viridiplantae > Streptophyta > Magnoliopsida > Ranunculales > Papaveraceae > Papaver > Papaver armeniacum. The sequence goes on from JAJJWW010008807.1 coordinate 406,710, forward strand.
TATACTTATAAGCGGTGTCCTAAAGTTAGGTAAATACACATTTACCCTTTACTTTTATTTAAATTAAAACTAACCTAATAACTATATAAATCTAATCATGTATATCTAATCTAAACTAAATGAATCTATTAACCAAAATCAAAATCAAAATAAAAAAACAAAAACATGGGGGAATCGAAATCAAAATCATAACCAAAATCAAAATGAACTTTAAGTTCGGTTTGATCGTAAAAAGTTTTAAATTTTTTTGTAACCGAACTATTTAATGGTCACACCAAATATATAGTTCGGTTTGATCGCAAGGAAAAATTTCAATTTTTTTGTAACCGAACTTCTTACTGGTAACTAATCATACTAATCACTAATCATTAAGTTCGGTTTTTGGTCGAACTTTAAGTTCAGTTTGATCGTAAAAAGTTTTAAATTTTTTTTGTAACCGAACTATTTAATGGTCACACCAAATATATAGTTCGGTTTGATCGCAAGGAAAAATTTCAATTTTTTGTAACCGAACTTCTTACTGGTAACTAATCATACTAATCATTACTAATCATACTAATCACTAATCATTAAGTTCGGTTTTTGGTCATAAATTTGGGTAACTGAACTTTAAGTTCGGTTTGATCGTAAAAAGTTTTTTTTTTTTTTGTAACCGAACTATTTAATGGTCACACCAAATATATAGTTAGGTTTGATCGCAAGAAAAAATTTCAATTTTTTGTAACCGAACTTCTTACTGGTAACTAATCATTACTAATCATACTAATCATTACTAATCATTAAGTTCGTTTTTGGTCATAAATTTGGGTAACCGAACTTAATCGCAAAAAAAATTAAAATTTCTCCCAAAAAATTTTACAATTTTTTATAATAGAACTTATTAATGGTAACTAATCATTACTAATCCTACTAATCCTACTAATCACTAATCATTAGTAATCATTAACTAATAACTAATTAATCATTAAACTAACACATTTAATTAAGGAGGGTAAGTTTGGTATTAAGAAAAACATTTAGATAAGGGGTGACTTAGGATTATAATAATGTCTTGCCTAAAATAGAATCATGATCCCACAAAAAAAAACATGGTCCCCAAAAAATGGTTCTAAAATTTCCACTTAAACAAGTTTTAGTTGGTGAGTTATATCATGTTTCTTACTTCCGGATGTGTCACAACTCTTCTGCAGCTTCAAATTACAATGAAGTAGTTGAGTAGTACTTACTACTTACTATATAAATGTCTTTTGGGAAGCCCATTACTCCAAATTTACCCAATGCTTTTCTAATCCAAATCAAGTTACAACAACCAGAATTAAGAAAAGGTTGTGTAATTTTTATAGTTTTAGTAATGTTAGCCGATAATAAGATCAAATTAATAATTAATTTGGTTGAAGTAATTTTAGGTATTGGGTCGTTGGTTAGCTAAGTCGATGGTGTTTAGTTCTTTTTTTATTCTCATTTCAAAGAAATACTAACTCAATGTTTGTTTGCCATGGTTGATGGAGTTTAGTGACAGTTTGCAAAGTTTTGAAGGGTTAGCGGCCGGAGGTCGCGTGATTCCTTTTTTCCTTTTTTTTTTTTACATTTTATAATTATAGGCTAGCATAACAACCTGTTCAATTAATGTAGTAGTGCGTTGTTGGAGCTTAGCTTGTTAGGCTTCCAACTAGTTATTGTAATACTCTTTTTTTTAATTGATCTTTTAGTATAATTTGAATAAATATCAAATTATGAAACATTTTATTTTAGTTAAACATGGTGATTTTATGGTTAATTTCATATTTTTAGGTCATACATATGATGTCTTTTTTTTATATATATATTTTGTTAATGTTCTTATAAATTAGAAGCTTATTAGAAGTCGGATTTCAATTTTTTCATTCATATCCCACACAAGATATGTAAATCCCAAAAATACTATGCCTAAATATGTCAAAGTTTAAATAAGATTTGCTTGTCTACATGACAAAATATGAATTTAAAGGATCAGAGTCATCCCATATCTAGGTACGTTATATAATTTCTAATTAACCGCTCACTAATTATGTTTATTAGTATAAATCATTGTCATTTCGGTGAGAGTAGAAGGAAAATTTTTGAGAGAAAGTCTTTGGGTAAAAATGGGTGATGATAGTGAACAAAGAAATGTTGCCGAATCTTTAGCTCAACTACAACAAAGGGTCTATTTTGAATCTTCAGCTAATAATGACTCACATTTACAACCTTTTGTTGATCAAACACCTGGAAATCCTGATATATATCACTAGTACAAAAGTGGCCTTTAGCCACGCCAGATATAAATTTCCTTGTCACGCCTTTTTGGTTTTGGCGTGTCTAAGGGTAGACTTCTACCTTATAGACACGCTATGTTCTTTGGGCGTGTTAATATAAGTGCTTTCAGCCACGCCAAGGCTAGTAGCGTGTCAAAATATCAACCGTTTAGTCACGTTAACTTTTAATTTTTGATTGGGCGTGTTTATAGACCAGTCTATGGCCACGTTAACCAGTTGTGGCGTGTCCATAAATATAGTCACCCCACTTGAGGCGTGGTTAAAAAGTTGGTTTTATTAGACACACTAGTATGCGTGTCCATAGTGTACGATTTATAGACACACTGGTTTATATGCGTGGTTAAAAAGTTGGTTTTATTATACACGCTTGTATGCGTGTCCATAGTGTGCGTTTTATAGCCACGCCGGTTTATATGCGTGGTTAAAAAGTTGGTTTTATTAGACACGCTTGTAAGCGTGTCCATAGTGTGTGTTTTATAGCCACGCCGGTTTATATGTGTGGTTAAAAAGTCGGTTTTATTAGACACACTTGTATGCGTGTCCATAGTGTGCGTTTTATAGCCACGCCAGTTCTATTTATTACTGGGTACATGAAATGGGTTGTTTATTACTGGGTACATGAAATGGGCTGTAACTGCGACAGCACAGGGCCCAGCTCTGTTGGGGGCCTTTTGATTAAAAGACTTTCAAAAAAAAAAAGCTTGTGCCCAAATTCGAACGCATGGTCTCGACTCGAAGGAGGTAGGTAACAAGACGAATCAATCCACCAAGCTTCCCATCTCTAGTTGTTTAAGATTAGTGTTTTGAAACACTAAACAGTTTCTGCTACTCCATAGGGACCAAAGGATAGTTAAAATCTATAGATGAATCATTTGATGCTCCGCAACTTACAAAGAAGAAACTCTTCCTCTTCCTCCTCGTGCTCTACAACTCATTCATCCCTTTTACCCCAAACCTATATTTCCATTTCCTCCTCATTTACTACTCTTTCACCCCTTTAATCCCAAACACTAGTACTAATGCTTGGACTTGGTTTTGTTGTTGTCTTCTTGTTTGTTGTTGAATCCATTAAAATATTTTGGTGATTGTGCAAATGTTTTAATAGATTCAGCAGCAAACAAGAAGACAACAAAAACAAAACTAGTCCAAGATGTTTTTCCAAGTTAACCTGCAGCTGAATGGCTATAAATAACTCATCTGATAGATGTGCCTTCTATGAATGCATAAAACCAAACGTTTGACCTAACAATGCACCTCTTAATTGGAGTAAAAGCTAATGAATTAAGCGATTAGATTTAGGCTTTGGGAATAGGGTTTATCAGAGTAATGATGGCGTTAAGGTCGAAGAAATGTAATTAAGCCAGGATGGGAGATAATTTTCAAAGCGTCATGATGGTTCTGAGTACAGGGACGGCGTGCGTGGTCTAGATACATGACTCTTAAATAGGTTGTAACTGCGATAGCACAGGTCCCATCTCTGCTGAGGGCCTTTTTCTTCCCTAGCCCAAAAGTCATTAAACTGACTTTCAAAAAAAAAAAGAAAAAAAACTTTTGCCCACATTCGAACGCATGTTCTCAAACGAGGTACGAGAAGAATCAATCCACCAAGCTTCCCACTTTACTAGTGCACTTGTCATTCAAAAAAAATTTGTGGAGTATTAGATCCAGTAACAGGGGGTCTACCAAAAAAATTAGGGTTTTAGTAGAGTAATGAGGGTATCTAAAGGGTTGAAGATACTCTTTGATAGTGTTACATTAGACTTTGAAAATGGGGTTTAGTAGAGTAATGATGGTATTGCGCATGGCATTGAAGTGGCGTGAATAGCCAAGGGACAAGACTCTTTACCAAACGCTATAAACGACCATTTATGGATAAACTACCACCATTATTTAAAGATAATAGGGTGATAAACAGATTATTAAACCAAAAATAGAAATCAGAGAAAGAGAGGTTAAGGAATAGTGAAATGGCCGATATTGCAAGCAGTTCCGCCGGTGGAGGTAATCCAGAATCACAACCCGATTCCCCTGCAATACGACATGCAAAGAGTGTGATTGAGGCTTTAACAAGCTTAGAGATGGAAAGTTTGATCGCTTTTCTGAATCTGGAGAAGACCAAGAAGAAAGAACAAGAAGATATAGAATAATTTCAAAGATTAAGGGTTGAAAATGATGAGGAATTTTAGTTGTGGATGAGAAAGTTAGATGCCATAGATGAACGTCGACACAGGGAGAAGCTTCAACGACGAGGAGGGTGGAAGTGTTCATGGGGGAAACTCGCATTGCGACTGAAAGTGATAGTGAAGATGAAGAAAAGAACTGTAAAGGAGTAGAAGATGAGGAGAGCAGTGATGATTCGATGAAGAGAGATGAGAGAGCAAAACAAGAAGAGAGGAAGAAGAGGAAAAGGCAAGAGTTTGAAGATGTGATGTACAAGTGCTATCTCGCCGAAAAGAAGAACAGCCCTCGTAAGTTTCTCGAACCATGTCAGAACCCCTGAACGTGGATTATGACGGAGGGGAGATTTCTGGGTTAGACCTCGATGGAGAGCCTGTTTTTGCCGGCGATGAGATGGTGGTTTGCAGTGAAGCGTAAGATGAGGAAGAAGAAACCGAAGATGATAATCTCCAGGGTCCCTATATATCTTCAGACAATGATAATGGTACTGGTGCCTACTATGAAGATGATGAGTTAAACTACAGCAACAATAGTGATGGCGAATCTTGGTGATTTCCTTATAGGTACTGTCAAATCCCTTAGAAATAGAGTAATGTGATATTTTGATTAATTACTATTCTCTTGTGCATCTTCGTGAAAACTTGTGGGGATATTGATGGTACTTTATGTTGTTGAAGAAGTGTATGGAGAATGGGGTTCAATTTCAGACATTTGGTGGTAGTTGTTTTGATTGTTTTTTGTTTGATAGATGCATGGTGTTGATGAAGATCTTAGAAGATGCAAGGTGATTTTAGGGTTCAGTTTGCAGCAGGTGCATTATTTGGATAGAAGCTGGGAGATTTGCAGTGGTTATGATGCGTAAACCTTTTATGTCAGGTAGATTAGTAATGTTGTAGCTTTGAACTTGGTTGTAAAAATAAAGTTGTAATGGCACTGGTAGCCTGTCGGGTGTCTAGAAGTAGTATTTTGTTTGCTTTGTCCTTCTTTAGATGTAATTAAACTAGTTGTGTTCTTCTAGTTGTTTGAATATTCAGTAGTATTAAACTTGAATTTAAGTGCTAACTTAAATTTGAACCAAATTCCGTACCATGATGATTATCATTACCAAAATAGTATAACTTAAAACCAAAAATAAAGGCTAAGAGTATATTTACACAAACCAGTTCCTTAATCAAAAACCAAAAAATGTTCCAACCTAATCATTCATCTATTAGCAAACACAAACAACTACATTCTATCACCTGGATTGATTATCGCTTAGTCCCTTGGAGATGGTTGCTCAGATGCAGTCGTTTGAGAAGCAGGGAATGTTGTTGGTGATGGTGTTCAAGTCTTTGGTCTTGGCTTTAGGTTGCTCTGGTGGTATTGCACTCGCTGTATTCTGCTGACCATTACCTGCCTCCACAGATGCAGCTATTCTGGATGCTACTTTTCCAACTGCAGGACATACATATTGAAGCAAGGAATAGGGAATTCCATGAGCGGGTATTGGATGAGCATCAAGAAGAAGAATCTCTCTTCTGGCGATAACAGGCAAAGTGATAGTATCAAATCCATATCTTCCCCCTCCAGCTACAACATATTTAAGACCAATAAGCACCACCCCCTCGTTAATCACATACCTACCTTCGGTAGGGTGCTCAGCAGTCACAACCCAGCCATCCCGCATGTGTCATGTCCTAATGGGTCCGGGTCCGGAAGCCGCTGCACCACCAACACCCCCGTCAACGAACTCATCATTAGTACCATCACCAGGATCACAAACTACATCAGACAAGATTTCTTCGTAGTTCTCAGTAGCCATTTGTTCTTCTTCAACTGCACCACTCCCTCTGCAACCACTACTTTCTCCATGTTCAGTTATACAATCTTGAAATGGAGGATCTTCTCTCTCCCTAGGAGGCATTTGATGAATCCGGGAAGTGGATGATGTAGTACCCTGATTCTCGGAGATATTATTAACCAATTGGCTGTAATTATCATTCCTCACTGGTGCATCATAGAGATTTCTCTCAATTGCTCTTAGAGGAATATCCATTTGGTGTTGAATACTTCTCTGATGAATTTTGATTGCAAGGGGTTGATGACAAATTTTTCTCAAAATTTCCCTCTTAGTTTTAATTTTGAAATGGGATTTCTGGTTTGGACTCTAATGGAATCATGAGGGATAATGATAATGAAGAAAATAAATATCATTTTAAGCCTTAATTGGTTCGATTCCCAATGCATTCTCGCCTTTTCGGTGAGAAAAACTACCCCCTCCCGCCGTTTTGATTCTCCATAAATCAAATTATATCTCTTGTGACATGTCTAATCGACTTTTCTATTTTGAAGTCATCTATGTTGCGACAAGTGGAGGACATTCAGATATCATTTACACACGTGTTATTCATATACTAGTTAACATGAATAATTTAGTTTAGTGTTACATGAACATGATATGCATCTCTCTCTGATCTTGGTTATACTGTTAGAGCACTGCTCGGTCGAACTCTCATGCGTTGCTATCTCAAGAATGTTTGTCAATGTTAGTGATCAAAACTATAAGTCTTGATTTCTAGTCTATCATAGCTAAGTCTCGGACTAGGATAGAAAGTGTAGTTGATCTCAAGAACTCCATGGAAATCATCATACAAGACGAAGAAATATTCAAGGAACTGGTGGAACTTCATCGACTAAAAGGTATATATGTGGAGACTTGAACTTATATATCAGTCAAAAGTATATCTACTCTATCTCCTATCTTGAGACAAAAGTCGTTTTGCTATATAGACTTTGATTATACACATTTGCTATTTGGAGCCGAGTTTATCTCTCTTATCTATTTCTCGATATATGTGTTGGTAAGCTTTCGCTTTGACCAAGTTCATCTTTACCTAGTGACGAAAGTCATGTTATGTTTCAATTCCTTGAAAATGGCTTTGACGAAAAATAGTTTGTGAATAACAACTATATAACGTCCTCTAAGAATGTTTCAATGATTGAAATGAGAGTTTAGATTATATAACCATTGTTGGATATAAGCATTGTATGGAAACACATACATGTATAAGTCCTTATTCCTTGAACCGAAGTCTGTGTACTTTGCTGCTCAGAAAACCGGAACAAGAGTCTGCGAACCCAGTCCGCGAACCCAGTCCACGTACTGTCGGAGGTTCTCTTCCCGAGAAAATCTGCTGGAGTTTGTAAACTTGTTACAAACTTATTCTGTGTACTTAAGTACGCGTACCTAGTCCGCGTACTTAGGTTGGTTATATTCTAAAAACGATTATTCGTGAACTTATACTTATATTAACTATGGAATGCAAGTTTGCAAACCGTGGCTATAAATTTCATGAATCGATTCGAGTGAATCAAATCGTTTTTGCTTCGATTGTGTCTTGACATGTCATCATTGCTGAGAACTCGGCTTGTCGTGCTATCATCAATGGTGGCTTCGGTTAGTCATCATCCGAAGCCCCCATTCTGGTGCTTTCGGCTTTAGTCAAATCCATGTGCTTACAATCATGAGCAGAGGCAAATTAGTCGTCGGTCTATGGTTCTGCTGTCTCTTCTCTCTCTCTGGTGATCACTCATGGTCTATCCCGCAATGGTATTAAAGTAGTCATGGGCATCAATATCAAAAAAACGCGCCATGAAATGTTGAAATATACAAAAGAAAGCAGGTCCAGGAAGGGGCACATTTAGCTGCTTAACATAAGTGCGACTTCACACTATACAGCAACATGTAATCATATCCATGTTTAAAGGCCGCTATTGATGCCACTACAAGGTCATTGGCATTGGAGTTGGGTAGTTATAAGGCCGATATTGGTGCCACTACAAGGTCATTGGCATTGGAGTTGGGTAACTATAAGGCCGATATTGGTGCCACTATACGTCATAGGCATTGGAGGGGATACTGTAACTGATTATACATGAGAACAATTTATGAACCACAGACGCGAAAAAGCTTTACAGTGGATGGACTATTCTCCTTCCAGTCTATGTTGTAAAAGGCGTGCGACTTTGGCGCTTAAGCCCCAAAGGCCCACTAGGCGTTGGACCAGCGCCTAGCAAAAAAAGCGCCAAGGCGAGGCGAGGCGACCAAATTTTTTTATTTTTGGTGCCTAGTGAGCGCTTAAGCCCTAGGCCAGGCGATGGGCTTGGCGCCTCGCCTCGCCTAGCGCCTTTTACAACATAGCTTCCAGTAGTAAATTTTAAGCGCGAAACGGAATTTACTACCGTAGTTGAACCAATTAGAGATGTTCTTCACAATCCATAATCTTAAAGATGGCATATCAACTAATACAGTTTGTAAGGCAATGGAAATTTTAAAGAATCTGAAATTTATAATAAATTTCGCCATAAAAAGTAAGAAAAAAACTACTTCCTCATAACATACTAAGAATTAAACACACGAACTTAAAACTTACAAGCCTATTCTGTTGCCTCAGGGTTCAGATTTGGACAAGAAGTTGATGCATCGCATTTACCACTCGGACTCGTTGCATCTTGTTGCTGCAAAATGGAGCCAAAATACAGTGATTTCTTATGGTTCTTGGAATAAATTTCTTTCATTTTTTCCAACAAATTTGAGATACGAGTTTCCGCCCTGACTTTGTTCTGCTCCAATAGAGTTAATATACGATTCAATACAGAGATTGCATTCTTCCGTATCTCATCCACCAAGTCCTTCATAAGTTTACTGCTTATGCGTCTAACCCGTCCTGTCTCAGATTTACTCCATTGGCGTCTAATTTGCCTTAGTTGCAGCACTTTAAAGTGATCCTCCATACGTATACTATTCGGGTTGACTTTGTTTTCCTCAATCTTTCTTTTCAAACGCTGCACACGCTTAGTAGTACCTTTTACCAAGTGAAATTTCCTATCGTACTCGCATCTCTCATCTTCACATTTAAACAGGTTTTCTTGATAGACATTCTTTTTGAAATCGTATTTATAAACTATCGAAGTGCTTTCGGACACCCAAGAATCGTTCAGTACTGCTTTTCCAGGTTTCGTCCTTCCGCTAGCTAAAACTGTCTCTGTCGAAAGCTTATAACTTGGATTATTATCATGTTCACGGTTTAAGACGCGATCATCATTCATGGGTTCTTCATATTTCCTCCTTTTTGATGTTGAAGCTTCAAAACCTGTCTCCCTTTCATTGTTTTTGTGGTTTTGCTTCAGCAAATCGATAACAATAGCAAACAATTCTTTTCTTGAAATAATCTTGTTGCTGAAGAGATAAAAGCACTTCAAGTATTGCTGGTACTCATCAGGATTTCCAATTTTCTCCTTTTTAATAAACTCAAATAATTTGAATTCTGGATGATACTCACCATGAGGATGCAATTCTTTATCCGATTCTGCAGCCTCATCAGATTCTTCAACCCTATCCAGAGTCATCTCATCAGCATCTTCTTCTACTGTCAGGGTTATCTCATATCGCTTAGGTAAAAAATCATTAAACCCCAAAATAAGGTTCGGATTACCATTAAAAACGTCTTTGATCCTTGCTGCAACATCCTGCAACGTCGCGGCATCGTGTTCTTGCAGAGACAAGAACTCTTTCATCAGTTGACGGAATTCATGACATTTATCTGTTTTCTGCACAGCCCGCAAGTAAGCACGATAAGCTTCTACTCGTTCAGTACTTATTCCCATCTTCTCTTGACACTAAACCCTAATTAATTAAAACGATCACACAGCACACTTCTTGAAAGTTGATACAGCAGAGTTCAAAAAAAAAAAAAAAAAAAAAAAAAACTCTACGAGTATATATATATAGAAAGAGAGTTCAAGGGAAAGCTTTTGAGAGTTGGACAAGGAATGGTAGTCCCCTGCTATGGAATTTTCTTTTTTATAGCACTCTCTAAATAAACGGTTTCAGGCATTAAGAAAAGAGTTTTATAAGGAAACCAAATAGTGCAGTTCGAGTCAAAATAAAATACTACCAATGTTTCGAAGCCTATAAAAACACTGCAATTTGGTTGGCATCTTCTCCAGTGTTATTTGTTTCTCCCATCTTTCTCTGCAAGAATGGCAGCAGCAGATAAAAAGTCTTCTCTCTCGCCTTATGCGAGTTTATATCAACCATCCAATAATAATGATAATGAGGTATTTTCTTTGTTTAAGAACCGTTCAGTGTATGATGACATGGGTTCATCGAGCAACCAGGGTTCTCTTGCGCAATCTCGCAGTTCTGGAGACCATGGAATTACTTCATTCGATGGTAGAAGCGGAGTTGTTCCGAGTTTTGCAGAAGCATCCAGTAATGGTCAATCTCAGCTGAGTAATGGTTTTGGATTTGGAAACCGTATAAATAAGGAAACAACTGTCCAATCTAATAGCAGCGTACCTCCAACTCGTTATTATTATGGAACTCCATATTCTGCTTCTCATGGAGGTTACAGTAATCAGTTGATCAGTTCTGGAGTTTCTGACAATTTAAGCCATGGAAATAATAAGGAAACAATGGGTCAATCCAATAGAAGTCCCTTTTATCAAGATGCGTCTGTTCTCCAAGATTCGTCAATGGCAGCAGCAGCAGCAGCTCCGGCAAACATTGATAACTGCGCTTATTCTGCACGAAACGGCAATATACTGAGCGGCCAGGATTCTCTAGCTAAATTCCGTTCAGGGGTTTCTGGCAATTTGAACCATGGAAATACTTCATTAGATGCAAGCAGTGTTCCGACCTTTCCGGCATCATTCAATACCAGACATTCTCTGTCAAATAATGATTTTTTTGCTTCGGGTGTTAAATATGCACATCCAGCTGGGTATTCCGATTCGGGTTTTGGTTATCGAAACAGTTCTTCTTCTGTGGGACGTTTCAGTAATCAGTTGATCAGTCCGTTAGGCTTAAATCAGCCCGTTCTTAAGAATCCATTAACGGCAGCAGCATCAGCTTCAACAAACAACCTTAACTGCGCCTTTTCTGGAGAAAATGGCAATATATTGAGTGAAAAGGTACTATTAGAAGCCCTGGTTCTTTTTTCTGCACAAAACGGCGATATATTGAGCGAAGAGGCACTATTAGATGCCCTTGTTCTTGCAAAGCTAGACAATTGGAATATGCAAAAGTTGCATAAACTTCTTACTGGTGATTCAACACTTATTTCTGAAGTTAATCCAGATGAACTATTTGTGATGGCTAAACTTAAGTTGGGTTCTAACTACTTGCTAGAAACCCTTAGTTCCGGGGACGGAATAATTCCGGAGAAGATGACCAAACTAATCTTTTGTAACCTCATCCCTTTGATGAGTGATCAATTTGGCAGTGCCGTCTTTAAGAAACTTCTGTCATCAGTTACTGACAAAGCCCTGATAGAGGACATTGTGCAGAACATGGCATTTCAAAATTATGCTCTTATCCAAGCAGCAACAACGGAATTCGGGTATATATACTTTGCTCTTCTTCAAATATACTGCATTTCTCCTTTAGTTTTTTTTTGTGCATAGCTATTCATTGATGCCTTATTTTTTCTGTAACAATATAGGGTATCTTCGATCCAGGAGCTCATGAAAATATCCAAGAAGGAAAACAAAGACTTGGTTAATAAGCTGATTTCTGCCTTGGCAACTAGAGAAATACTGGTTGTGATGAAGAGCAAATGTGGTACCCGTTTAATCAAATTTTTGCTGGAGTTTCTGAATTTACACCAAAAAGAGGTAACTACTCCGCTATTATCTACTCTGACAACAGCATTTCACTTTTTTTTTAGTCCATATTTAGAAAAACGCATACATATACTGAGATACACTTATGCTGATTAAAATTTTAATGAAAATGGATCTGCAGTTGATTTACAGTGTGGTGATGTCATCTCAATCTCAATTAGAATTAGCTACAGATAAACAAGGATGTATTACACTCCAAATTATCATGAAAAACCTACCGAATCCTTTCCGAGATGAACTTCTGCGGAGCATCTCGAATGCGGCTCACTTTCTTTCGTATCATCAATGCGGGTAATAATAAACTCACATATTATGCTATTTTAGATTATATAAGAAATCAGATGGATTTTGGTGCTGTTTTAAATGTTGTATCATGGTTTTTTTACACAGGAACTTTGTTATACAACATGTAATCAAATTGGATAGCCCTATGTACACTTTCACTGAAATCATATGTCAAATGCTCAGAGGCCACTATGTACCTCTATCAAAGGATAAATGTGGCAGCTATGTTGTGGAAAAATGTATTTACTCAACTGTAATAGGAATGCAATTAGCGTCAGTTGATTTTCTGGCAAACAACACACTCGTGGAACTAGCCCAAAATCAAAACGGAAACTATGTCGTTCAAACGCTACTTGAAACCACAAAGGTAACCCATCTATTATTTTCTCAAGCATACATATATGCATGTGTGAGTGTTAAGCTAAGTGTTTATATGCTTGTGGTTTGAATTACAGATAAAGGACCAGTCACTCTATCGAATGCTTGTTTTTAAGTTAAAGGAATACTCGAAGGACATTCAGAACCATCCACATGGAAGCAATGTATACAATTTGATAAATGGCGGAAAAAGCAACAAAAGGAGGCAGCAAACTATACTGGGATGAAGTGTATAAGCTAAGAAACTAAGTTTGACAGATAGGTGTGTCAGGTATTTGTACACATAAACTCAACGTTTGTATAATTTATATTATAAATTTTTGAGCATGTGTACGCTGAGAGGACTAGTTTATAATGTTTTTGTTTCTGTTTCTGTTTCTGTTGAAAGAAACCAAGATATGGGTCAATTATTACTAATGAAAGAAGTAAAATCAATTTGTTGAATTACTGTTTATGTTGCTTCTTATATGGAAAACACAATGCTTCGGAAATCCTTGATGGAATTACAAAATTCCAACTCCAAGAAGATTCAAGTGCAATGGTTTAAAAATCATTACACTCGTGAAGATTTCCATGATTTTTCTTCCTCGAACAGAAAGTTAAAAAGCATGACTGATTTCAACATCCAGGTTTCTTATACTGTATGTAGAATGGATTGAATCCAACAATAATCTCTATTTTAAACTTGAAAAACTTAAGCGTACCAAAAAAAAAAAAACATACCATGAAGCTAGAGCGACAGAAGAAAGGCAATTCATTTTATTATATAAATTGTGCAATATATGCAGTATTTACTTAAGTTCTTAGACATAAATAAGAACAACAGATCAATGAGTATGGGATTACCATGGCTAAGTGACATCTTCTGATGCTGCAGGAGGCTTCGTATTGTCATCATTCTCTGAGCTCTTCCACATAAGTTCTATCCCATCCATGTGACCCATCCCAACAACCGCTACAACTTTCCCTCGAAAACGTCTAAGCCTAGTGAACATAACCTTGTCTCTATCTTCAATAAACAGCTTCGACTGTCCAATTTAAAGTAGTTTCGAACTTTTAGATTCAGCTTAAGTATATTAAAACTTGAAGTAGAAAATCATACTAATTACTCAAAGACCACATTGCACAGAAGAAAAAGCAGAAAAAAATCTGTTTTTTTTTTTTTTTTTTTTTAAACTTTTTTGATAAAGAAAAACTCTCTGTTTCTTATTGACCACAAGGTTTTCGTGGTATATATTGCTGATCTTACCAAAGTGAATTCAAAAATATGAATAGCCAAGAGAGTCAGGACCGTGGAAACTTACAATCTCCGGAAATACTTTTTTCAGAAATCTAATCATTTCCCGTACAGATGATCTTGTCATGTCTTCATCTTTGAAGTCAGTAAAATAGTTAAGCAGTTGATCCATCTCCTTGGATTCCTCCGAACCTTTAGTACATATTCTCCAAAGGAAGTCGTATGACAATAATTCAGATAATTGTTGAAACAAAACCTGAAGAAAAGAACACCTTTTGAAATTTCAAGTACTGCTCTCTAGAAGAAATTATCAAACAAAAGAGAAAGAAAACAAAGTAATGATAACTACCCGAACATCTTGATCAATAGGGAAACATTCTGCTTTAACTCTAATAGATTCCTCCATCGCAACCTGAAACAACGAGATTTGTAATATTCCAAAGGTAAGTGTTTAAAGGAAGCAAAAGACAAGATCATCACATTCATTTGAAAGATTTTTGAACAATTACTATGAATTCCTGGAGTCCAAATATTCCAAACAATTTTCAAGGATTACCTTGAACTCCAGGCCTGGAAATGTTCCACCAGCTCTCAAACGACGATACCATAAGTTAATAAGAAAACTAAAAAGCTTCATGCTTAGTCCACCTGGGGCTTTCATGGACTTGAGGAACAACTTATACAATTCGTCATCTCTAGATTTCCACTTCATAAGTTCTATGGCCCGTTTATTGCACAGCTCAACCTGCATATCCAAAGTGCCAAAAAAATCCCTTACAGAAAGTTACACATAATCTTAAACTCAAACAAAATTTCTATCCACTTGGAAATCTCGACCTAGAAGCTAAATCAAAGACCACTGACGATACGATCTTGAAATCTTATGACATCCAGGAAACTTTAAATTGAATGTAACTATAAACTTCAGGGAGAAGGAACTATGCTTTAAAAGGTGAGCTCAAACTAGGTCTCTCCTAGGTTGAATATAAGTACATAAAAGGGGACAAAGCCTAAATCGGCGGCATCCTATTCCTCATATTACAGCATATACACGCTGCATACTCTCCACATACAACTTTGCTCACATTCACTGAAACATGTTTTTCCTTAAAATCGACTTTCTACCGAACAAATTACAAACACAACTTTTCTTACTCACTATGACATCTCTGATCAACAAAAAGAATTCTGCATAACATTACAGGAAGGTGTTACTTACCGCGACAACATCAGGCATTACATAATTAATCACCTACGAAATAACACACCAATTAAATTAGTAGGTTGAGTTAGGCATTAAAAAGTTAAGAAATGCACCCCTCTATGATAATACCAAAAGAAAAAAGAAAAAAAAGAGTGCTAAGTTGAGTTAGGCATTTAAGCAAACACATTTGATGCACACAAAAACAAGAAACCCCCAAAACCAAGAGAAGTAAGATAAAATATACCTTCTTAACAGTATCAGCACTCTCTTGTGAAACATGAATAGTCCCAACAAGATAAACTTGAGACCCAGTTTTTGAATTATTGAGAAGAACAACTTTACCATCATTTGGGATTCCAGGAAGATCATGTGGGTAATTATTATGGTACCATTTCACAAGATGATGATCGAGAATTGTATAATAAGGGGTTATTAGTAACGAAGATGATGATGAAGTTGATGATCTTACTACTCTGTGTTGTTAAAGTTGAAAGTTTTATCATCCGTCTGAGAATTGCAGCAGACATTTTGGGTTTTGTTGTGAGGTTTTGAAACTGAAGCTGAGAATTTTATTTCCAATTTCGCTGATCTCCCTCTTCCTCTCTCTAGACAAATTTGGTCATATTTTGGGATAACGAGAGTTTCGAAATACTGACATAGGGATGTTAAAGACAAGACATGAATAGAGTGGTCAGAAGGTGGAACTCCACTAACCATTTATTAACAATGGTTTTATAGGCTCCAAAGATTTGGTTTCAAGGGTTCTTAGGCTTATTCTAATGCACATGTCAAATAACTAATTCTGTCACTTTAGCACCCACTATGGGTATATCAGATTGCCAAACATATGCCTATATGTCAAATATATAACATATATGCATACATGACAGACTTTACAACGAGCGATAGAATGTCCATCGCTAGATGGTCTAACCACCACCAGTTGGTCATTCCAGCGTCAGCGATAGTCACTATGTCGCTCGCTGACTTGGTCATCCAACGACCGAAGTTCAAATTCATTTCCAATCGCACTAGAATTTCTAAATCTCTCTAGAATTTCTTAATCTCCAATTCTTTTCATCACTCTTTCAATTCTTCAAAGAGCATAGCTGATAATGTGAACATATCCGAGTTCATGGCAAACCAACATGCTGCCGAAATTTACTATCGAGGAAGATGAAGTATTTGCAGGAATTATATTTTTTGTAATGAGACTATATTCGGAGAAGCATATCGTCACCAAATTTTTTGGGAAAGGATATTTAGAAAATTTGAAGAACAAACAATGAACCCCAACAATCGTGATGTTTCAAGGTTGTCTCATCGCTTCACTGTAATGAATACGAAAATTAGTAAGTATCTTGTTTTACTTCAACAAGAAGGTCAAAACATGAGGGAAAGTGAAACCATGATGGAACTTGAACAAAGGTGTCGTGTGGAATATCGTCACATCAACGGAAAATACTTCCAATTTGGAAGTTGTTTTGAGATTTTAGGAGGGTTGCCAGAATATAATCCAATATTTATGTTTTAATTTCTTAATTGTCAACTTAGGTTTTAATATTTATGTATGAAGTTTTAATATTTGTCCAACTTTAGTTTAAATTAAAATGTAAGATTGGATTAAGAATAGACAATTAAGCTTAATTTTCAACAATACGAGTCAAATTTTCAAATTCATTAAACTTCAAATTAATCATTAAAAGTCATTTTACAAGACACAAAGCTTGACAATAACAATTTGAAAAATAAAAATAACTAGACTTTAAAAATAAAAGTTTGGGACAGTGTTCTCATCTTGTTTATTTTCTTATTTCACAAAACTTCCAATCAATGCGCTCATGAACGGAGTTTTCTTTATTTATCTTTTTCTTTGTCTTCAAATTTACTTTGCCTTGATTTTTCTTTGTCTTTTCTTAGATGCATTTTTACTTGATTAATATCCAAAACTTGAAGACTTCTTTGCTTGTTACCTATTTCTTTATAACTATCACATATCTTATTAACGGCACCTTCAAGCACTACTCCAAAAAAATCAAGTTGCGTTGTCGAACCAAGTTGTGTTTGAAATTGTGCCAGTTGGGAAAAATTGAAAAAATAAATTAGATTGAGAAAGAGAGAAATAAAGAAAAATTTTACACAAAAAATTTGGTGCAAGTTTTGAGTTTGAAAATTACCTATTTATTAGGTGATAAAAAACTAGTCGTTGAGGCTAGACTTAATATCGAAGCTGTTGGCGATAAAGACTTTATCATTTGGTGATATAGTTAATTTCGTTCGCTTGAAACTATGTCGCTCTGTGCTCTTCCCATAGTAGCGCGCAATTCATTTTCCATGCGACATGGTATGTCAAACAGGTTTTTTAACTTCTGCATAGAATTAGGCCTTATTGATTCAAGTATCCTAAAAGTGGGGAAGGAGACTTAATGTATAACAAAAATACAAAATAACCTTAACAAACCTAATTTTCCCGCTTAAATCTTATTAAATCAAAGTCAAAAACTAAACCTAAACCAAGAAAAAAATAAATCACGCCTCTTCACCTACATCCTCTCTTCTTCTCCGCCATCGTCTATTCTTCATCTTCTTCCATTTTATCTTCTTCAATGACGATTGTCTCACTATAATGATTTCTATTGGGTATGAATTGGAAAACCCGTTCTTTTTGTTTTTTGCTTTTGATTGCATGAATAAGTTAATTTAAGTAAACTAGGGATTTAAAAATTAGTTTCATAATTGGTTTACGGTTGATCTCCCAACCATATGTTGTATTTACGGTTAGGAAATCTTACTAAGTTCAATTTTCAAAAAAAAAAAAAAAAAAAAAAAATCAAAATATTTTGATTTTTGATTTTCAAACACTAATTATAAATCAAATTATTTGTCAACTCTAAATACTAACATTGCTTAGCTCGGTTAATTTGACTTTTAATACTAATCAATCGAGGGTTTCTAGCCATTAACAAAACTAGTAGGATAAGGTTTTTATTTTATTTTTTTATTTTTTATAATACAACACGGGAATCGGACACCTAACCTATAACCGGGGAGTTCGACCCCAGAAAAACTGAGCTAATCCCCATTGGTTTTGGATAAGGGGTTTTGTTAATTGCTATTTGATGACCAGATTTTGTCAACTTGTAAGTACTCAAAACCAAATGCTTAGAGCTTCTATAGTAGTGTTTGAGGGTGAAAATGGTTTCTGCTGATTTTGGTAATTTCGGGTGTGTGGGTGAGAAACGAGTCTGAACCCTAAACAATGCACTGCAAGGGAGTACTTTAGATTCGAGAGATCAATCTGTACAAATCCGGCCTAAACCAAGAAATGGTCGTTCCAGACTTGCTTCGGTCACAAAGTGAAGGAGAAGGGTTGGTTTCGGGGAGGGAAGCGAAGAGAGTGTTGAGACCAGAATAGTTGGTTCTGGAAGAGTAGTCATTTTACGACTTGTATCAGAAAGTGGGAAGCTAACAGATGGAGAGCTAGCAAATATTTTCTGAGTGTTGTATGCTCCTTACCTGAACTTGTTGTTCGGTGGAAATTGGTAAGACCCATTTATACAAGTCGGAATGAAACGTACTCTGGTCTCATTAAGAAATGAAAAACGGGTGAGTAAATGGGAGGATGTAGTCACAGGTAACGCCTATAATTGATGTTCCATTATAGAAGGCGTTTCACCATTACTCCCTGTATTTACTAACCGCTTTATCCTTATGACACTCTCTTATAACGGGCGTAGTGTACGCGCACGCTTAACCAATACCCAATGAGCATCCCCAGTTTGTGGCATGCGTTGATGTCTCGAATGTTTTTGTAGAAAACATGTAGCACGTTTGTTGTTGTCTGGCAAGTTGAGCTTGGAAGACTTGCGTGGTGACCTTTGACGGTCGAGATTTTGCATCTTAAGAGGCCAGGTATCCGTTGATTATTGCATGATCAGTATGGATTTAATATGTCCTAGTTTAGGCGCGACCAAAAGTTAGGGTTTTGGCTTTGTTTAGGCGCGGCCAAAAGTTAGGGTTTTGGCATTGTTTAGGCGCGACCAAACTAGGGCAAAATTTTGCCATGCGTTAGCTGGTAACCTTGGACGTCTAAGATCTGCACCTTATCTGAAAAGTGGTCGTTGATTGTTGCAGGCCTTTATTTTGGCAACTGTAAAGGGAAGGGCGGCATGGTATGGGTTAGGCGCGGCAAGGTGGCTGGCATGGCATGCCATTGGCACATGTGGCATGGTCGCATGCCTTGGCGCGGTTTAGGCGTGGCCAAAACTAGGGTTTTGTCGTTGGGCCAAAGGTTACCATGCGTTGGTTGGTGACCTTGGACGGCTAAGATTTGCATCTTAGATGGAAAGATGGCCGTTGATTGTTGCAGGCCTTCGTTTGATAGCTAGCGGCATGAAATCATGGCCGGCATGGCTTTGACATGGAGTGGAGCCACTGGCAATGTGCGGCTTGGAAGGGAAACACTTGCGACTTTGTCTAAATTAGGGTTTAGTATGCTGAAACCCTAATTAGCGCCCTTTACTAGAATCGATGTAGAATTCTCATACGGAAAAGAATTTCCTATCTCCCCACGTGGGAATATTTAGGTTTTGAGCTCGTTCAGGAGGTGAAAACATCCCGAAAGTAAAACTCAGGAAGAATTCAAGAGGGACGGTGGCATGTTTGGTGCGTTTTTGGGAAGCTAGCATGTTTTGGGAAACTAGCAAGTTTTGGGAAGCTAGCGTGTTTTGGGCCAAAGGTTACCATACGTTGTTTGGCAACCTTGGACGGCTAGGATTTTCACCTAGGATAGAAGGGTGTCCGTTGATCGTCGCACGCCTTCGTTTTGGTAGCCGCAGAGGGAAGGCCAACACGGTATGGCGCGGCAAGGTGGATGGCATGCCATTGGCACATGTGGCATGGTCGGGATGCCTTGGCGCGGTTTAGGCGTGGCCAAAACTAGGGTTTTGGTGTTGGGCCAAAGGTTACCGTGTGTTAGTTGGTGACCTTGGACGATTAAGATTTGCATCTTAGATGGGAAGATGGTCGTTGATTGTTGCAGGCCTTTGTTTTGGTAGCCGCATGGGGAAGGCCAACACGGTATGGCACAACAAGGTGGCTGGCATGCCATTGGCACATGTGGGGCCAAGGGTTTGGCATGGACGGTTTGGCATGATTGGGCCAAAGTGTGGTTGGCTTGGCATGGTGGGTCCAAGGGTTTGGCATGCCGTAGGCGCATGGTGCGGCTAGCATGGTTAGGGCCAAGGAAAGGTGCGGTTGGCTTGGATAGCATGATTGGCATGCCTTGGCGTGGTAGATGTGGCTGACATAGTTTTCCATTGGCACATTGGTGCGGCTAGCATGGTTGGAATGCCTTGGCGCGATGGTAGAACGTGGCTGGCATGGTTTGCCATTGGCACGATGGTTCGGCTAGCATGGTTGGCATTCCTTGACACGGTAGATGTGGATGGCATGGTTTGCCATTGGCACAATGGTGTGGGAATTAGGATTTGGCTTTGTCGAAACCCTAATTGGTATTAAAAAGGTACCGGTAATTTTCATGAGACATATTAAAGGGTTCAATAAATGCACTCAGTGGAGACATTATTACTCAAATTCTGTGACGTCATTGTCCGACTAGGGTTTGACGATTTTAACCCTAAGCTAAAAACAACCATTAACATTAAGTCCCCTGCTTAGATCGGAACAGGGGCATTATTGCGAGGTAAGCATAAGATGGTGATAGACAAGGACGAGAATCGAAACGTAAATCATGAAAGATGGTCGGAAAGTCCGACTAACCTTTTTTGAGAGGTAAGGAGAGTTCATGATCCCGTGTTTGGTGGCCTTGCATAGATTTCATTTATGGTGTAGACCGCGAGGTGGAGAGATGAGGATCCTCGGTTTAGTCCGGCTATGTATCAACCTGGATGGGTTAGAGAACATCATGACGCTGGCTTGGAGAATTATCAGTGTTGGCGCGACAAGTCACGGCTTGGACGGCTTGGCATGATGGGGCCACGACAATGGAGCGGACGGCTTGGCATAGTGCGTCCATGGCAAGGCGTGGTTTGGAAAAGCATGTACGGATGGCTTGGAGTGGTGGGGCCAAGGCATGGCGCGGACGGCTTGGTGATTTGTCTTCGCGGGCCCAGTTGCCTCTTTTCCTTTCTCAACTCAAATGGGAAGTCCTTTCCTCTTTCAAAGGTTAAAGTATTACACCCTCCTATCTCTTTGGCTTTCATTAGGTTTTTGATAAGGGGTTTCTTTTGAGGACGATTTCCGGTCGCGATGCCATCATGTTCCGCCTATTGATCTGTGTTTCTCTTTCTTCCTTTAGGGTTTCCACAGTATTTACGCCGCTGAAGTTGCATCATCTTCTCAGTTTTAGAACAAAAATTTCCTATCGTTGAGTCCACCTTTATTCATCATGTCGATCAGAAGTGAATCATTCTCGAGCCAGTTAGGTTCCCCAGTCAAACGCGCGAGGCCTGACTCTTGCAACAATTCCCCCATCCGGGTCATTCTGGTCAAGAAGATCATACCAGTATGTTCTTATTGATCAACATGTGTTTCATTATTTGCCGATGAATGACAAAAGTCTTCTTCTGTGTAGAGATATCCCGTTGGAGCGTGCGTTACCATCATTGATGAAGATGATTTGGCTACCCCTTTTTCTTCAAGTCCGATCCTACCAACCATTGCAGACCTGGAGAACGCCGACTTAGGAATTTCTTGTCATGAGTATCCCAATGCAGGTTTGTCGTTCGGAACCCGCATGAGGTGTCTTTCCTCCAACTATCGAAATGTCGGTGGGTTTCTGGTGCGGAAGGAATTCGAGACTCTTTACACAAAGATATGGAGGATATATGGCCATATTGCCACCCGGGAGCGTGGTGCAATATTGTTCATCCGCTTTAGTTTCCATAGTGAATTATCTCTTGCCGATGGTCGTCGAAATGGAGAGTATGTCTATCCGTGCTGTCGCGGGAGTAACTATTCAAAAGTGGGAGAACATGGTGTCTATCTGTGAATCTCTGAAGTTCAACGTTAGTTGGTGGAGACATCGTCTTGACATTGTGAAAGTTGATGAGCCGGTATTGTTCTGGCATGGTCCCTGCTACAAAAGCTATTCGGAAGAGGAGAAAACTACGGCCATGGAGTCCATGAAGGTAGAGGAGTCAATCCGGAACTTGAAGAGTATGTAGAAAGGTATCAAAGCTAGGTTAAAGATGATGCTTTTGAGGGATTAAAATGTTGGATGGGCTTTTCTGAGTTATGTAGTTGTGAGATGTTTGGTTTCTTTCTGGGTTTTAAGGATGTTTTTGTGTTTTTGTTTTTTTTTTTTTTTTTGTATTATTATTATTATTTTAATTTTTGAAAGAATAAGAGAATTTTATTGATTTACTTCAACCAAACAAAGGAAAAGAGACTTGATATTCGAGATGTGGAAGAAAAGTGGAAAGATGCCTGGCTATCCGTGTTTGTGATATGGCGGGGCGAGGTGATGGTCGGGCGTAGTATTCTTTAAGCCATTTTTCGTTGATGATTGCTTCCCAGTTTTCCTCTGTCTTCTTTAATGACTTTGTAGTACCCACTGTTGTACGCTTTCGTGACTATATAAGGCCCTTCCCATTTTGCGTAGAATTTTGGTGCGGACGCATCTTGCTGAATGTTGTTGGAAGTCTTCAGTACCAAATCTCCCACTTGAAAAAACCGAGGCTTCACGGTTTTGTTATATGCTCTGGAAACCCTATTTCTGTATGCTTGCGCGTGTTCTTCCGCCTTGGATCTTCTTAAATCTACAGTGTATAATTCTGCAACTCGGCGCTCAATATTTCGAAGCCATTCCATCGAACTCCGCTTGCTTCGGAAATCCTAGCCGACGGGATTTTAACTTCCGCTGGGAAGATGGCGTCTTCGCCGTAAACAAGGGAGTAGGGAGAAGCCCCGATGGAACTTCTTGGTGATGTTCGGTACGCCCAGAGTGCCATTAGCAATTGCTCATGCCATGTCTGAGGATTATCATGTACCGTCCGACTGAGGATTCGGATTAGAGATTTGTTGGTGCTTTATCACTGTCCGTTCCCTTGGGGGTAGTACACGGTGGAGAAGCCTTGCTTAATTCCGTATTCTTAGAGTAACTCTCGTGCTTGCTTGTTTGCGAAAGGAGTGCCGTTGTCGGTGATGATATTTTTAGGCACGCCAAATCGGCAGATAATGTACTCTTTAATGAATGTCGCGATTGTGATTCCATTCGTCCCTCACAAGGGTATGACTTCGACCCATTTGGTGAAATATTGTTCTTTGTTATTATGTACTCGTGATGCTTTGAGGACGGCGGATTGATCTTTCCAATGATGTCGAGTCCCCAGCTGTAAAAGGGCCATGGACTGCTTATTGAATGTAGGGGAGTCGACGGTACATGGATAAGGTTTTTGTGAATTTGACATTCTTTGCACCTCTGAACGAAAACAGCTGCATCATCTTCCATGGTTGGCCAGTAGTATTTCTCGTGTATATGAAGAAATAATTTCGTTTTCCTTGATGTTCGCCTTTGTGCATCTCTTTCAGCATGATTGGGATTTCTGTTTCGTTCAAACATTGTAGCAAACTTCCTCCAAAGCTTTTACGATATAAGATTATTTCGTGGAATACAAATCTCTCGGACCTTCGTTTTATCTTGGGTGCATTCTTCTTATTGGTGGGGAGTATGTCGTCACAAGGTAGCGATGTATGGCTTACGCCGGTCCCAGCGTGACCAATATTGAAAACTTCTAATCGATGTGGCGGCGCTTGACAGTTGGGACGGGGTTCTTTAAAGTAACCGAGATTGAGATTCCATTTCTGGCCAGTAGTAGCCAAGGCGTTGCAAACGGCGATATAGTGTTACCACTAATGTTTGCTCGCAGATCTCATCATGGACGTGATTGAGTTGTTATTGTGCTTCTCCCTCCCCAAGACATCTTGACAAGGAACCGTCTGGATTTCGATAATATAGCACCCCTCGGAGCATGAATAAATTTTGTAAGGTTTTGAGAATGACCTTTCCCTGGAAAAGTGAGCTGTTAAGTTTCTGGATAATTGGTGTTCTCCAGTCATCAGCTTCATCCTCTTCGGGTTGTGAAATCCATGTTGAAGCCACGGTTCGTCTCTTCACTGTCAGGGTTTCCTCAAAACCTTTAAATTACAGTTTTAATGCGTGGCTAGGAAATCAGCGTGTTGGTTGCCGCTACGCCCAATATGTGTTATGGTCGCGTCGGCCAAGTAGTTTAGCGATTTTTTTCCTCGGCTCAGATGGGGCCAAGGTTACTTCTTTCGGTGCGTATACCCCGTTCACCTGGTTGACAAGTAATTTAGAGTCCCCTCTTATTTCTAGACATGTGGCTCGGCTCGTTTAGCCAATGACATTCCGATGAGAAAGGCTTCATATTCTGCTGAATTGTTTGTGCGGGGAAGTCTAGCTTGAAGGAGTGCGAGAATACTTCACCGGCTAGGGATACTAGAACCACACCTGCTCCTCCGAAGATGCTGTTAGGAGAAGCGGAGCCGTCTAATAATAGTAGCCATGTTTCTTCTTGGATGAAAGAGATTTAGGAAAGTCTCAGGGAGGTCCTCGTGTAGTGCCATGGTATCTCTCCGGGAAACACCGCCCAATAAATAAGAATCGCTTGCCCTTTGATGGCTCTCAGGGAAGCGCATGTTATATCGAACTGTGACATTTGGAGGATCCATCTGGCCGGTCTTCCTATCATGGACGGTTTTGAGAGGAGGAACTTCACCGGATCAGATTTAGATATCAGCACCACTTTATTGGATAGTAGGTAATGCCTCAATTTCTGGATGGAGTGGATAAAAGCTAAGCACGCCTTTTCTGCTTTGGGATATATGAGTTCGACATTTCTTAATGTTCGACTAAAGTAGTATATGGGATGCTCAATCCCTTCGTCATCTTCTTGGGCGAGGAGAGCTCTGACAGCAGTGTCTCTAAATGCAGTGTAGAGGTGTAGCGGTCTCCCTTGTATGGGTGATTTCATGACGATTTGGGAAGATAATGTTTCTTCGAACTTTCTAGAATGCTTCTGTTGTAGTGTGGTCAGACAAAGCTTGCTCCTTTCTTGGTGAAGGGGTAAACGAAGCAACAAGTTGAGTTAATCCTGGTATGAAGCGGCGAATGTAGTTTATTTTACCCATGAAACTCGGAGTTCTTTCACGGTTCATGATGTGGTGGCATCGTGAGGATGGCTTGTGTTTTGAGTTTGGGTCAACTTTAATTCCCTCGGCAGTCACCGGAAACCTAGGAACTTGCCAGAAGAAACACCAAAAGTACACTTCAATGGGTTCATCTTCGAGTTTGTACTCGCGACATCTTTCGAACACCTTGCCGCAATTCCCCGACCGGCCCGAGTTTTTACTTGACCACTATGTCATCTACATAATCTTAGAGTTGCTTGTGCATCATATCGTGAAAAATAGTGGTCATGGCGCGTTGCCAGCGTTTTTCAAACCGAAGGGCATCACAGTATAGTAAAAGTTTCCAAGAGGGGTTCAAAAAGCCGTCTTACTTGCGTCGTGTTCGTACATATTTATTTGGTTGTAGCCGCTGTATCCATCCATGAAAGATAACATACCATGTCCACTGGTGGTGTCTACTAGCATGTCAATGTTGGGGAGCGGAAAATCTTCTTTAGGGCAACATTTGTTCAAATCTCTAAAATCGTCACAGCACCTGATCTGGCCATTCTTATATTTTACTGGAACAACGTTGGCCAACCAAATAGGGTAGTGAATCGGTTTGATGAAACCACCGATAGTAGATTTTAAATCTCTACCTTAATCTTTCTTTCTACATCGTGCCGGAATTGTCTCGGGGGTTTGCTTGACCGGTTTGGATCAGGGTATCACGTGTAAATGATGAGTGACCAGCCTTTCGTCCAGCCGGGCATTTCCTCGTATGTCCATGCGAATACGTCTTGATATTCCTTGAGGAGGTCTACCAGCTTTACACGTTCGGTCTTCGCCTGTAGAAGTCGAGCTTATCGAGATGGGTCGTGGAGATTCTTCACTCCCGAACATTAACGACCTCAAGTTCGTCCATGGTAGAGTTGGTCCGATCTTGTAGTTATCGTGGTGCATCGGTACTTCCTCTTGCGGCTCGTTACTACGTTTGCGTCACATTGGCGGAGGGCGTGGTAGTCTCCCTTTAATTGCTAACATCGGCGTTGATATACGGTTTTCTCTTTTTCATCATGACCCATAATGAAAGCCCGTCCTCGCTTGGTATGGTGTAAGCCGAACCTCGGTTCGGCGGGTGGAGGCTGGCGTGTCTCTCTTTCGAAGGGGTGATGTGAGACCGGGTTTCTCCCGAGAAGTTGTGCAAGACCATCACTTTCTTCAATGGACGTCCACTTTGGCGGTGGAGTGTGGTGAGCCTTATTGGTTGTGGCTGCGGGTCTGTCTTGGCTCAAAATCTCCATGCCACGAGATCGAGCATAAGGAGATAATGATGCAGCGATCGCGAATGACTTCTCCGTTTAACATGGTTTTCAAGCAATCGGGTGATACGTCGAAGGAATGATTCTTTTATCGTGGAGCCATGGCCTTCCCAGTATCATGTGGTAATCTGGATCATTCTCGATTACCTCGAACCTTAATTTTGACTGGACAGGTCCTACTGATAGATTCAAGTTGACGTACCCATACGTACTGGTTTGGTTGCCTTCAAAATCGATCATTGTAGTGGACTGTCGTACAACTTCGTTCGGCCGTACCCTGGACGTTCTTAGCATCCTGAGTGGGTAACAACGTTGGAGGATGCTCTCGTGTCGATGAGAGCCCTTTTGAATTCCACGTCCTTGATACGGGCTGTGACATGTAGGGAACAGTTATGGCCTTTCTCTGCCATCATGTCGTCGTCGGTAAACGTGATATTGTTGACGGACAAATCTGGCGTTCTTGATGTTTCCAAGCGTGAAGGAACCAAGGACACGCATAACGTTATTCGATTTATGGCGGTGAACGTCTCCATCCGTTGATCCTTTGAAATATGTAAGAGTTTACATAAATTTTCCACCAGTGAGGCCGCTTCCTGGCCTACGGGTTTCTGATTAGTAGTGAAGCTGTTGACTTGAGAGTGATCGTTCAGGATGTGACTCCCCAGTTCTGGAGTCTCCGGGGCAAGTGAACCGTTGGTCTACGTTGTTAGGTTGATGAGGAAGTCAGTATGGCGTTAATCGCATCTTTCATCAAACCCATGTTCTTGGTGTGGATCTATTGAATCCGCACCAAGTCGATCACCTTCAATTCCTTCGTCGATTGCATCGTTGGGCGTTGGGTTGGGGAAGGAAACATTGTCATTCCTGAGTGGAACTCGAGGATAGGGATTCAGCCCTAAAACCGACCATCCTCTTGAGTTAGAGAAACTTATTCTGAAATTGATATTGGGACCGATAGATCAATCTCCCACTGTGGTCGCCAATTGTTTGAGGGTGAAAACATTCTGGCTGATTTTGGTAATTTCGGATGTGTGGGTGAAAAACGAGTCTAAACCCTAAACAATGTACTGCAAGGGAACACTTTAAATTCGAGAGATTAATTTGTACAAATCCGGCCTAAACCAAGAAATGGCGTTCCGGACTTGCTTCCGGTCACAAAGTGAAGGAGAAGGGTTGGTTTCGGGGAGGAAGCAAGAGAGTGTTGAGACCAAAATAGTTGGTTACGGAAGAGTAGTTGTTTACGAATTGTATCGAGAAAGTGGGAAGCTAACGGACAGAGAGCTAGCAAATATTTTCCGAGTGTTGTATGCTCGACTGAACTTTTTGTTTGGTGGAAATAGGTAAGACCCATTTATACAAGTCGGAATGAAACGTACTCGGTCTCATTAATAAATGGAAAACGGGTGAGTAAATGGGGGAGGTAGTCACAGTGCGCTTGGAATTGATGTTCTATTAGGGAGAAGGCGTTTCACCATTACTCCTGTATTTACTAACCGCTTCATCCTTATGACACTCTCTTATAACGGGCGTAGTGTATGCAACTTAAACTTGCCAAACCAATACCCAATGAGCATCCCAGGTTTGTGACATGCGTTGATGTCTAGAATGTTTTTGTGGAAAACATGTAGCACATTTCTTTGTTGTCGGCAAGTTGAGCTTGGGAGACTTGCGTGGTGACATTCGACAGTCGAGATTTTGCATCTTAAGAGGACAGTAGCCGTTGATTATTGCATGATCGGTATGGCTTTAATATGGCCTAGTTTAGGCGCGGCCAAAAGTTAGGGTTTTGGCTTTGTTTAGGCGCGACCAAAATTTAGGGTTTTGGATTTGTTTAGCGCGACCTTGGACGGCTAAGATCTGCACCTTAGATTAAAAGTGGTCATTGATTGTTTCGGTGCCTCCATTTTGGCTTTTAAAGGGAAGGCCGACATGGTATGGGTTAGGCGCGGCAAGGCGGTGGCATGACATGCCATTGGCACATGTGGCATGGTCGGCACGCCTTGGCGCGGTTTAGGCATGGCCAAAGGTTACCATCGTTGGTTGGCGACCTTGGACGGCTAAGATTTGCATCTTAGATAGAAAGATGACCGTTGATTGTTGCAGGCCTTTGTTTGGTAGACAGCGGCAAGAAAGTATGGCCGGCATGGCTTTGACATGGAGTGGAGCCACGCGGCGGGTGTGCGGCTTAGAAGCGAAACACTTGCGGGTTTGTCTAAATTAGGGTTTAGTATGGGAAACCTAATTAGCGCCCTTTACTAGAATCGATGTAGAATTCACATACAAACTCGTATTTTGATGGTCCGCTCCTCCATTTTGTACGAAAAAAAATTTCCTATTTCCCATCACGGGAATATTTAGGTGTTGATCTCGTTCGGGAGGTGAAAACAGCAGAAAGTAAAACTCGGGAAGAATTCAAGAGGGACGGTGGCAAGGTTGGTGCGTTTTTGGGAAGCTAGCATGTTTTGGGAAGCTAGCAAGTTTTGAGAAGCTAGCGTGTTTTGGTCCAAAGGTTACCATGCGTTGTTTGGCAAACTTGACCGGCTAGGATTTGCACCTAGGATGAAAGGGTGGCCGTTGATCATCGCATGCCTTCTTTTTTGGTAGCCGCATAGGGAAGGCCAACACGTATGGCGCGACAAGGTGGCTGGCATGCCATTAGCACATGTGGCATGGTCGGCATGCCTTGGCGCGGTTTTGGCGTTGGGCCAAAGGTTACCATGCGTTGGTTAGTGACTTTGGACGGCTAAGATTTGCATCTTAGATGGGAAGATAGTCGTTGATTGTTGCGGAGCCTTTGTTTTGGTAGCCGCATGGAGAAGGCCAACACGGTATGGCGCGGCAAGGTGGGCGGCATGCCATTGGCACATGTGGGGCCAAGGGTTTGGCATGGACGGTTTGACATGATGTGGCCAAGGTGTGGTTGGCTTGGCATGGTGGGGCCAAGGGTTTGGTATGCGAGGCGCATGGTGCGGCTAGCATGGTTAGGGCTAAGGAAAGGTGTGGTTGGCTTGGCTAGCATGATTGGCATACCTTGGCGTGGTAGATGTGGCTGGCATGGTTTGCCATTGGCACAGTGGTGTATCTAGCATGGTTGGCATGCCTTGGCGCGGTAGACGTGGCTGGCATGGTTTGCCATTGGCACGGTGGTGCGGCTATCATGGTTGGCATGCCTTGGCGCGGTAGATGTGGCTGGCATGGTTTGCCATTGGCACAGTGGTGTGGGAATTAGGGTTTGGCCTGTCGAAACCCTAATTAGTATTAAAAAAAGGTACCACTGGTAATTTTCATGAGGCATATTAAAGGGTTCAATAAATGCACTCGGTGGAGTCATTATTACTCAAATTACGTGATGTCCTTTGTCCGACTAGGGTTTTACGATTTTAACCCTAAGCTAAAACCACCATCAACAAGTAGGATGCTTTATTGATAGAAAATAAATTCTACATGGGCAGTATAATTTGGTGACGGTAGTAAAATTTGAACCATTTTTTAGGGACCATGGTTTTTTTTTGGGGGGGCATGGTCTTATTAGGCCAACCTCCATATACTTATAAGCGGTGTCCTAAAGTTAGGTAAATACACATTTACCCTTTACTTTTATTTAAATTAAAACTAACCTAATAACTATATAAATCTAATCATGTATATCTAATCTAAACTAAATGAATCTATTAACCAAAATCAAAATCAAAATAAAAAAACAAAAACATGGGGGAATCGAAATCAAAATCATAACCAAAATCAAAATGAACTTTAAGTTCGGTTTGATCGTAAAAAGTTTTAAATTTTTTTTGTAACCGAACTATTTAATGGTCACACCAAATATATAGTTCGGTTTGATCGCAAGGAAAAATTTCAATTTTTTGTAACCGAACTTCTTACTGGTAACTAATCATACTAATCACTAATCATTAAGTTCGGTTTTTGGTCGAACTTTAAGTTCAGTTTGATCGTAAAAAGTTTTAAATTTTTTTGTAACCGAACTATTTAATGGTCACACCAAATATATAGTTCGGTTTGATCCAAGGAAAAATTTCAATTTTTGTAACTGAACTTCTTACTGGTAACTAATCATACTAATCATTACTAATCATACTAATCACTAATCATTAAGTTCGGTTTTTGGTCATAAATTTGGGTAACTGAACTTTAAGTTCGGTTTGATCGTAAAAAGTTTTTTTTTTTTTTTGTAACCGAACTATTTAATGGTCACACCAAATATATAGTTAGGTTTGATCGCAAGAAAAAATTTCAATTTTTTGTAACCGAACTTCTTACTGGTAACTAATCATTACTAATCATACTAATCATTAAGTTCGTTTTTGGTCATAAATTTGGGTAACCGAACTTAATGCAAAAAAAATTAAAATTTCTCCCAAAAAATTTTACAATTTTTTATAATAGAACTTATTAATGGTAACTAATCATTACTAATCCTACTAATCCTACTAATCACTAATCATTAGTAATCATTAACTAATAACTAATTAATCATTAAACTAACACATTTAATTAAGGAGGGTAAGTTTGGTATTTAGAAAAACATTTAGATAAGGGGTGACTTAGGATTATAATAATGTCTTGCCTAAAATAGAATCGTGGTCCCCACAAAAAAAACCATGGTCCCCAAAAAATGGTTCTAAAATTTCCACTTAAACAAGTTTTAGTTGGTGAGTTATATCATGTTTCTTACTTCCGGATGTGTCACAACTCTTCTGCAGCTTCAAATTACAATGAAGTAGTTGAGTAGTACTTACTACTTACTATATAAATGTCTTTTGGGAAGCCCATTACTCCAAATTTACCCAATGCTTTTCTAATCCAAATCAAGTTACAACAACCAGAATTAAGAAAAGGTTGTGTAATTTTTATAGTTTTAGTAATGTTAGCCGATAATAAGATCAAATTAATAATTAATTTGGTTGAAGTAATTTTAGGTATTGGGTCGTTGGTTAGCTAAGTCGATGGTGTTTAGTTCTTTTTTTATTCTCATTTCAAAGAAATACTAACTCAATGTTTGTTTGCCATGGTTGATGGAGTTTAGTGACAGTTTGCAAAGTTTTGAAGGGTTAGCGGCCGGAGGTCGCGTGATTCCTTTTTTCCTTTTTTTTTTTACATTTTATAATGGTAGGCTAGCACAACAACCTGTTCAATTAATGTAGTAGTGCGTTGTTGGAGCTTAGCTTGTTAGGCTTCCAACTAGTTATTGTAATACTCTTTTTTTTAATTGATCTTTTAGTATAATTTGAATAAATATCAAATTATGAAACATTTTATTTTAGTTAAACATGGTGATTTTATGGTTAATTTCATATTTTTAGGTCATACATATGATGTCTTTTTTTTATATATATATTTTGTTAATGTTCTTATAAATTAGAAGCTTATTAGAAGTCGGATTTCAATTTTTTTCATTCATATCCCACACAAGATATGTAAATCCCAAAAATACTATGCCTAAATATGTCAAAGTTTAAATAAGATTTGCTTGTCTACATGACAAAATATGAATTTAAAGGATCAGAGTCATCCCATATCTAGGTACGTTATATAATCTCTAATTTACCGCTCACTAATTATGTTTATTAGTATAAATCATTGTCATTTCGGTGAGTAGAAGGAAATTTTTTGAGAGAAAGTCTTTGGGTAAAAATGGGTGATGATAGTGAACAAAGAAATGTTGCCGAATCTTTAGCTCAACTACAACAAAGGGTCTATTTTGAATCTTCAGCTAATAATGACTCACATTTACAACCTTTGTTGATCAAACACTGAAATCCCGATATATATCACTAGTACAAAAGTGGCCTTTAGCCACTTGAGATATAAATTTCCTTGTCACGCCTTTTTGGTTTTGGCGTGTCTAAGGGTAGACTTCTACCTTATAGACACGCTATGTTCTATGGGCGTGTTAATATAAGTGTTTTCGACCACGCCAAGGCTAGTAGCGTGTCAAAATATCAATAGTTTAGTCACGTTAACTTTTTAATTTTTGATTGGGCGTGTTTATAGACCAGTCTATGGCCACGTTAACCGGTTGTGGCGTGTCCATAAATATAGTCACCCCACTTGAGGCGTGGTTAAAAAGTTGGTTTTATTAGACACACTAGTATGCGTGTCCATAGTGTACGATTTATAGACACACTTTGGTTTATATGCGTGGTTAAAGTTGGTTTTATTATACACGCTTGTATGCGTGTCCATAGTGTGCGTTTTATAGCCACGCCGGTTTATATGCGTGGTTAAAAAGTTGGTTTTATTAGACACGCTTGTAAGCGTGTCCATAGTGTCGTTTTATAGCCTTAGGTTTTATATGTGTGGTTAAAAAGTCGGTTTATTAGACACACTTGTATGCGTGTCCATAGTGTGCGTTTTATAGCCACGCGTTCTATTTATTCTGGGTACATGAAATGGGTTGTTTATTCTTTGGGACATGAAATGGGTCATGAATCGCTGATGACACGGGGCCCGGCTTCTGTTGGGGGCCTTTTGATTAAAAGACTTTCAAAAAAAAAAAGCTTGTGCCCAAATTGAACGCATGGTCCCGACTCGAAGGAGGTAGGTAACAAGGCAATCAATCCACCAAGCTTCCCATCTCTAGTTGTTTAAGATTAGTGTTTTGAAACACTAAACAGTTTTCTGCTACTCCATAGGGACCAAAGGATAGTTAAAATCTATAGATGAATCATCCGATGCTCCAGCAACTTACAAGAAGAAACTCTTCCTCTTCCTCCTCGTGCTCTGCAACTCATTCATCCCTTTTACCCCTATATTTCCATTTCCTCCTCCTTTACTACTCTTTCACCCCTTTAATCCCAAACACTAGCACTAATGCTTGGACTTGGTTTTGTTGTTGTCTTCTTGTTTGTTGTTGAATCCATTAAAATATTTTGGTGCTTGTGCAAATGTTTTAATAGATTGCAAAGAAACAAGAAGACAACAAAACAAAACTAGTCCAAGATGTTTTTCCAAGTTAACTGAAATTGAATGGCTATAAATAACTCATCGATAGATGTGCCTTCTATGAATGCATAAAACCAAACGGTTGACCTAACAATGCACCTCTTAATTGGAGTAAAAGCTAATGAATTAAGCGATTAGATTTAGGCTTTGGGAATAGGGTTTATCGCAGTAATGATGGCGTTAAGGTCGAAGAAATGTAATTAAGCCGGGATGGAGATAATTTTCAAAAAGCGTCATGATGGTTCTGAGTACAGGGACGGCGTGCGTGGTCTAGATACATGACTCTTAAATAGGTTGTAACTGCGATAGCACAGGTCCCATCTCTGCCCGAGGCCTTTTCTTCCTAGCCCAACGGTCCCATTAAACTGACTTTCAAAAAAAAAAAGAAAAAAAACTTTTGCCCACATTCGAACGCATGTTCTCAAACGAGTACGAGAAGAATCAATCCACCAAGCTTCCCACTTTACTAGTGCACTTGTCATTCAAAAAAATTTGTGGAGTATTAGATCCAATGAAGGGGGGTCTACCAAAAAAAAGGGAGTTTAGTAGAGTAATGAGGGTATCTAAAGGGTTGAAGATACTCTTTGATAGTGTTACATTAGACTTTGAAAATGGGGTTTAGTAGAGTAATGATGGTGTTGCGCATGGCATTGAAGTGGCGTGAATAGCCAAGGGACAAGACTCTTAACCAAATGCCATAAACGACCATTTATGGATAAACTACCACCATTATTTAAAGATAATAGGGTGATAAGCAGTTATTAAACCAAAAATAGAAATCGAGGAGAAAGAGGTTAAGGAATAGTGAAATGGCCGATATTGCAAGCGTTCCGCACGGTGGAGGTAATCCGAAATCACAACCCGATTCCCCCGCAATAACGACATGCAAAGAGTGTGATTGAGGCTTTAACAAGCTTAGAGATGGAAAGTTTGATCGTCGAATACGAGAAGACCAAGAAGAAAGAACAAGAAGATATAGAATAATTTCAAAGATTAAGGGTTGAAAATGATGAGGAATTTTAGTTGTGGATGAGAAAGTTAGATGCATAGATGAACGTCGACACGGGGAGAAGCTTCAACGACGAGGAGGGTGGAAGTGTTCATGGGGAAACTCGCATTGCGGCAGAAAGTGATAGTGAAGATGAAGAAAAGAACTGTAAAAAGGAGTAGAAGATGAGGAGAGCGGTGATGATTCGATGAAGAGAGATGAGAGAGCAAAACAAGAAGAGAGGAAGAAGAGGAAAAGGCAAGAGTTTGAAGATGTGATGTACAAGTGCTATCTCGTAGAAAAGAAGAACAGCCCTCGTAAGTTTACTCGAACCATGTCGTAACCCACTAACGTGGATTATGACGGAGGGGAGATTTCTGGGTTAGACCTCGATGGAAGCCTTTTTTTGCCGGCGATGAGATGGTGGTTTGCAAGTGAAGCGTAAGATGAGGAAGAAGAAACCGAAGATGATAATCTCCGGGGTCCCTATATATCTTGAGACAATGATAATGGTAATGGTGCCTACTATGAAGATGATGAGTTAAACTACAGCAACAATAGTGATGGCGAATCTTGGTGATTTCCTTATAGGTACTGTCAAATCCCTTAGAAATAGAGTAATGTGATATTTTGATTAATTACTATTCTCTTGTGCATCTTCGTGAAAACTTGTGGGGATATTGATGGTACTTTATGTTGTTGAAGAAGTGTATGGAGAATGGGGTTCAATTTCAGACATTTGGTGGTAGTTGTTTTGATTGTTTTTTGTTTGATAGATGCATGGTGTTGATGAAGATCTTAGAAGATGCAAGGTGATTTTAGGGTTCAGTTTGCAGCAGGTGCATTATTTGGATAGAAGGTGGGAGATTTGCGGTGGTTATGATGCGTAAACCTTTTATGTCGCAGTAGATTAGTAATGTTGTAGCTTTGAACTTGGTTGTAAAAATAAAGTTGTAATGGCACAGTAGTAACTGTCGGGTGTCTAGAAGTAGTATTTTTGTTTTCTTTGTCCTTCTTTAGATGTAATTAAACTAGTTGTGTTCTTCTAGTTGTTTGAATATTCAAGTATTAAACTTGAATTTAAGTGCTAACTTAAATTTGAACCAAATTCGTACCATGATGATTATCATTACCAAAATAGTATAACTTAAAACCAAAAATAAAGGCTAAGAGTATATTTACACAAACCAGTTCCTTAATCAAAAAACCAAAAAATGTTCCAACCTAATCATTCATCTATTAGCAAACACAAACAACTACATTCTATCACCTGGATTGATTATCGCTTAGTCCCTTGGAGATGGTTGCTCAGATGCAGTCGTTTGAGAAGCAGGGAATGTTGTTGGTGATGGTGCTGGTGCTGGTGCTGGCTCAGCCGGTTGCTCTGGTGGTATTGCACTCGCTGTATTCCGCGACCATTACACCTCCACGATGACTAATCAAGGATGCTACTTTTCCAATCTGCAGGACATACATATTGAAGCAAGGAATAGGGAATTCCATGAGCGGGTATTGGATGAGCATCAAGAAGAAGAATCTCTCTTCTGGCGATAACAGGCAAAGTGATAGTATCAAATCCATATCTTCCCCCTCCAGCTACAACATATTTAAGACCAATAAGCACCACCCCCTCGTTAATCACATACCTACCTTCGGTAGGGTGCTCAGCAGTCACAACCCAGCCATCCCGCATGTGCCATGTCCTAATGGGTCCGGGTCCGGAAGGTTGCACCACCAACACCCCGTCAACGAACTCATCATTAGTACCATCACGGGATCACAAACTACATCGACAAGATTTCTTCGTAGTTCTCGGTAGCCATTTGTTCTTCTTCAAGCGCACCACTCCCTCCGACCACTACTTTCTCCATGTTCGGTTATACAATCTTGAAATGGAGGATCTTCTCTCTCCCTAGGAGGCATTTGATGAATCTGGGAAGTGGATGATGTAGTCTGATTCTCGGAGATATTATTAACCAATTGGCTGTAATTATCATTCCTCACTGGTGCATCATAGAGATTTCTCTCAATTGCTCTTAGAGGAATATCCATTTGGTGTTGAATACTTCTCTGATGAATTTTGATTGCAAGGGGTTGATGACAAATTTTTCTCAAAATTTCCCTCTTAGTTTTAATTTTGAAATGGGATTTCTGGTTTGGACTCTAATGGAATCATGAGGGATAATGATAATGAAGAAAATAAATATCATTTTAAGCCTTAATTGGTTCGATTCCCAATGCATTCTCGCCTTTTCGGTGAGAAAAACTACCCCCTCCCGCCGTTTTGATTCTCCATAAATCAAATTATATCTCTTGTGACATGTCTAATCGACTTTTCTATTTTGAAGTCATCTATGTTGCGACAAGTGGAGGACAATTAGATATCATTTACACACGTGTTATTCATATACTAGTTAACATGAATAATTTAGTTTAGTGTTACATGAACATGATATGCATCTCTCTCTGATCTTGGTTATACTGTTAGAGCACTGCTCGGTCGAACTCTCATGCGTTGCTATCTTAAGAATGTTTGTCAATGTTAGTGATCAAAACTATAAGTCTTGATTTCTAGTCTATCATAGCTAAGTCTCGGACTAGGATAGAAAGTGTAGTTGATCTCAAAGAACTCCATGGAAATCATCATACAAGACGAAGAAATATTCAAGGAACTGGTGGAACTTCATCGACTAAAAGGTATATATGTGGAGACTTGAACTTATATATCGAGTCAAAAGTATATCTACTCTATCTCCTATCTTGAGACAAAAAGTCGTTTTGCTATATAGACTTTGATTATACACATTTGCTATTTGGAGCCGAGTTTATCTCTCTTATCTATTTCTCGATATATGTGTTGGTAGCCGCTTTGACCAAGTTCATCTTTACCTAGTGACGAAACTCATGTTATGTTTCAATTACTTGAAAATGGCTTTGGACGAAAAATAGTTTGTGAATAACAACTATATAACGTCCTCTAAGAATGTTTCAATGATTGAAATGAGAGTTTAGATTATATAACCATTGTTCTATATAAGCATTGTATGGAACGCATACATGTATAAGTCCTTATTCCTTGAACCGAAGTCACGTGTGCTTTGCTGCTCCTAAAACCAAGACAAGAGTGCGAACCCGGTCGCGAACCCAGTCCACGTCTTGTGGAGGTTCTCTTCCTGAGAAAATCTCTTTGGAGTTTGTAAACTTGTTACAAACTTATTACGTAATACTAAAGACGCGTACCTAGTCCGCGTACTTAGGTTGGTTATATTCACAAAAATGATTATTCGTGAACTTATACTTATATTAACTATGGAATGCAAGTTTGC